>JAOTQP010000251.1:71564-138415 GCA_026413545.1 Cichladusa arquata
CCAGAGAAGCTGTGGCTGCCCCTGGATCCCTGCAAGTGTCCAAGGCCAGGCTGGACAGGGCTTGGAGCAGCCTGGGACAGTGGAAGGTGTCCCTGCCATGGCAAGGTGTGGGACAAATGATCTTTAAGGTCCCATCTAACCCAAACCATCCTGATTCTATGGTTGTGATTCTAAGAACATGGAAGTCATGTGCTCAGAAGTAAAGAAATGAGGTAATATTTTGCTAACAATTAATTTAGAGGTGTGCTATAGTCACAGTGGTAGCTGTAGATAGAGCTTTTTATTAGTGTTTTTTAGAACAGGAGAGGTAGTTATATATACCATGATATAAGTACCAGAAATGAACAACATTATGCTGCAAGTCTTTCTTAAGGAAGGAAACAGCTGAACCAATACATATTAGAAATTTAGAAGGTGCATACCATTAATGCCAACTTTAATTTTCTTTAAAATATCAGGGTTTTTGGAGGCCACCCTGGAAAAAAAAGTAAAATAAGAAGATTCTCCTCACAAAAAATTAGAAAGCAAAAGCATATGGTTTTTGTGCTTCTTGAGTGGGTTGCTCAGGCATCCAGCCATGAGGCAAAAATTGTTACTTTGCAAACTCAATTATTTTCTCTCTTCAGATATTTCTTGGAGCTCTAGCTTTTTCCTTTTTTGCCAAAGGATTTTCTGGAAGCTACATGAAGAGCATGTCCAGTCAAATTGAAAGGAGGTTTGAAATCTCATCGTCGATTGTTGGCATTATTGATGGCAGCTTTGAGATAGGTATATGTACTTCCTTTGAAAGTGGATAAGTGCTTCTTAGTACACTTTAACTCCCCCCAAAAATCTATTCTTTGTGCTGGCTCTCTTGATACAGGTAACTTAATGGTGATGGTGTTGGTGAGCTACCTTGGACCGAGAGTTCATCGGCCAAAAATCATTGCTGTTGGGTGTCTCATCATGTCTGCAGGAGCTTTTTTGTCAGTGATGCCTCAGTTCCTGATGGGACGGTAAATATGGAGAGTTTTTGTGTTGTGCACTGATTGAGCTTGATCATATGAAGTGTTTTCTAAAGCATACATCTGAGTTAAAATCTTGACAGTTGTAGTTACTTCCAAAAGGAAAATGGGTGGATTTTTAAGTATTGACTTCCTTATTTCCTCTCTGAAAGCTTACCTCTTGCTACAGGTAAGCAGGAGAGAAACCTCAGGTTTGTACAGAACTTATACATAACTAGGGATAAAGCGGGTTGAATTTTTCATCTGGGATGAATACACACCTATATATATATTTTTTTTTTTTTTAAAACTGTGTTTCCTTTTTTATATTTAAGACAACTGCACTTAGATGTTGATGGGAAAGGTTTCTTTCTCCATGGTGGCTACTCATGATAAGCTCTTTAAAATGCTGAAGATTTTAATGTAAACTTGGGGAGAAAAAAAAACCCTAAATACCCCATTCATATTTAAGCTATAACACATAATTTTCAGATGCAGGTCATAGCTTTCCAGTCCATTGGCATCCTTGCATCTGCCACAAAGGTAAGAAAGAGGTGCTATTGTGGAAAAACATCAGCCCTGTTGTATGTAGACAAATGTGGATGAACTCTGCCTCTGTCCTACAGTCTAAAGAATGATCTCCGGAAGCAGATTTGTTGCTCTTTAGCTCAGGGAAATATTGGGGTTAGAATCATCAGAGCACTTGACAATTGCATGAAGATGGCTAATTTTTTTAAACAAAGCACTGGAAATGGGCTTCCCCCCACTTAGTGTGTGTGAAGCCGGAGTGAACACACACGAGAGGCTCAGACACGCTTCCTGCAGAGCCAGGTCCTTCATGTGTCAGTTGTGTTTCACACAGTTGTTTTCCAGTTACAATTATGAAAGGATAACTGTCAGTGTGGACAACTCCTCCACGAGTGTGTCAGCGTGCTCCCCAGCGTCGTCTGAGGGTCCTGCAGCCACAGATGCTACAGAAACCCTCAGCACAGTGATAAATGCTGGTAAGAGATGCTGGATTCTCTTCTGCTTGTCCCTGTTGTACACCCTTTTTTACTGGAGTAAACCTCTGCTAGAAACCATGAGATACATAAACCCAACCTATAATGATTGCTAAACCCCATATTTTGTTATTTTACTGTTGCTGTAAAGCATTGTCAGAATTATGTTCACAGAAATATAAATGTTTATGGCCTGCAGGATGTGAGAAAACAACAAATTCCTATCTGTGGCTCTTTGTGTTGGTGGGCAACCTTCTACGTGGAATTGGGGAGGCACCAATTATGCCCCTGGGAGTTTCATATATTGATGATTTTTCTAAAGAAGAAAACTCAGCATTTTACATAGGTAATGTACAAATGAGCAATTTTTATCCTAGACATTTCTGTTCTTTAACATTTCTATAGTCAAGCAAATACTCAACGAAAAAATTTATCTGGATAATTTTGAGTTGTAGAGAGACAAAACAAACCCCAAACAGTGCAAAAGAGATATCCTATTTATTTTCTAGGGATAACTTCAGGATTGTGTTTTTGCCTTCCCCGAGGAGCTTCTCTGATTATAAAATACTCGTTTCCCCAAAGTGCAAAGTCATATCTGTCTTATCTGGCACATCTTCAGAGAACCAAATTCTTCCTAACCACTGTTTCACAGATGATTCTTAATGTAAGGATCTGAAATGTAGTCACAATTAATTACAGTAATGTGAATGTATTTCAGGAGCTCTTACCTGAATTTTTGAATTTTACATGCAGCGCGCTTTCAGTTGAAAGCTTTTTAAAGTCACTATTTGCTGAAGGAAAAACAACACCTTGCCAGGGTGTTGTAACAAATCCTTTCTATTGGGGTTTTGATCTTGTTTTGACAGCCCGTAACCTATTGCCCAAGACAGAGAGACATACACCCCAGTTAATTAATTTGTTGGCAAACTGATTTAATAGCATGGGGTGTTTGTGTGGCTGAGGGAGTTCAAGAGATGTGGCCTGAAGTCAATTTGGTGAAATTCAGCTGGTCAGAAAGATAGTAAGGCATATTTTCAGGTAGAGCTCAGTGTGCAATGCTACAGGGTAAGGCCATAGCCAATGTCTTCATTTAGGAAAGAGGAAGCCTGTAGGTTGTGGAGTTAGCTGTCAAAAACAAGTATTGCACTCAGCAGTTATCCAAAGTATTTGTAATCGCCTCTGAGCTTCTGATTAAAGGTATTTTAAAAAGTTTAGCTGAGTTTTTCTTGTCAGAATCTAATCTGGGAGAGGTTGAGACAGGCTGGGGACTACTGGGCAAGTGAGATCAAAAACATAAAGTAAACATGGAGAACAGCATAGATTCAGCTTGGTTTATTGGTTTATACAAGAGAAATAAAGTATTTACCTTACATTTTATTAAAGTATTTCATTTTTACATTCAGAATTGCAGTTTTCAGTTATTTATTCTATTTTGGTGGACTGAACCACTTTGCAAAAAAGTGAAAGTTGAAACAGTTTTTTCCATGGAGTAGAAATGTCTTTTCTTGGCTAACTTTAATTCTTTTCTATATCTTATTTTTTATTGTCTGGCTTGATTAATTTAAAATCAGTGTTTCTGTAAAATACAAACATTTAAAAAAATGACCTATAATAAAAAAGTCAGTCTAGCCTTGCTGATGAATTTTGAGCATTAATCTCATTATTTGACCCTGAACAAGAAGTCTCAGCTTTGTCTCTCCTTTTTCCTTTGTCATTTGATGTTTTGTTGAGTAAGAACATAAGTTATTTTGAGGCAGAGACTGCGTTTTCTTAATAGAATGAACTAAAATCATTTTAGTAGAGTCGTGGTGACAGTAATAATACCAGAGTTGCCATGGGAAGGAACAGAAAATTTAACATATTTCTTAAGATGTAACAATTTATTGCAGAAGTTTGGGGTGATAAGCTGAGCAATCACTATATTCAGAAGAGACTTTTCAAAACCAACTCTCTCTCAGGAGGAAAATCTCTGCAGTAGAACAGAATAGGATTTACAGAGCACAGTGCTGGATGTGGCAAGAACTTACAGGCATTTGGTAAAGAATTCCTTCTCTTCTAATGGAATGAAGCCTTCTGCAACTCCAAGGTGTCAGTTCTGCTCTAGAATTCAGGAAGCCAAATTACTGAGCTGCAGTTGGATCCTGTTACCTCCTCACAAACAAACTTCAGTAGAACAACACAAGTGGCAAGGGACTGTGAGAACCTACGCTTGAATTTTTTGTTGGGATTTTTTTTGTTTTGTTTTGTTGTTTGCCAGTTGTGGTCACCAAAATGAAATTGTGCTGTATTTGCACATCCAGTCAGCAAAATGCAGAGTAGCTTCCTGGGTTTCTGTTAGCCTTCAGAGCTTATTCATTTGCTCCTAGGGGCATCCCACCCTCTGATCTACACCCCAGCTATGGTGAGGGCAGCTTGCACCTTATGTTCTTGCTGCTCAGGACATTCCATAACGGCCTGAGCCCCTCTCCTGCCTGCTCCTTCCTCCCTCGTTCCCTTGCCCTCGGGGAGGAAGGCCTGCCTTGTCCCTGCAGTGTGTTTCCCCGTTTCCCTCCTCTTCCAGGCCTGGTGAGATCCTCGGGCATGTTTGGGCCCACGCTGGGCTTCCTGCTGGGCTCGTTCTGCGCCAGCCTCTGGGTGGACGTGGGCGCCGTGGACGCGGGTACGGGGCCCGTGGGGCGTGTGGGGCGGCACTGGGGCCAGGAGGGCTCTGGCTGCAGCAGCCTCCCTGCCAGGGAGCGCCTCACCAGTCACTGCCCCAAAAACTGGGGCTCTCCAGAGAGCTTTTCCTGCTCACGACCTGCTCAGGTGTCGGCGTTTTAAAATCAGGTGTTGTGGCGTGGTTGGAATGGCCCTCGAAATAGATTCCTACCCCCACTGCACCGTTTCTATGCTTGCTCACACACCTGCTGTGCAGCTGAGATGAATAAAACCAACGATTGATTGGATAAAATGAATGAGTGAATGAATAAAAGGCCATCCCCAGGTTGAGGGAATAGTGGAAGGCTCATGGACACCTTCAACACTTAGCAAAAAGTATGTTCTCTTAAAAAGCATGCTGCAAAGATTGATCCCAAAACTCATTTTGTTGTTCAAATCACTTAAAAGTCTCTAATCTCAGGGAAAGTTTGAGGAAATTTGGGGAAAAACTGTAGAGTTTGGGGATGGAGAAGGAGGGGACTCTGGGAGATTGGGAAAGGGAAGGGGTTATTTTTGTGGTAAAGGGTCCCTTTGCTCATTCCCCCACAGTATTGGAGATTGTGGCAAGGAAATGCCACCATGGGCCTAAATGGATGCATCTGTTTTTGACTGTGTGGGACTGATCCTCTTCCAGGGATGGGTCACTCACAGCTTACCCAGAGGAGCTGTAGCTGCCTGTTCAAGGCCAGGCTGGATGGGGCTCTGAGCAGCCTGGTCTAGTGGAAGGTGTCCCTGCCCATGGCAGGGGGGTGGAGTGAGATTATCTTAAAGGTCCCTTCCAACATAAACTATTCTATGATTCTGTGACTTGAAGCAAGCTGCATTTCAATTCTGCATATGGGACTGCATGCACCTCTGTTCTGTTTTTTAAATTATATATATGACGATATATACAGTAATATATAATAATCTGTAATAATTGCTCACCATAATATTTTCCTGTCTTTCTGTATTTTATAGATGCCATCAGCATAAATCCTAGGGATACCCGCTGGGTTGGTGCCTGGTGGCTGGGATTGCTTATCTGTGGAGCAGTCAACTTCATTGCTTCATTGCCTTTCTGGTTTTTGCCTTATTCCTTACCAAAAGAAGGAGAGAATGAAAAGTTGAAGATGAGTCACTTGTCTGTTCAAGGAGATCACTGTAAAATAGACCCCCCAGCTCAGCCACAGCTGAAGTTTTCAGAGGCAGTAAAAGGTGAAAGATTATTGCCCAAATGCTTGCATATGAATTCTGTCCCATGGATTCATTGTGAGCTGAGCATGGACTCACACAGCCTTCAGAAAAATGCATGTTTCTGGAGTGCAAATTACAGACAAAAATGTCTTTAATTTCTCCTGCTACAATTACTCGTTAAGGGCGAGTTTCAGTCCTCTCCTGATGTCAGACCACTGGAAAAAACTTGTGCTGTTGCACTGAGCCCCAGGGATCCTCAGTTCATAGCTGTGAGATGATGTATTATAGCTACAATCCTGTGATTATGAAGAGAGAATGGGGAAAATATCCCATCCCTCATTAATGACCAATTCATAGCAGGCAGGCTCCTGTTTCACTGAGGCAAACATTTGGGAAGGGAACTTGGAGCTCATTGAGACTGCATTAGATGTTGGAGGGACTCCACTGGGTTTGTAGCTCCTGTGTATGAGCTCAGGGATGCTGAATTCATCTCATATAGACAATTCCAGATCCAACCAGCCATTGCTTTTATTTTTATGTTTTTGTTATTAGACCCAAGGTTTTGTCTGTATTTATGTGCACACCTACAGTGGATGTGTTTTGAACTCTCACCTTTTTAGGCAGCTGTGCCAAGAGCCAGACTATAGTCTAAATGCAGGTGTTTATGTTCACTTTATTTAAATGGATTTTAATATTCCAGTCAAGGGTCCCAGAAATTATTCCAGCCTTTTCTGGGCAGCCAGGTGCTTCTGTTCTCTAAACATCACCCTCATGTGGGGTTCTTGTGTGGTTGATAAAGGCTCCTGCTTTAGGGACCACATTTAACTCTTGGTAGAGGGTCTTAACGCTCTGTGCAGACATTGGGCAGGTGTGCTGGGAGCTGAGCACCCCCAGAGAGGAGCCCTGTGCCACACACAGGATAATCCAGGATCCCTGAGTCCCAGCTCAGCATCCTCTGTGCTGTTTGGCCCTGCTCCTCCTGTGAGGCACGTGTTGGCAACGAGGAGAACTCTCACTTGAGCAAGCATGTGTTGTGGTAGGCACAGAATTATAACCTGCAACACAGCCACTAATTAAATCCAAGTTAATCTTACTATCTAAAGGATGCCAAAACAACTCTTCTCTGTGTTTAGCAGATTTCTCTCCATTGCAGATTTCTTGCCAGCAGTCAGGAAGCTGTTTGGAAATCCAATTTTTGTGGTGTTCATCTTCCTCACTATTCTGCAGTACAATTCCCTTGTTGGGATAATAACCTATGAGCCAAAGTTTATGGAGCAGCAATTTAATGTATCAGTGGCAAAAGCCATCTTTCTAATTGGTAGGTACCTGACTTATTTTCAAATTCCACTGTCAAAAAGGAAGCTTTTATTTGTTATTTTGCCTTCTGTTTTAGAAGGAGTTTATGTTAACTTTTTTTGGTTAAAAAGGTAACATGTAGTTGTTGCCTAATTTTCTTACTGTATTTTGGAAATGGATGTTAATTTTAGTGTTAATTTTCCTAGTGCTGCTAATTCAGTAAGCTAGAGCATTATTAAAACCAGGTGGAAGTATTTTTCATAGTAAGATTTGGGTTACGTGTCTGTGTCTGTGAGTGAAAATCACAGGTCAGTCATTAGCTGCACCTAAGTAAAAACTAATAGAAATAGAAATTTAAAATGTTTAATGAAATGTTTAATTTTTTTTTTTCCTTTGCAGAGTAGCATATTGGTATAAATATTCTTTCATTTTGATTTAAAATCCAAATTTTATAAGCAATAAGGAACCAAAATATAAAAAGTTTGAGTCACTTCATTAATTTCAAAGCTCTTCTATTTACCAGTTCCTTCAAAAATAAGTACTTTGCAGTGTTCTACAAAAAAAGGATGTTGAAATTTTATTAATCTTACAGTGATTGATATGGTCTCATAATCTGGAAGGAAAACTAGGCTATGTGAGGTCACTGCAGAACTGATACTGCTTTAATCTGAGGTCACAATGCCTTAGTCAGCTATGAATGTGGGAGGAACTTTCTTTTTCCTATCTTTTTTTTCTGAATGCTGAGAAAATTTGACAGAAATGACCAAGAAAACCAACCAACTGTAAAGCCAGAAAAGGCAAACCCCTCCCAATAACACCTTGTGAAACCTCTCTGTTCAGCAAGTATATGTAAGGAGTGGTGTTTGTGAAATACTGAACAGATTAAATCTAAATGCAAATCATCTCATTATTCACTGTCAGATTGAAATGGAATCTAGTACAGAACCAGATGCAACTTTCCTTTATATTCCATTTTGGAGACTTTTTTGTAGCTTTGACAAACTTTTAGGTTTTATTTTATATGAAGTGCATATGAGCTAAGACATTATTGTTCACTCCAGTTTCTAATAGGCACCTGTATAGGTTTTATTATATCTACATACAAACAACAATATAGTGAAAATGCAGCGAATATTGAGGAACTAAGCTTTCTAAAATCATAAAATGATTTGAAAAAGAAAATGGATGTGAAATTACTAGAACGTAATATAAATCTTAGAACCTCAAGGCATCAGCCCAAAAATAGATACCTGCTATTTTGAAAATACTAGAACCAGATATTTATTCTAAAAGAGTCAATGCAAGTGAGAGCAGTTAACATTTTTCTTGCTCTCTATTTGCAGGTGTGGTACTTTTACCTGTCACAATCCTGGGGATGTTTCTAGGAGGCTTCCTGATCAAGAAATTGAAGCTTCACATAACTGAGATGGCCAAGTTTGCGTGCATCACCTTCCTGGTGGCGTATTTGCTGAACCTCTTGTACTTCACCTGCAGCTGTGAGGTGCTGCAGGTGGCCGGGCTGACCGCGCCCTACTCTGGGTTTGTGTCCCCTCAGCTCGGGGGTGCTCCAGTCGTTTGTCACAGCTGCTTCTGTGGGAGTGATGCACGGAAGAAAATCCTAAGTTTTGAGACAGAATTGCCATCTGAAGTCATACCTAAAGCTGGGGATGGGGAAAATATACCAATTTTATTTTCCGAATTTTGTTTCAACTGGGCATTTCTCTAAACTCTCTCTTTCTTTTTCCTTAATTCTGTTACTGACAAAATACCTACATATTCTGGCCAATTGCTCATTTTTTTTTTTTTAAATTACAGGCAAATTAAATTTCTATATTCTCTTTCAAAGCTTTAATTTGGAGATGTCTCCCCCTCAGGCACTGCCTGCAGAAGGGACCATGGCTAGAGCAGTGTTATGAGCCCACAGGGGGATTGCCAGCCCCCTGTGGTACCTGGAGTTGCCTCTGCCCCATTTCTCATCTGGAAGGTGCAGAGTGCTGCTGTGTGCTGCAAAAGAGGTTCCCCTCCCTTACTGGGACCATGGCTCCTGCTTCCTTGAGAACCTTTTCCAGACTCTGCCACAATTGCCTGCTGTATAAATTCAGCTCGGTCTGCTCCAAATTTCAAGGGATTTTAAAGGATTAAACTGAATCCAGCAGGACTGGCCGCGTTTTTAGTTCAGACAGAAACTCAGCCCTGTGTTTTTTGAAACTGAGCCTATCCTCAGGGAAATGTCTAAGTTATCTTGGTGAACCTGATGTCCAGTTCAACTTTGAGCTTAGTTTTTGCCATGAAAATATTTCAGAGGTTTGTGCAGTGGAGATAATCCTGGTTGAGTGCAACATCTGATACTGCAGAGTGAATTAAAAACAAGCATAAGCAAAAAGAGACCATATACTGAGAGCAGTCACAGTTTCTCCAGGAGAGCTGAGTCTGGAGAATTTAGCACATGCTAGTGTTGTTTCTGGCTAAGTGACTCATCTAGTGTTTTCCCTGTTTAACAATTCATATTTTGAAGACAAGCAACAGCCTAATGAGGGCTAAATCCCTCAGTTATCTTCCCTTCTAAGAGACTTAGGGGAAATGTAGCCCACGTGATGTGTGCTTTTGGCTGAGGGAAGGAAGAAGGAGGAAGAGAAGGCAAGTTCTGAGCATTTTTAACTTACATTGTGATTGACTTCACAGCAAGGGTGATTTTTAGATGGTGCACTCCTAGCACTTTCTGGGAACTGAGCACTGCTAACATGTGCTCGGAGTGTCCTGATAGAGTCACCCGGATCCAGGGAAAAAAATGCCAAGTACATCTTGCTGTTTTGGTTTTATGTAGTTTTACATCCCTACCTCTATCACCTGGATATGGTGTGATATCCTGCTGCTGAGGAAAAGTATGGTTTTTTCTTGGGCCATGTCTCTGTGATAAGAGATTCTAGGTATGATTTTCTTGTTCTTGTGGTGAGTTTTCAAGTGCAAAAGTAATACCAGAAATTCCTGCCCAGCCTTTTCATTTCTGTGCCTTCTCAGTGACAATCCATAGAAATGTTAATGCTTGATGAAAAATCCCAACAGAGTTTTGTTTTAGCTGAAATCACCTTAGTGTCCATATGACAGCTTCACAGTGCATTGAGTGGTAGCAGACATCTGTCCATTTTGATTGCTTCAATTTCTCCATTTTTTCCTCACTACTCCCATATATATATGTATATATAATTTTTTTTTACGATATAATTCCACTAAATAATTCCTTAATTTCTTTCTATTTTCCTCCAGAATAAAGCACATTTCCTCCAGCAAACACGTCTATGTGGCCAGCTGCAATGCTGAGTGCAGCTGCAAGGTGGACCAGTGGGACCCTGTCTGTGGGGATAATGGGATCACATACATGACAGCCTGCTTTGCAGGGTGCAAATCTTCATCTGGGACAGGAAGGAATATGGTAAATATCCAGGCAGGCAGATGGCTGTGCAGTAGGACAAGGAACAATGGTTTTAAGTTAAAAGAAGGTAGCTTTAAACTAGATACAGGGGAGTCATTTTTATCAGCAGGAAAGCTATTTCCAGGACTTCAAATAATCTTACCTGAGCAAGACTATTAAAAACATTGTGTTTGCAGAAGAGTGTGCAAATGCTTATATCTTCTGGCAGAAGCAGAATTGTCTTCATTGACAATACTGAGAAAGACAAGCAGCATTATCAGACTTGTATTTATACATCCCATCAGTGATCTGGCTTCCCTTCAGGAAAATTTGCCTTCAAATCCATGTCTCCTGCTAACTTCAAAGCCCACTATCAGTCCAGTCCCAAATGCTGTTTAAGCATATAATGATATTAATGATTGCATATTTGGCCCACACCTCTGTTTTTTCTTGTTGTTGTTGTTATGCATCTTCTTTACGGGACACCTGAGCCGAATGGCTGGATAGCAGTTCACATCTGATTTTGTTAGCTTCCACTCATTTTAAACACACACAGAGCACCTTCTGTTCTAACAAATAGCATAGCTAAAACTAGGATTCCAGTTGCTTTGTGTCTCTGGAGCAGCTCAGAGAAGCTGGAGCATATCAGTGACCTGGCCTTTGGTCTGCAGAGATGTTTACAGAAGTTTTTTCAGCATCAACAACAGCCTGGCTGGTGTGGGGAGTGAAAACTCTAGCTGCTGAAATGATTGTTTATCTCCACTGAACTCTGAATAAATAAATTCTTCTTCTCATCTCCTTTCAGGTGTTTCACAATTGCAGCTGTGTGGAAGGACAAGGGCTCGGACTTGGCAATTCCTCTGCAGTTTTGGGACAATGCCAAAGAGAAAGCTGTACCAAAGCCTTTCCCTATTTTTTAGCATTACAGACTGCATGTGCATTTTTTTTAGCCTTAGGAGGCACTCCTACATACATGATTATGTTTAGGTGAAATACTTTACCTAACCTTGACCATAAAGCTTGGGGAAAGAGAAGCAGAAAATGATATCTACGATTTCATTCCTGCTGTGAGGAATGGCATGTGGATCAAATTGTGCCCCTGAGGATTTGCCTGTACTCTGAAATCCAGCTCTTTTCAGAGGCAGAGCAAAATATCTGTCCAGAAATTTAATTCTAATTTGATGCTGAGTAGATACTTTGGTGATGAAAGGAGGGGGGCATTGTTCTGATCCTCAATGCTGGGTTTCAATTCTAGTGATAGAGATGCTTTCACCAGAGCATTGGACTTGAAATGAGATGCAATGCTAAGCCATAGCCAATGCTGTTCACATTATTCAGAGAAAAGCAGGTACTTTGTCAAGCCTTGTGGCCTCACAATGTCTTCTGTGTTGGGAGAAGTCTGATACTCCCTTTTTTTGGTCAGCTGATAGGAGCAGCATTATAGCAGGAATTTTTTTTTAAAGTTTTCATTCCTTCAGTTGGAAAGCAGTACCTCTATTTTACATTCAGGAGAAAAGACAGTGTTCTGTGCCTGGCATGTGGAAAGGTCTTTGTCCTCCTGCTCAGGGGTGGGTCACAGTCACAGTGGTCAGTGCACGTGACTGAGTAACTTGGCAAATCTGCTGCCTGCCTGCAGTGTTTCTGAGCACAGGGCATTCCTGGGTTATGGACAAGGCTCCCTTGGCTGGCCAGTTTTCAGCACCCTGGTGTGTCCAATGAGAAGCCTTTGGTGCTGATGCTGAAGAGACAACAAACTCCAGTGCAGGGAGCGGGCTGGGCGCAGCAAGGCTCCCTCCTGTCCCTGTGCCAGCTCAGTACTCCCCTCTGGCTTTTGTCAGTTCTTCCAGCTCACCTGATGGACACAGGCTGCTTTCCTCTGGTAAGGACTGAGGTGCTGTTATAGCCAGGTCGCTGACATGGGCTGTGTCTGTAAAATGCAAGATGCACAGGTGGGTTTAATCTAACAAGGACTGCACATCCTTGTTCCTTCTGGTCACCACTGCAAATGCAGCCCCTCATAAAGTCAGGCATCTGCTTGGAGCTTAACTTATGGGCCTGAACTGTTTTGTTTTGGGTGGTTCACTTTCATGTCCCTGTGCATCCTCTCCCAAAAGTATTTACACCCTGTTTTCCTTTGGCTCAAGATGAGTTTCTGTAGATTATTCCATTTATTTCAATGAGTGTTCTTCTGTGGAAGGAGATTCTACATCTGAACTTTAATTTTGGCTGATGTTTTCAGTCAGGGCTTGAGTGAGCTGTGCTGGGCAAGCCACAGGACCCCTGCAGTGGGGCATGTGCAGATGCTCACAGCACGACTGTGTCTGCATTACTCTGTTCCTCAACACACTATTTTTGTTTCCTTTCCAGATCTGTTTCTCCAGACCTGAAATCCTTTGCTGTTGGGATAGAAACTTTGGGTGGTAGAGTACTAGGTAAGACTTCATTTCTTTGTGGTTTTCAAGTGGGTGGTCAAAGAAGCCAAAGAGCTAGACCAAAGTTAGCCATTGCATTTTTCTTTGTAAGTAGATGATACATTTCAAAATGGTTGGAGGAGCTTGATACGTATTTCCTGGTATGTATTAGCATATTCTGATTATCTCTTCAGATTTTTTCCCCACAATGAAAGTAAATTAGACAAAGGAAGGAAGTTTCATTTTACTTTTGAGTTGTTGTTTTTTGGTTTTTTTTGTTTTTTTGTTTTTTTGTTTTTTTTTTTTTTCAAATTGTGGACACAGCTACATGGGCTTGATCAGTCTGCATATCCTTAGCACCCATCCTCCCTTTTGCTGACCATTATTCACTTAAAGCTCTCGTGTACTTTGCCTGTTATTTTGTTTCTTGAGTTCATCTGCAATAAACAATCATTTAAGTATTCAGACACACAGTCTGCCCTGCCTCAAGCAAACCTTGCCTCACTGTCCCTTGTTTGCTGATTTTGAAATCTCTGCCTTGCAGACCAGCCCAAGTAGCCATTTGGATCTCTTTTCCACTCTCCATATTTTAGCTGAATACTTCAGGGAATCAATCTTCTACTTTTATAAGACAGTTAACTTCACAAAATTGCACACTCACACTCAGAGCTTACTGATGATATTAAAACATTGTCTGTCTAAAAGAAATTATTTCAGTACTACATAAATGTACACTTATTACTCAGTTTCTGTGGAGTAAATGCTTAATTTCATCCCTTTGCACTGCACTAAACACCTTTTAGTGGCAAGCTGTTGTGTAAGACCTGAATAGATACATCAATATACATAAATATTAATATGTCATGGCAAGTAATTCCACACCAGGGATTGCAAAAGAAGTTATTTCTTTAAGCAACAGAAGTTAAACTTGTAATAAAAATACCATTAAAGGGAATTGCTAACATTTCCCTTGCTGGATATTATTAAGCTATAATTGTCCATCATTTCAACTCCCTTTAAGTACTTCCATAAATATTTTCACCAACCTTGTCATCTCAAAGCTGGAACTGGATGTTTAGTCCCATTCTATGCAGGCACAATTCAAAAACCTGGAGATTCACTTCCTCATTTCTTTACATGGCATTAAGTGATGAGCTCTTCATGTCTGAGATCATGTAATGAGAATTATCTTTGCAGGAGGACTCCCAGGCCCTATTTATTTTGGTGCCTTGATAGACGAGACCTGCTTGAAATGGGGGACAAAAAGCTGTGGGGGATCTGGGTCCTGCCGAGTATATGACACAAAGGAGTTCAGGTAATCCTCATTGGGGTTTGGGAGTCTGGGCAGCAAGGAGCAAGGGGAGCTTTCCTCAAGTCAGCTCTCTGTAGACTTATTAGGGTCTAACAGCACCACAGCTCCTTACCTTGACTAGACCTTAATAGGTAAATAAGACAAATACTTTTTATTCAACCTGATGCCTAAAATTGCAGGGCACTGCCTTAAGTAATGAGAATTAGTTCTTTTGTTGTAGTCTACACTGAATAAGAAAATAAGTGCACTGAGTAATCCTGGGGCACTTTGACTTTGTGGGATGCTGAAAAACTCTGGAGTACATGTAGCTCTGGGGAGTCTCTCCCTCCTCCCTCATTTATTTGCCTCTTGTTGTATAAGACACTTCACAAAATCCACTTGGAGGGAGGACACAAATGACTGAAGAGCTGTGGCTGGGAGCCCTGAGTGTGCCAGTGAGGAGATGGGGAAGGACAGGAAATAGGCAAAAAGCCCCAGCTGGTGCAGCTCCTCTTCTGTCAGCCCTAAAATAGTCTGCTGAATGGCAGCACACTCCAGACATTTCTGCTGTAAGTCTAAGACCTGATTAGAGCCTGTCTGGGGTTAAATACCACGAGGTCATTTGCTTTCTGCCTCCTATTTCTTATTTTAAAATGTGAAGAAATACCTAGCTGAGAATGGATGATTTTGTCAAACTGCTCCTTATATCTTACTTGGTTCCATACAGAATTGGAAAGTTTTATTAATATAAATGTATTTTGTCTCTTTTTTTTCCCCCTAGGAATGTCTATCTTGGCCTCATTGCAGGACTAAGGGCAGGATGCTGTCTCTTGTACTTAGTGCTCTCTGTGTTAATTATGAAACACTTCAAACCAGATGGCAAAGAGATGACAGATATTAAAAATGCAGAGAGATCAGCCAGCAAAGAACTAGATACAGCCAACAAAAGAGAAATTCTTCCTGGTTCAAGAACCTCAGAGGAGAGTGAAGAAACTTATATGTAAAAAAGAAACACAGCCTTTTGTAACTTTGCCTATGCTTCAGTTTTTCTGAGCACAAAAGGAGTCTAATTACTGACTATAACAACTAGTTTACATTTTGGGAGTTCAAAAAGTATCTTTGGACATTGGCTTTTTATTTGCTTTACCCTATCTTCTTCCTTTTCTCATCTGAAACAACAATAAGGGGAAAAGGTGTTCAAAATTTTGGGGAACTCTCCCATCCTCTTGCTCTCAGTCCCTTTCTAGACCAACAGTAGGACAAGCCAAAATTTTGCAAGTGTCATAAATGTGATAATGATTGAAAAATTAAGAAGAAGAAATCCACAATAAGCTGCTTTGTCATTTTCCACTGAGGTTATTTCAAGTCCTCTTGCTCTGTATTTAGTCCTACAGCTCTCCATGGCCAATGAAGTTTCACTTGGGCTACTCTGATGTGAAAGGTGGGGGGGTTTTCTATGAGGTTTGCTTTGCTGTGGGGTTCATGACCAGACTTGCTCCCATGTGCCATGGCCAGGTGAGACCCCCAGGGCTGTCAGGGAGCACTTTCTGAATTCAAACTTCACTACAGCTCTGGGGTTTGGCTTGAAAGTGTTAAACAAAGTGGAAAGCAAATGAAGAAAGAAGTGTATTAATTTTGCAGCACATCTCAGAAATGGGTTTAGGAACGAACTGATGCAATAAAGTGATAGGTGCTTAAGTTTCTTTGAAATATTTTTTTTTCTTTTTTTTTTTTTCTTTTTTTTTTTTTTTAAATTATAGGGGGTTTTTTGGATGGTAGCATCTTGATTTTCCCAGGAGGTAATGTTTTATCAAAGGCACATTGATAGTTGATGTCAGACTGGAAATGAGATTCTGGTCAGATCTGATGACTCATGCCCAGATCTTTAACCCAGATGAAACTGACTAAAGCGAGGTTTTTCAAACAAATAAGAATTAACATAATTCTTCATAACAGCCCTAAATTGACAGTAGCACAAGCCCTGCCACAGGTGTTATTAAATGAGCCTCTCACTCTGTGTTCTGACAACTCCAAGGCTGTCTCACTTCCCTGTGTTTTCAACATGGACTGGTTTTTGAGTGCAAATCTAGAACTCTCCTGTGAACAGAAGGTAGAAGTTTCTTCAAGGGAGCAGCTTGTACTTCAACAGCCAGCTGGTACAGAACATGCAAAAAATTAAATAGGTGGTGATCCAAGTGGCATTTTCCAAAAGCTTTTTTATCTTCTTGCTTTTCAAAATGGAGAAGGAAAAGTAAAGACATTCTCCCTTCCGATTCCCCCTGCTCCAAAGGCAAGGCTTCACCAGCCTGAGAGGCAGAGGGGGCCCTGGGACTCTGATTTGGTTGCAAAATCACATTCCTGACTCTAGGATCAAAACTGGTGTCTTTGTCCTGTGTGAGAGCTGTGACAGCTCTGAGCTCCATCACTGGGAAAATCCTCCAGAAAGAAGAAAAACCTGCTGTCTTTTGAGTTCATAAGAGAAATTGTTAACCAAGAAAGCCATTTTGGAGGCAAATTTGCAACTCTACCAAGCCAGGCATGCTTTTAAATGCAGACTACAAGCCATGTAGCTTCAGGATCATTATAGAGAGGGGCCATAAATCATGGTAAGTCCACTTAAATCAATGGTCAGATAAAAATGGCAGGGAGTTTTCATCAGACTGCAGGAGATCTAAGGGCATGAGCCTTGTGTTTACCCAGCTCCTCTTTGAGGATATCAAAAAGCTCTTTAATGGCATTTTCAAAGTCCTTCTGTCAGAATAACTATGCAAGACAGAAGACAGCTCAGTTATTGGGCATTTGTTTGCTTTTAGATATACAATTGAGCAGACATAATGACCTATGACTACCTGTTTTTATCATGCTTTCTGGTTGTTTATCAAAGAAATAGAAAATCCCCAGCATTCCTAAACCCACACTTTTCTGTATGTATTAGGATCATGTACTCTACAGAAATCAAGCCCTCCTATGGCTTTTGTGTTCCCATCATCAATAACTCCTGTCTATCTTGGCACAATAATAAGTTGGGAATAAGGTACTAGTTGTTACAGAATATACAGAAAATACCTCAGACTATCAATTTAAATTTAAAGCATTTAAAATGTTTTTAAAACATAGGAGAGAGGTAACATTAGACTGCCAGTTTTCACTGTGGAGTATGTTGTTATTTTGCCTTTCACAGGTTTGAAATACAGTCAAAGTTTTTTCCTGCTGAAACTGTTAATATGGATGTGAATCACGTTTGTTTTTTTTTCCTCCAGTGCTATTTTCTATTTAATTAATGTATTTATTCTGAACTACATAAACATAACTAAATCACAGTCCAAGTTGGGGATTGTTTTCCAATGGGACTAAGTGTTGTTTTTTTACATGCTGTAATGTGATTACCACTTTCAGTGCAAAACTCAGTCTTGAGTGACTAAGAATATCAGAAAGCAACAGGTCATCAGATTTCTGTGGATCAGTTTAATGAACTTTATCGGGGTCAATAAGGTAATTGTTATAGGAGAAATACAGGCTATGACAAAATATTCTGATGGAATCCTTACGATTTGGTCAGGGGAAAAAAATTGGATTTTGCTGGGAAAAAACCCTGGGAAGTGTTACTAAAATTCTTATGACAGATCTGCATCTTAAACCAGAGACATTCTGAGTCAGTGACTATCAAACCTAAGTAATTCATCTCCGGAGCTGTGTTGCACTATAAGACATTTATACAAAAAGCAGCATTTTCTTCTCTAAAGTCACCAGATAGGAAATCATCAGAAGAGTTTCATGTTTCTCTGTAGGAGATATTGCTGCATAAGTGAATGAGTGCTCTTGTTATCTACAAAAACCATAAATGACCTAATCTCATTTGAATGCATATTTATTTTAATATCATCTTATCAGTGGAACACCAATGTTACATGTTATTACCTCTAAAATTAGTATTACAGCAGGTCACATAATCACAGACTTTGTGCTGAGTCCTGGCTTAACTGACAAGATCAATGAAACCTGAAATATGACTCCTGTACTAATAGCAGGTTATAGTACTACTACTAATGATGATAATATTATGATCTGAAGTATCTTAGAGGTCCTGCCAGGTTTTCTGTATTGATTACTTCAACATTTTTTTTTAAAGCTGCAAGTGCATGGGTCAGAAAACCATCTCCTGAACATAACAGATAGATAAAGGTCTATATAGAATTTTATTCTTCACAGCCAGCAGAAGGTATGAATCACACAAGATTATAATGGCCAAATGTAGAATGGTATCAGTTGGAGGATGGCTTATCAGGATACTTGGTTTGCAGAGTGGAACACATCAGCACACGAATAAAATTGCAAATGAAGAGAAGAATTTGCTTTAGGAGACTATGAAAAACTTTCCCATCGATGCTTATAAGCATGGAGCTGCATCTTTAAAAGCTGATAATGGGTTTAGAGGAAGAATTTCATTTTTGGGTGTACTATTTTAAGTAATTTGGGTAACAATTTTGAGTGTAAAATCATTAGTACTCAGAAATCTGAAAAATCTAGTACCAGACTCACTGAATAAAGCAGTTTATTTAAAAAAAGAAAACCCCAAACAAACCAGGGCACCTCAAAAACAGTTTAAATTTTATTTTTCAGGTTTTTTTCTAGTGTCATTTCAGAGCAAGCACACAAACAGGTTCAACTCTTCTGAAGATAAGGAATGTTTGCCAATCCCTGACTGTTCCAATCTTGTATTTGCTTTAGCAAATACCTGACCTTATGTTGATTGGAAAGAACATCTAGATCATAAAGTTATAAACCAATATAAAAAAACAAGAGGAGATTTACCTTGCAGTCAAAGGTGAGTGAGCTGAAACTACTGAATCCAGCTGGCACCTGCTCAAGTGCTGAAAAAGGCACCTGCTACAGATTCTGGGAAGGTGACTGGACAGAAAGCCCAATCCCTGTGCTGGAAACTGTAAGGCAAAGGCATGTTCATAACTACTGTCATTTGAAACTAAAAACTCCCAGCTGCAGAACTGTTGTCTCCAGGCAAAAATTACTCATGGGTCAAGAAATAAAAGGGTGGGAACTTCAGATAAAATAATGCTGCCAAAATACTTATGAGCTGTATATAATATAATTTTTCAGACATGCAAAGCTCACCCAGAATGAGGAAACATCTCAATAACTGTTAACAAAGAATACAACATCCTCATTTTTGAAGCTGTATCTCTTTAGGGTAGGAAATATATCCTAAAGCACTTCCTTTCTTGTGTGTTTACTGTCATCTAACTCACACAAATGGAAGCTTTCAAAGCACTCCCATGGTCCTATTTCATTACTGAATGTGAGTTAAGCTTTTTGGAACCTCCAGCCATTGGGATACCATTGTAAAGTGAACTTGAAAGACAAATTTTGACCTAGGAGTTTGACTTATAAATCTGGTTTGTAAGTGTTTTGGAAAATGTTATTTTACCAACTTGCATTTCTTGACTGAAGAAATAAGATTGTAACAGAGTAAGGAAGTGAATGCAAACATCTCAAATGCCAAGGTAATCTGTTCAACTTCAGTGTGTCAAAAAATGTCTATCCTGAGGGTAACAGATCCTCCAAGCAAACTTTTGGAAGATAAAGAACATTTCTTCTCACGTCAGATCATTCAAATGTTTATGTGCAATATATAATTGTTATTTCCAGCTCAGTTTTTCTGTCTTCTCTGACTCCATAGTGTTGATGGACACTGATCTAAGAGCTGAAGATACAAATGGAAAGTTTGGTGGAAATACCATGATTTTCACTTTTTTTCCTGTAGATCCCAGAAGACATCTTCTGAGAGAAAAACTGAGGAGCAGGAAGGAACAAAAATAGTTCATGCTGATCACTGAGCTGTCCCTGCAGAGGGCAAGTTGCAGCAACTTAGAAAGAAGTGGTTACAAGCAGGGGAGTAATTCCTTAACAGGATTTTCTCTTTCAAGGTGCACAGGAACTCAATCCAGCATCAACACAAACAATTCTAGCCCTGCGTGCAGTTGAGTCAACTGGGCTGGATTATTTGAGATTTTCATTGTTAATACCAAATGTTGGAACGATTTAGTCTTGTTACTGTAAACAGTTCTGCTCTTTGCATTTCCAGTCCTTTTTCTTTGCTCTCTACAACGACCTAAATAACACCTGAGAGCTGATGTCTTGCAGAGACTGCCCATGTGGGCTCTCTGCACTGTATTTTGATAACTATTTTCACCATTTCATCTGTTTTTGGAAGTAGAATAAATTAGGTAATACATCAATTGGCACATTTTTATTTTGATTTTGGCCCACCCACACTTCCTTAAGTACATGCTGCCAGGCCAGTTTTGTTCTGCAGTTCTACATTTGTTGAAATATTCAGTCCTCCCAAACCTTTTAAGGATCAACAGCAGCGTATTTGTTCAGTAAATTTCCTGCTGTTTCTTTCCATGCCAATATTGACAATTTTTGCAAGGTCAAATTGACTGCAAAGTGCATCTCTTGTCTATTAGTGCCATCAATATAGAGATAAAGACACCTGACCCAAAGACAGGTCTTCCAGACCTACTAATGCTTGGATGACCTTAGGAACTAGCTGCTGAATTTCCTAAATCCCTGGAGGATTTGTCAAACAGGGCTGGAATAAGGGCATTTGTGAGACCTGGATGGCAAAAGCATTTCTCACTTCTTTTTAACCAACTCAGTGCATTCCTGAAGTCAAAGAAAACAACAAACAACTTTAAATCCTGTTCATTAAAATGAGGATTAAAAAAAGACTAGTGGGCTGAAATTAATGATGATTCAGAAATGAGTCAGCTATTGAATTCTCCTTCAAAATCTGTTTTCAAGAAGGGGGAAAAAAAAGAAAAAAAAAGGATAGTATGAATAATTGGAAACTAAGGAGCTTTTGCAAGTAAATACTTGCAGCTACTTAGTATAAGTAAGGAATTCCAGAAAGCTTGCACAAGAAGGAGAACAAAGGAAACTAATTAGCTCTATTACTGAAGATATATTTTAAAAATAAACGATAACTGCTAGGATTTCAGGTGAATGCAGCAAACAATTTGAAATTTTGAAAGAATTGAGAGATCTGACTGCATGTAAGACACTTATCCTTGAAGTGAGTGGAACACAGCATCCTTGAGGGGTCAGGTTGTGACCCTAATCCCACAGGGCACTCAGGGTGGGCTTGCACAGAACTCCAGGCTGTCCCTTATGTTCTCATATTTCACACTGATGCATTAAATTTATGTTATTCTTTAAATTTCAAGAGTTTTATTGGAAAGGAAAATACCTATGTTTGTTTGAAACTAAAGTCAGTTCTGTTGTTCTGCTGCACTGGATGTAATGCTTGACAGATGGGCATTTTACCAAAAAAATCCATTTGATAAATTCTGAAATTTTAAAAAAGTATGTTGGTAACATTTAACTCTGCTTTAGATGACAACTAATGAGTTCCCCTACCAGTTTGGACGAAGTCAAATTATTCACAACTGATGGATTTGCATCAGAAGAGGCCTTGCCACCAAAACCAAACTGACAGACTTTTTGTCTGTCATATATCTGTGATGAATTTTATCACCTGTAGATTCTACTCCAGAATAAACTTATGGCAGCATCCATGGGATGGTATGCACCACATAAAGAAAAGAATGAGCTTTTCTCATGTTCTGCATTGGTTAAGACATAAAGCTCATGGCACTGCAAACAGACTTGGAAAACAACTTCTTTTTCTTTTTTTTTAACGTGTTCCACTTTGTCTTGAAGAGGAGATACTCAAAAAAAGGGAAACATCCTGAGCAAACTTAGCTAAAAAGTATTTTTGCATTGATTTTGAACATCAGGCGCTTCTTAAAAAGTGGGGAAGGTTCTGCACAGTTATTTTCCCAAGCACTAATGAAAAAGACAAAAATAATTCACTTGCCTGCTTTAGGCACAGAAAGTAGCAAGGCAGGAAGAGACTTTTCTTCTTTTTCTATGTTTTTCTCTTGTCCATTGTGCAAGCACTGAACAATGTAAATTTATTTAAAGTCTATGAGCCGTGTGGAAACACGGCGGGGTGCTTTTCCTGCCTGATGAAAAATTTCTCCCGGAATCACCAAAACTGAGCGTGGAAAACACATCGATAGTCGCGATAGTCGCGATAGTCGCTGGGAGCCACGCTGTCACTTGAGCGCCCTCTGCCGGACACTGCGGGGCATCGCAACACAGCCGCGAGCGCTTCGGAATCTCTTAAAAAATAATAGCAATAATTTTAAAATAAAATTCCACGACTAGAGGACTTTAAAAAAAAAAACCCTTTATGAAAACATGTGTGTAATTTTAAGCAGGCATAACTTTTTCAGCTGAGGGAAGACATAATGCTTCTTGGAAAAATACTGCTTTTGCCAACTTTGAGATGAAAACCAGGTGCAATGATGTAATTCGGTGTTTGGCTTAAATTCTCTGGCTTACTGTGAGTTTTTATTGGATTTGGTGGAATCAGAAAGCTTGTCCTAACTTTGAGCTTGTCTCTCCTGCGTCAGTCCCCTGCATGGACCTGCACACAGCATCAGGATCACTTTTGGTGGGCCTTTGGCATGAGGATGTTCTGGCAGCATCTTTGATCCCACTAAAAAACCCAGACTGGCTCTGCCAGAACTGTGAAGGAGGTTTTTCTTTGCCTGTTGAGAATTTGGTTCAGTTTGTGTGTCTATTTCTGTGACTGGTAGTCAGGTACACAAAGGGCATTTTCATACTTGTTTGTTAGTGTTTATTGTTTGCAGTTTTGCTATTAGTTGTGCTCTCCATACAGCGTTATTATTTATTATTTAGTTGCAGCATTTTGAATGGTACTTCCAAAAGAAGCTGACCTGATTCACATGACACTGGTCTAAATTGGTTTCTAAATAGAGGATTCATTCTCTGCATCAGAAGAACCTGGCAAACGTTCTTTGATCTTGCAATTGTCTTCTTTATTCATAGCAGCATCTTCTTGTCCATTCTCTAGAGGCCTGGAGTTCTTGTTTTGAAAGTGCTTCTTTATCAATATATAAAAAATTATTCCAACCAAGTAAGAAGGAGCTCTTAAAATTGCTCCTAAACCAAGGAAGACATACCTGTGGGATGGAGCATAGAAGATTGTGCCAGGTGTTGAATTTTTCGAAAACACTGAAGAAAATCAGTTTATTGGCCTTTAAGGCTCTCATATATACAAAAAAAAAATGCTTAGGGGAAGGCATTAAAACTCATTGTTTGTGAATGATACCAAAACCTGGACATTTTTACTTCGAAAACTTCTCTTAAAGAACTGATAATATTCTTTTTGCTCGTGAAGATAATTGCAAAATAAAACTTCCATCATCTTCCTTTTTTTTTTTTTTTTTTTTTTTTTTTTTTTTTTTTTTTTTTTTTTTTTTTTTTTGGATCACTTTGAGACTTTAGACTCTTTAGGG
The DNA here is from genome assembly GCA_026413545.1 of Cichladusa arquata. Lineage (NCBI taxonomy): Eukaryota > Metazoa > Chordata > Aves > Passeriformes > Muscicapidae > Cichladusa > Cichladusa arquata. The sequence continues at coordinate 95,236 of JAOTQP010000251.1, forward strand.
CTAGAAATATACTGAGGTTACCCGAGTGGTTCAGAAGTGGCTTGAGTGAAACTGAGAAAAATCTATGGAGTGTTCCCCCAGGAGACTGACAGTGTTTGGGATTCACCAACACCTACATCTACTTTGTGCAATATTCTTTCATGGAATTTTCTCTCAAAAGTGGCCAATGCAGAGTTAACATTCTTGCCAGTGTGAACAAACTACCTGCAAATAAGGTAAATTTGGGTAACTTTCCTCCTTTTGGTAAGTCCTAAAGTCTGAGGTGTTTTTAATTAGCTCTAAGTATATTAGAAATACACAATTCATTCCAGAAATCTCTGTCATGGATATTAAATTTCTTTTGTATAACATAAAAAATGGAGAGCTTAACGTTTGATTTTGGGATTTTTCAATTTCAGGAATTCTGGACTGACTTAAATTGTGCCCTAATTTGCTTTACCTGTGTGCATTGGAGTCATAGAGCCTGCAGGCCCCGTGCTTCCCACAGCTGCTGCTTCCCCATTTCAAGCAGGTCTTGTCGATGGCTGCACCGAAATAAACCGGGGCTGGAATCCCAGCTGCAAGGAGACAAGCACAAACGGGACAAGACTTCAGGGGAAAGGACACACCTCAGAATCAGCTCTGCATTTCCCTAGTGGTGATTCCACTGGGTGGGCTGGACTCTGCAGGGATTTCTCTTACCCAGCGTTCTCATAACGAGCGTGTACAGACCAACTGCGAGAGCTTTGAACTCTGGCTGAACACATCTGGAAAAAGAGACAGGTGAGAAGTGGTGGCCTATTTAGTGGTTAGACATGACTATTGAACTGCTGTGAAATACTCTTGTTGATGGAAAGCCAAAATTTGGAAGGAAAGTGCTCCCTTCATCTGCTGAAGTGTGTTAAGTGGCATGGAAAAGATGAATTAATTGACTGATTTCCATCAAATGGCTCCTGGCAAGTCCATTCCCTCTGCATAATTAAGGAACTGAAGTTTTAAAGTCATAATCAGAGTCTGTCCCGACCTTATGGAAATGGGCTCTCCAACTACCTTCACTCTTGGGCATACATTTCCCTCAGTTGACAGAATATTTAATGGGAAATATCCTATTGCTATCCTAAGACAAAAGAGTTGCAGGTAGCAGGGCTAGTGCAGCATCTTTCTGTGCTTGAACAGAATTTCTCTGTACGAGGACACATCTTGGGCAGCACAAAGCCTCCCTGCAATGTGCTCATCTGTTCTGTGGGGAACTGCACTCCAGGCATCAGAAATGGGCACTGATCTTGAATTCATTATATCTCCAGCCTCTGCCACCTCCCTGTAAATCCAGAAATCCTGGCAAATGCATGGCACTTTAAAAACACAAGCAGGAAAAAGGGATATGTCCTGGAAAACTTGATTACAGAACATAGAATCACAAAATGGTTTGGTGTGGAAGGGATGTTAAAGATTATCTTGTTCAAACCCCTGCCATGGCAGGGACACCTTCCGCTCTCCCAGGCTGCTCAGAGCCCCCTCCAGCCTGGCTTGGGCACTGCCAGGGATCCAGGGGCAGCCACAGCTGCTCTGGACACCCTGTGCCAGGGCCTCACCATCCTCACAGGGAGGAAGTTCTTCTAACCTAAACTTTCCCTCTCAGTTTGAACCCATTTGTCCTACCACTACAGCTCCTGAAGAGCAAGGAAGTCCTTTTTTCCCTAAGGTGAAGAAACAAACATGACTTTGAAAGCCTCACTAGAAAGCCTTTGGTAAAGAGCCAGCTGTACTCACCTAAATATAAGCAAGTATGAAGGAGTGGCTCCCAGGGCATAGAAAAACCCACCTATGACCTGTATTACTGTGTAATAAATGAACTTCAGTGAACAATCATCACTTTTTGGACACTGCCCCAAGGTGGCAGATGTGTTTCCTGACCATGAACTCTTGATTTCAAGACATCTGCAGTTATGGAAGACCTGGAAGACAAAGAACAGGTTTGGTAGGACTCTGCTCATGAAATGGGGATTCTGTTGGAGAAAAAACAGAGTAAGGAGATGGCTCCAGACCATTTATGTCCTTGGCATCAGGAAACATGCAAATGGCACAGCCCAGTGAAGGTTTACATCCATGGACTGCAGCTTTGGGACTCTGCTCTCCAGCACTCCACACTAAGCAAAAATCAGTCACCCAGAAAAACAAGCAGTTTCCTGACATCCCAAAGTCTCACATGGATGAAACAAGCTGCCTTTCCTTAACCTATTTTTCATACTTAAACATTAATGATCAGTAGTAGGGAAGATACTGCGCTATCTTAGTGTACTTCTGTTAGGTAAAGCCTCAGGGCAGCCAAAGTGACGTTCATGAAAGGCAGAGCCTATGGACAGCCTTCAGGACACATGAAACCTGTTTGATTTGTGTGTTTCCCCCTCTTGTGCCCAACCTACAGAAGATGAAATTTAATATCTAGAACAAGGAGTTAGGGCTTTTTGCTTAATGTGCAATAACTCAGAGAAATCTCTCTTTTCTGTGCTGTTGGTAGCCAGAAATCAGAAATACCTTACTGACTAGTCCCCAGTAACTTTGGTTTTCCTGAAACCCATTATCCTATTAAATGCCTGATGTTACATGGACAATAAGCTGTTAGGAAAGCTTGGGAGCCAAAGCAGGGCTTACTGTGTTCTTTCCATGTCCCGTGGAAGTGGTGCACCCAGCCAGACACGCCGAGACATAGGTGATTCCATTGGCTCCACACACAGGATCCCACGTGTTGGAGGCACATTTGCAGTGAGAGTTGCATGCAGAAAATAAGGAATTGTTGTGGTATGGAATGGGATTGCTTGGAAGGTAAGTGCAGACAAGATACTTTTAATTCAGTGCTGAAGTCAGTGAAGTCCCTTCTGTGTGACAGTGCTGCTGCTCTGAAACCCACCTCATACGCCCAGGACATGTTTTCACAGCTGGGTTCCTACATCTCTATTGGTCTGTTTCAGATTCCTACTTGCACTGATATTAAATCATTACCAGAAAATAGAGAATTTTAAAACAAATGAAAACATTGCTACTGGTTTTACCAATGTAGACAGAAAAGAGAAAGGAGGGAGAGGTCAGTTGGACTCCCCCCTAACTGAATTTAGAGCTAGAAAGAGTTATCACAGTCTTGTCAAGTACAAATGCAAAAATGCACCAGTGACAGACACCAGATCTCCTGGTCTCTGTAGTTAAAAAATACCCCTCTGTTAAAGCCTACCTGAATTTTTCATTCAGGATATGAAGAGTACAGTATTATCTTTTGCTTTCAGACATCCTTTTTGTATTGAGCAAAAAGATATGTCTTCACTCATCTCCTTTCTAGGTAAATGAAACTTTTGTGCTTGCCATTTTTGGGAACTACAGAGAAAAACACAATCTTTTCTATTTTATACTCACCCTTCATAGGACACTGTCATTCCTGCCACCACATAGTTATCACAGCCAACAAAAAAGTGTAGCAAACTGATGGCATAGGACAAAAATGACATGATAAATGAAAACTTTGTTGCTCCAACGATGCCCATTTTGTACTTTTTCATTATAAGCCCTCCCAGAAAAATTCCAAGACCGACAGGAGGTAAGGATGTCATTCCTGAAAGAGATTATAGAAGGGGAATGATAGAATTAAAGAATCATTATAGTCTTAAGAGCTGAAGTCTGTCCTTAGTTGTTTGTTCCTGGCAGCTTTATGGTCTGTTATGACTTTGGGAAGGTTTGTGTTCAGTCCAGTCCCTGGGTTGCACAAGCTTTTTGTGAAGTGCCTAAGCCTCCAAATCCACTTCTATTACAAGGAACTTGCCAGATGCTTCAGCAACTAAAACTTCCACACCACACTCATTGCATACTTGGGGTGCCCTTGCTATAAATATAACATAAATGCAATGTAACATAACATAATTTAAAAATTTCTTATGGTGCCATAGGCACAAACCCTGTATGTTTTATAATTCAGGTTCAGGTCAGACCACCATTTACCTCAACCTGTTCTTCATGGAATTAGCCCCAGATAAAGCACACCAGAGCTTATCCCCACGCACTGCCTACAGCACAAGCAGTCCTTGCACGGTGGAACTCACCTATTAGAAAGTTGGATTTGGATGTAGATTGTCCATACTGCTGTTCCATGTACTTTGGTTTGTAAGTCAAGAAACCAATAAAACCACTGAACCATAACAGTGAGCAACACAAAAATGTAAAGTACATTCGATTACCCAATACTTTTTTCAGGGAGTTATAGAAATCTGAAAGAAAGGGACATATGAGTTGGCATTGAAAGATGCATGGCATAATCACTGGTAAGTAACCTGCAAAACTTAGGGCAAGGTCCTGTTCTCAGCTGTCCAAGTGCAAGTTGCACTGATCTTCATTTGCATGAGGGTATCTGAAAGCAAAATCAGGTTCTTGAAAAACACCAGAGGTTAAGATACAGGAAGAGAATCCTGAAAGAAGACAGAAGTATGGGTTAAGGCCTGGTTGCTCTATTGAGATATGCACATGAAGACTAAGGGCTCAACACAGCACAGACTTTGTTCAACTTGCATGAATATTCTAACAGGCTCAAGGCTAAGTGAGAGATGCCTTGGTGGAGATGTCCAGTGTCTTCCACTGGGATCTGAAAAAAAAATTTCACAAATGAAGCAAAGGCCTAAGGACTGCACAAACAGAGCTATTCAAGCCTGATGTATTTTCATCAGGCACAAGTGTACTTCAGAGTCTCCATGAACTCTCTCAAATTAATAATTTGTCTTTCCATATTTCAAAAAGAGCCTTTGAATATTTTCCTTATGTTCAGATACAGGAACACTTTTCCACTGTTCAAATTTCTTCCAGCACAAAATTTTAGAGGTAAGTACCTCTCAGGTGATGATTTATTTCAGGTGATGCATGCAGAACTTCAGAGTCCTGAACAAGCTCTTTCACTTCTAATAATTTTGGTGGACCTTTCCTTTCTTGGGGATAGGTGCCTGGTTTAGATGGAAGTGCAGGGGAGGCAAAATATTTTGCAGAACTGTTACATTTCCTATGTGTGTTGTTCCTACTGCTTTTCACGTTCATACAGCATGAGGAAACACTTGCCTTTCAGCATTAATGACCATTTCCTATGTGTGTTGTGCCTACTGCTTTTCACATTCATACAGCATGAGGAAACACTTGCCTTTCAGCAATAATGACAATTTCCTTGGCTTAGTTTTTCCGGGAGAAAGTTTATTCTTCACAGCACCCGTGCTTTCCAAGAGACCATGTGAAGTTTTGTCCTGACTGGCTTCCTCTGGCTTTTCCAGACTCCTTGGCAGGAAGCAGAATGGAATAGCTGATAGGAAACTGGTTGCTCCACCTATTAAAAAGCCCAGCCACCATGCACCCACCCAGCGGGAATCCTGTGGGGTGATGGTGATGCTCCCTGGAAATGAGGGAAACAGGCACAAGTTACCCCAGTGAAGAAGCTGAACCTTCCCAACATTTTTATGCTGACAGCTACATTTTATAGTGTCTGACTTCCAGCAATAAACACCTAATGAGAGACCATCCATGCAGTGAAGGCATGAGGAATCATACCCTGAACCGTGTTATAGAATCATAGATTGGTTTGGATTGGAAGGTGGCAAGGGCTGAGAAAATGTGTATCATGTGCTGCAAAGACTATGTGAAATGTAAATAACGTAAAATACTCAGTGGAAAGAGTGTGGAATTCCCCCAAACTGTAAAGCTGCTGTACTAGCAGAATCTTTTTGTTAAAATTTCAGTTTAGAAAATCTTGATTCTGTGAGAGCTCTTGATACTGATTCTTAGAGTTAAGTGTGTATTACAATCCTTTAACCTTAAAGCACAGCTCTAAAATATGCTGCCAGTCTAATTCTGCCTTTACTCTAAAAGCTTTCCGTAATTTAGTAAAATTGTAATAAATTATACAGTAAAAATTATGCAATAAATATAATTCAAATAATAAAATGTATTACTATAATTAGTATAATGAAAACATAAGCAACTATTTATAGGAAATTCTTATGAACAAGTATTAGCTTGCTTTCACTTTTCCTCTTTTTTCCTCAGGTTTTGCTTACCTGGATCCACAAATCCAATATCCACGTACAGTTTTGCACATAGAGATCCCAACAGGAAACCAAACATGGGGCCCATCATGGCTATTGTGTGCAAACACGCTGAAAATGCAATGAAGCAGATACTAGTACCCTCTAATGGCTGAATGTTGTCTTCTGCAGAGGGTGATCGACCTCTCATACTACGAATCTCACAGTTTACTTCACGTTGAGATTACCTACATACACAGGAACATTCTCTTCTTTAGCAAAATCATCGAGGTAAGAGATGCCCAGGGGTGTTATTGGTGTCTCACCAATCCCACGCAACATGTTTCCCAGTAAGATATAGATCCACATATATGATGATGGCTCCTTCTCACAGCCTGCAAATGAGAGTTTACACCTTTGTAATAAAATATTTGAATGGGATACAGGGGAAAAAATCACAGGAAATGTAGCACAAGAAATTATTGTAGATTAGAAATCAAGGTATTAAGAACATTTCCTTCTAGAAGGTAAATGAAAGGCTGTCAACCCCATTATAAATTTCATGATATTTTAATAACACATTCTTTCACCTCCATTGCATTTGATTTCTAAAAGCACAGGTAAGTATCACCTATCAGAAAAAATACTCATTAAAAAAAACAACTTATTGATATTTTCATAAATATATTACCTGGTGTGTATCATGTATTTTTAATGTGAGAAGTTTGAGATGGTTTCTGGAGCAGAGCTTGGCTCATTCTCAACCTGTGTCCCATGCAAGCAACACATAAACCAGCTCTATTCCATATTGTGAGGAGGTTAATAGGAATCTCCACTTATTTCTGCTAAACTCTGCACAGTTTCATGTCCTGTCACACTAGTTCTTCCCCTCACCAGCTCCAGGTTCTGGGTAACCGAATCCTTGCAACCAAGGATAAAACAAGCTCCTGTATTTGTACTTTGATTGTGTACCTGATTGAGAGACTTCCAGGACAGTGTCATTCACATCTTGATGTAGGGAACAGGGATTTATGCTGGAAGTTAAGTTGGCTGAAGCAGCTGTATGTGATGTTGTCTCATACTTATAGCTGCAAACACACAACAGCAGGTTCAGAAGAAGTGCTCATTAGGGAAACAGCAGTGTGGTAGGGCTGGAACCACTGGGCTGCTGTTTCCCTAAAGAGAAAGGTAGCAAATATCAATTCAAACAGCTACTGAAGGAGCAAATAAGATTATTTAAGAGCATTTTAGAAAACCAAAATACTAAAATTAAGAACAAGTAAAACTTAAGATTCTCTGTCTGGAAGACATAATGTTTTAAGCTGGAAAATTCAAAAGGGGTCATGAAAGTTTTTCAGATAGAATTGAATTTTTGCTGTCTAAATTTAGGATCAGGTCCAAGTGAGCTCTCTGTGTTGACCCCACAGCCAAGGAGAAAAAGAATGTGTTGAGTTTGAGCAGAGGTCCCTTTTCCATCTTTGGTATGTGTTTGGTCTGTTCAGCTGCTTTAGCACATCCCTCTCCCAGAAACGAGAGCTGCTGAGGGACAAAGTACAATTTGCTTTAGCAGAACAACATGGTAAAGCACACATTCTGCTTCAAGGAATTACCCTGGCGCTGTTGGACCAGGCAGGCTTATTTTTCAAACTGAAGCAAAGAGCAGTCACCAGGAGACACAGGGCAGAAGAGGTCCCCCACAAATGTTCAGTCTCAGGTTCATGAGTTGCCCAGTGTAGATGAGTGTGATACATGGTGTGTCTTAAAGAGTGAAAAACTGATGACAAGTCTGAGTCTAGTGCAAGATCCATGAACGTGAACGAAAGCATTCCTCAGTTTTCCTTTTGCAGTAGCATACCTAAAATTATTCTAATATATTTTAGAAATCAACAGAAATATGTTTTACTCTATTTTTTATCCCTGTGCTCAAGCTATGGCTGGAAACTTTATCACATACAAGCATAATGCAGCAATTCCCTGAGCCTGGAGAAGGTGAATAGAAATTAACCAGATAGGGAAAATCAGTTTAACCAGGCATGTGCATTTGGAAGAGGAAAAACCTGGCAAGAGTTCTACCAGCACTCATCCATCTGCAGGCTCTAGCATAATTTTATTCTTTTCCTCCTTTCTGAACAAGCCTGAGTGGAAACTAAAGGACTGTGATTATCTCCTTTTTTCAAGGAGCTGAGCTCTCACTTCAGAAGAGGTGTATTTTTTAAATGAACATTCACCATCACAACAGTGATGTGTGTGTCACATGGGGTTCATTGCACTTGGAAGAGATGTTCTACAGGAAATCTAAGGCTAAATACAGAAGTTTCACTTAAAAACCAGAAAGCACAATGCAATTGTTAGGTTACCCAAATTAAGCATGATTAGTACTTACTATCCCATGAAGAAATGAGGCATGGCTGATAAAAAGCATCCCAAAGCCATAGTAAAGCATCCCACAGCTATTACTCTGGGCCTATGAAGCTTAGCTCCAAAATAGCTTACAAATGCAATCACCAGCAAGTTGCCTGCAAGGTAATGAGCCAGAGTTAGTGCCAGATGCTGTCTGGTGTTTCTCTGAGCAGTTTTCTGTGTGTTGGGAATATCCATTACCCATCTCGAAGCTGCTGTCGACGAAACCGGCGGTAGATGAGGTCAGGCCAAACCTCCTCTCAATCTGAGTGATGGAGCTCTTCATTATCGTACCAGACAAGGCTTTACTGAAGTAGCTGAATGACAGAGCAGCCAGAAACACCTGGGGAAAGAGTCAGACAGAAAATGGCAGGGAGAGGCAGGAAAACTGGTCACAGAGGGATCAGATGTATTTAATACAGTATGGAACAATCATCATCATGACATATATTTGTTACTCAAATTGGAGTGGCAAAGTTAACCCAGATTTGCTTGGGTCACATGTCCCTTTATTTTAGGCCAATTCCTAACTGATTCTAACTCAATCGTGTGGCATCAAAATGAAGGCTTTAAGTAAGTTTTTATACATATATATATATATACACATTTATACATCAGTATGAGGAATGTGGTACTGACTGAGTTAATCTCTGTGTCATATGATATATTTTGAAATGTTGCCTGTATACCATATATCTCACAAGGAACAGCTTAATACTCTTTTGTAGTTTGACTGTTGCTTCCATCAACACAGATTCTGGCTCTTGCAAATAAAGATTTATTTGGTAAAAAAGTTCAAGTTTGTTTAAATATTATCCAGCGATTTCCACATAGTCTGAAAACCAAATAGACTTGTTGGTCACTGGGCAAGAGTTCCAATACAACAGAAACCTGGGTAAATAAACAGAGTAAATATAGATTTAGACATTGCAATACTATCTACTGTAACAAATGAAGCCAATCCAAGAAGCAAAAGCTTGAAAATTTGTATATTGCTCTCTTTTCGCCAGGAGTGAAGAGAAAAATCTTCCAAGTGTGGGTTTTGTCCTGACATGTTCTATATTTGCTCAGCTTAACTGGTGAAGATTCTGAGAATGGCCATTTGTGCCTTATGCCAGCAGTGCTCTCAGAGGGTTTGGCTGAAATCAAAACTGCTGATAAGCATGAAAACACAACCAAAAATTACTGGGGTTGTTTGGGTTTTAAAGTGCAATCCTCACTCAGGTCAGCCACAAGACACTTGATGAAATATAGTTCACCTCATCTTATTTTGACCCTACAGGACTGGTGGTGACAACAACCTCCAGACAAGTGTATTGGAAGCACCTGATTGAGGCTGGTTCAAGTCTCCCACTTGAAGTTGCCACCTCTCTCTAATAACCAAGAAGGAGATTCACCTACAAGTAACTTGTGAGTGAATACAGTAGATCATGAATTTTTATTTTCTTTAGAAAAAAGATAAGATCTGACTGTCCCCTGGACCTCTAGTGTGCATCCAGTTCCTCAAAAGATAGGGGGAACAGGAATGAAGGAATTTGTCATGTCACATCTTGAACAACACTTCTGAACAGATAACAATGGTAATTCATGGTGATACTGCCAAGGCACCAAACCTTCAACCCAGTGCAAGAGGAAGTCTTCTTGGCTGGTGGATTTTTGGTTCCTTCATCATCCGAAAGCTGGTCAGGTTCTGCTTCCTGATTTGAGTCACTGACATTGCTGGGTTTGGTTTCCACTGTCATGACTGATTTCTTTACTGAGTGATCTGAACTCAAGAGAAAACAGAAATAAATACAAAAACACATATGCCAAAATAGAATTGCTTAAGGACCTTTTTGATGAATCTGGTGAAACTAATTACAGGAAAATGCTGAGATGTTGAAACCGAACCTTTCTACTTAAAACGATTTGGCTCAATGACTTGCATGTTTCATAGTGTGCATTTGTTTAAATTCTGAAGTATCTAGTTCTGAGATCTCTTTTTAATGCTAAAAAGGCAATTTTGATAGAGGAGTAAGAGACAAAGTCTCTGTCAAAAAATGAACTACAAAGGTCCACAAAACAGTAGTGCTGAAGCACAGGGAGTCCTAGGAAGCTCTAAATTTGCAGGCCACGTGGCTTAGAACTCAGTCATTGGTTTGGTAAAATCTGTAGCAACACTGTGCCATCCAATTTATTCCTTTACACTAGCTTGTTGGAAACAATTCTTAGTGACAAAAGAATTTATTGTTTCACCTAACTGTCCTCCTGTAAGGATATTACATGTGTTTTTCTTCTTGCAGTAATATGCAGGGTATCCCTGATCTCTTTCTGTTTGCAGAGTGCTGTCTATATGCCCACATGCTTGAAATTATCTGCAACTCAGCAGTTCAGCAGAACTGCTCCAGTTCCCTCAGGAACTTCCTCTAGCTATAGACAATGATATATGCTTTGACATGATAATGTTTTAGTGTTGAAAGCCTTGTTTTGTTATTAAGTTGTATTTTGGTTTATTACAATGAATAGTACAATACTTCTTTTTTTCTTTTTTCCCCCCTCAGCTTTTAAAACTCTGTATCTGAGAGATGGATAACAACTAAAAAGGACACTTCAGAGAAAAGCTGTAAAGGAAGTCTTTATATCTGTTTGCAAAGTTTATTTAAAGAATGGAAACACTTGCCTGTTTGTGCAATTCCCACTACATTCAGAACAGATTTCTCAAGGACGATCCAGAAGCCACTGCAGAGCCTCTCAGGAAAAAAATGGGTCACTTGAAACAAGCCATCTTCAGGTCTGCAGGTAGGAGTATTGCATATTCTATTAGAGTATTGAAATTAATGCCCTCAAGTCAGAACTCAGGAATCACAGCTCACATGGCCTGATTTGTCTTGCCATTCACAATACTCTCCTCGTTTGAGAAAAGGGAGAAAAAGAGAGAGAGGGGGGAGCAAATCACACAAAGGGAAGTTTTATATGCTTGAATGCAGCTGAAAAAAAGTTGGATGAACTTTTCCAATGCTGGAAAAGGTCCGTCTGCTTTCCTACTGCTAATATCTACTTCCCAAGCTCTATTGTGGCTATGCTGTAAGTCTTGGTCAGCATATGAATCAGGAGAAAAAAAATTAGCTGCTCTTTCCCCTTGACTAGTCAGACAGATAGGAACAAGAAGCAGAGAAAGGATTTCTCCAAGACTGCAGAGCTACAAACAAAAACCTTATGAAATAAAATTCCTGGTGCTCAGGAAAAGTTAGTACACAAATACTTTTGAGCGGCTGGTCCTCTGAAATTCCCCTGTCTTAGTGTAACCTGGAGACATAAACTTCTCCTTGTAATTATGATACATTGATGACTACAATAATATGCTGGGGGAGCATATCATTGCAGGTCACAGGATTGGAGAAGTGGCTTTTTTTTGAGAGTTTAAAGGTACAACAAGATTTAGCATCTGGTGACAGTATCTCCTCCCACCCTCAGATGACCCTGACCTACACACATATATCACAGAGATATCAGCTGGAGATGGAAGAGATAAGGGCTGGGGAAATTCCAGGCCACAAGACCATTAGAAAAAAGGTAAAAGGTCAATTCCCAATTGATGACAGCACACAGTAGCTGCTGAGCCTGATAATTTTAAGTATTGATAAAGTTGCTGTTTTAGATTTTTTTTCATTAGCATTTTTTCTATGTTTAATAAACCAAGGGTCTGGTTAAAAATATGAAGTATGTAAGCAAAAATATGAAGTTTTCTGCACCAAACATGCCCTTTCACTAAGCTGTCTAAAACTTCCATTCTTTGCCTGCACAAGCTACTCTTCTGTAATAATGATCTGAGAGAGTTGCATTTGCAGAAAGACAAGATTAGGCAAGCAAAGTATTGGTATTGTTTAGGTAGTCAACCAGCCTAAACATAAATTAACCAGTCTTTCTTCCTAGAGGAAGAAAACAAACCTCTTCCAAAAAAGAATTCTAAGCAGTACAGGCAGATGAAATCTAGCACTCAGTTCACTTTCTGGAACATTTGGAAATTCACTTGATTTTATGTCAGTACAGTCTCTTCTGAGAAGCACTTTGGGTGGGAGAAAATCAAAGCTCTTAATTAGAAAGGAGTGTGCATGGTTTGTGCTGCTGGGAGCTGGCAGCTCCCACGACACCGTGGGAAATCAGGCAGCAGCTTGCAGCTCAGTTGCAAAGCAAATGCAGCCAGCCTTGCAAAGGACAGATTTCTTCAGTTTCTCGGGGGACTTGATCTTATAGAGGTCAGGACCTAACTCTGGGCCTGTTCCTTATTGGACATAAAAAAATTCAGCTTTGTTTTATACCCCCTAATTATATGCAAATTATAATGAATAAAAACATCAACTGAAAAACCTCTACATGAATAACGGGTAATAAGTTTACAAAGGTCAAGACAACAGTTTGCTGCAGGTTTTGCAGAGTCTTATAAAAGAAAAATATGGTGATGTTTGAGGACTTTTAAGAATCCAGCAAAGACACTGCAAGTCTTTGGGCTGATTGTCACCACAGCTGCACTCTCAGGGACTGTGACATCACACAGTAGAAGAGCAAATCACAAATCAAGAGCCACATTTCCTCCAGTAATTTATGGAACTGTAATGATTTACTCCAACTGTAGTGCTAATCCAATTGCCTTACTGATTTTTAAATATGTCCATAGCAAGACCTTTCAAGTTCACCTGATATGAAAAATGGGTATTGCAGAGCTGTGCAGACCTCAATGCTCACTGTTCAAGACACAGTGCTGACACACACACAGTGCACAATGCCATCACTGCAGCATTGACACTCCCACCAGGACTGCTGCTGGTGCTACCAATTCTAGCAAATGCAACCGATGCTACCCAGGTCAGGCTTGATAGCTGCAAACACTAATGGCAACCTTTCACAGTTAAGACAAAGAGAAAGAACATTAAAGAGGTTCCTACCTAGGTTCTGCATCCACAACAGCAGCAGCTATGCTACCCCACAAATGCTCAAAAGGCAGAGAATTCTCTCCTGAAGCAAAGCTCTGCCGGTACGTGGTAGAAGAATCATTAACTTCCAACTCAAACCAAAGTTTTAATCTTGTCTCCTCCCAGTTCTGCCCTCTGTTAAAGGTCCCAAAATCCATGTTTATCCACAGAGGTCAAAAGTTAATTCGGAAGAAGACATGCAAGTGTGCTCCTTTTGTACGTTCTTGTGAAGCATCTTTTTTTTTTTTTCTCCTGAAATTATAGTCCACACCTTCCTGGTGTTTAAAAAGATGGTGTCCCAACTTTAGAAATAAACCTGTTTACAATGCATTTTGTTATGAAGTTTTATTTTCATAGTCTGGCTAATGTCCGTTCAGCTCAGATCTACTAGAGCCAGCCAAGAATTTGCAGGAAGAGAAAACATAGTGCCTTGGGTATATGGAGCAAAGGGGATGTTCAAGAATCATTCATGCTTAGAAGACTGTTCAGATTTATAGTTTATTGCTATTAACAGTGAAGGCAGGTGAAATATGGAAGCCTATTAGGGCTGTGTGTACTTTGGAGCAGCCCTTTATCTCTTACAACCCTGGTGCAAGGAAACCAGAACAGGTTTATTTGATTGTGCCCCTGCTGTGCATTCTGCCTGATTCCTGAGAGCAATTGTACTTGAAAGGTAAGTTATTCTTGAGGCAGGTGAGCTATGACTACTGTCTGCCTGGATGTTACACCAAAATATTCCATTCCTGGTAGCTCCTGCCCCCTGCCCTGCCACCACTTTCACCAGCCATTTCCTCGTAGGAATCACCCAGCTTAGTCAGACTTTGATGCACCCTTGATAAATCCATGCTGGCTGTTCCAGTCCACTGTGTCCAGTAACTGCTTCAAGGTTAACTTGCTCAATAATCTTCCATAAACCTCTGCTGCTATTTTATTGATTCATTTTGGTTGTAACTTTCTGTGCAGAACAATTTTTAGTTTTCCATGGCAAAGTGATCAATAATGTGATCAAGGGGGACTTCATTCATCACTGCAGAGAAAATCCATGGTGTTAGATTATGATTGCATCCATTATATTTAAGTCTGAACGAAAAAAACCCTAAACAACCAACATGGCCATGCAATTTTTCTAAAAGAGCTGTCCTCACAGTGAGAGCATTACTTAGCTTTAAATATGTGCAAGAGACAGAAATTCATGGTCCTATAACAGATGTGGGTCTCTTTTTTTCAGAGTTAGTGATCCTTCATGTCCTATCGTGGCAGAAAACATCAACTGCCCACTTCCAGCAGGTTTCTTGTACCATGCTCAACATTTGCTTGTCACAAGACAAGCATCTTGGCCCCTGTTTATTGCTCTTTATTGCAGGCTCCCAAACCATTCTGCTGCTCTGTGTTGCTGGTGTTCCACCAGAGAACAGACACAAACACCTGTGTCCTCATCCTCCTTCAGGGCTGTGTCCTCAGCCCCACTCCTGAGCTCTGACTGTCAAGATAAGTATTCCCTGTTGTTTTACAAAGTTTTATGGTGGAGCTTTGCATTCCCAAGGTTTCATTTTCAAGTTGTCTTCTGATGTATTAGCAAACCTACCCAAGTGTTGGGTTTTGGCCTTTTAATCCTAAATATCTGGAAAGGGATGGAGCTAAAATTACTCTGTTACTTTGGAGTAGTAGAACCTGTAGAAAAAGGTGCTACTTTCTTTTGCATATGAGGGAAACAGCATTTCTTTGTTTTCACTATTCTGATAAATGAATACAAATCAGTTTCTCCCAATTTTTCCTAGCTCTGTATACCATTAATTTATAATTTTCAGGATTAAAATATCTTTTGTACTTTGCTTTCAGTATTGCTGAGAACTTTTCTATCTTCAGACTGCTGCTGTCCAAACTGTCTGTGGAAGCATTCACAATCACAGCTGGCTTCTTGAATCAAGAACTGTTGATTAAAACTACCCCAACAGAAAAATACTGAAGTCAAATTGAAGACTATGGTCTCACACCTAAAAAAGAGAGATGTATCTCTTTTTCCATCCAAGACTCCCCCCTCCATACTACTCACACTTGAATGAAAAAAAATAAAAAGGATTATGGTAGTAAAAACCCCCTTAATAAGGACACTGAGACATCAGTAATTTGTGATTCCTGCTGAGGTTAAAAGCAGTGCTTACAGAGGGCACAGTGAGTCACCTTTAGCACAGCAGCTGGGTGCAGGCTCCTCCAGGCAGAGGGTGGCAGCAGATCCCACCACAAGAAGAGGCAGCCAAGGCACAGTTGGCAGGGCAGGCAGCAGCAGCAGGGAGCTGCTGGCCGGGCAGAGGCCAACTGGAGCAGGCAGCTTTGATTAGAGCCGTCTTACTCTCAGGACACTAATCCCTAGAGACAGAAAATCAATGGATTTTAAAATGTAACCCTTTGTTAACAAACTAAATGAAAGGGATAGTGCACAGGAAGTCTAAGCAAATACTCCTGTAGTTAAGATTCTACAGGAATCCTGAGAGGGTGAAAATAGCATTTACCACAATAGGAAAGGATTCTTTGGTGCTCCTGTCCCAGAGTGTCTAATTTCTGTTTGGTGCTGTAGAGCTGACAAGAGAGAAGAGCATGCTGAGAGGCTGATTTGTTGTTTCCATCTTAGCCAGTGTCTGGGAATTTATCCTTCCACTGCTCAGTGGAGCGTTTGCCTTTCAAAAGAACTTGATAATTTTGTCATTGATTTACATCATGCATCTGTCTGGGGAAAAGTAGACCATGATGTGCTGTTTAAATGATTTTTTTCTTTTTCTTTTTCTTTTTTTTTTTTTTTTTTGTGCTTAAAATACAAAGGCTAGATATTAATGCTGGTTGTGCAGCTCCTCTTTGCATTCAGTCATAATCAGCAGCTTGGATTGGAGTTGTTATTACAGACACAGAATTGAAGTGGAAGTCATTGGCAGGTGAGAGTGCTCAGACTTTTTTAGTGGCCAATCCAAATGTGAGCTACATCACAGAACAGCAGAAAAAATTCCCATGCTGACCTCAGGTGAAGTCCCAGGGCAAGGCCCATCATCTTCACATGGTCTGGGATATTAACTGAGATAACAGGACCAAAAAAATTAATATGGCTCACATAATTGAATACCTGGTCTTATATACAAAACCACTTCAATAAACTGTTCATCTATCTTGTTACACTGGAACAGATCTTTTACTACAATGGGTGAGTCTTGATTTTTTTGACAGAAAAATCTATCAGATGTCTGAAACACACCAAAAAAAAAAAAAAAGTATTTTATTTCTATTATAGTTTTATCCTGATTGATTTCCAAACACTAGAAAACAGTCTGTCAGCACAGTTAAATAAACAGATTTTTGCTGAGTGTATAATGTTATCACAGGTTGGTTTTTATTTAAACAAGTTTGTGTTTTTCCACATCTTATTTTAGAAGTGCCAACATCACAGGATCAACAAGAGGGCTCTGGCTGTGTACAACAGCCTTTCAAACTTGCCATACTCAACAGCCATGAGACAGAGCTTCCTGGCCTGGTCACCATCCAGCTGTGAGAATGTGCTCCACGTGCTCTCCACTAAATCCTTTCCTTATTTACTCTCTTCAAAATTCAATGAACTGTATTAATCTGGGGTGAGCTGTTGGTTAACTAACCTCCTGGTATTAGCCACATGTTGCTTAAGCAATGAGCACTTTAAACCACCATTGAAGGGCTCCACATTTAAATTGTCACTCATCATTTTTACAGCAATAATGGACTTTTTGTCCATTATCATTCTCCTACTGAATCTAAACCACAGCACTCTTCCAGATACTGAGAAGAAAGCGTTCTCTCTCCCAGGTGAAATCAGTGAATTTTCCTGGCCCTCTTGCTGCCAGGCATGTGCAGAACAGCCAGTGTACCAGCTCCATAACTGGAGAGGAGCAGTGTCCTTGCCAGGACTGACTCACAAAGAAGGATCCATCCCCATTGCTTTGACACACATACAACACCAAGCACTGACTGAAGTGCAGGTATCTCTCCTTTTCTATCTCAGTGTGCACTTAAGTTGGGTTCCTCCTTCCTCTCATGGGATCTGACAGCTCATTGCTATGGGAACTGCCCTCTCCAGGAGGCCCTGGAAGGCTCCAAGCTTTGGTGCTGATGGTGCAGTTTGACATTTTTTCTACTTTTATGCTGCTGATGATGAGACCTGAGACGGGAATGCCAATCTTTGTGATCCACCCCAACCACAACTCTTGACTAAATCCCATATTCATAAATCCTCAGATTATTTAAATTAAGTTTCTTTAGTTCAATATCCAGTTCACAAGGCCCAGCAAACAGCCACATTGTCCAGGACCTCACTGCCCACAGCCTCTGGCCCTCACCTGGGAGGACAAAGACCTGGGACAGGACAGTGGGTCTCCCAGATTCCAGGCCACTGCCTGAACACTCACCCATGTGGCAAATCTGGGTGACATTGGCTCTTCCTCTGACAAATGCATTTTCCCCAGTAATGCACTCAAAGCTTTACCTTCCACAGACATTTGGTGCTTAAGCACCAACCTTTGGTGCTGCTAATGGCACAGGACAAACTCTGATCACTGATCACTGATAAAGCCCAGTGAAAATCCCACTCTCACACGTGTGCCCCTCCTCATGCACCCCACAGGAGAGGCAGCAGGATACCTACAGTCACTGCTGGGACACAAATGATGTGATATGGGTTTGTTTTGCCAATATCATGGTGAAGGATGAAGCCTACTTTTCAACATGTGCTCAGAAATTCCAGTTGCTTTAAAGGATATCCCTGTGGTGCCACGATTATCTTTTCCAGTGCAAGCTTTGCACTCCCCACCCCAAATAAAATTAATATCAAATATTGACAAAGCCCAAAAATGTCTTACTTTCAGCTAGAAAACACAATAAATTTAAAGGAAAATCCGCAAGTCACCTGGTCTTTTAAATAATTTTATTTTCCCAAGCTGTCTTGTCATAGCTTTTTAAAATATAAATTATATGTATCTTGTATAATTTTGTTATTACATCATAAAGTGCATGGAATTATTTAGTACACTGAGTACTAGCAAGAAGCAAGAAACTGCTGGAAATCTAAGAAAAGCTCTATTTTCATTCCAGTTTCCTTTGGATGGTACTCTTGTGGTCTCTGACTGTAACAACAACTTCTATAGTTGATTGCTGTGCTGGAACAAAGCTACTGGGAAATGGACTCCTAACCACAACACTTGACATCCCAAGTGTTGTGGATCGAATTCATGAGCCTGTGGCTGATTTTTCCTTCCAGCAAAGCCCCTTCCTCCTGCCCCGTGCCTTGCTGCTGGCAAGGACGGGCTGCTGTGCCCGAGACCCCTCTGCCTCCCAGGCTGCCAGGTGAGGATGAGTGCCCTTGGCTGGCCCATGGCAGAGGGAGCTGCAGGCAGCCTCCCCACTGCCCCCACACAGCAGGAAACCCAGGGGCAGCAGGGCTCGGGCAGCTCCGCGAGCAGGGAGGGAGCTGAGGGCTCTAAAAATGGGGAGGGCACAACTGCACCTCCCCAGCCATAGGAAACCCCCTCACTCAGCAGAGAAAATGGTGAGCAGTGCTTTTAGAGCTGTTCACATGCTGAAACCTGGTGGTCTTTGCTGTTGGGGTTTACAGTGAGAATTCCAAGAAGGTGAACATTTTCAGCGTAGCTACTAAGATACTGCTTCACTGATGATGGATTTTTGCCTGGAACACCACTCACTGGGTAAAATCACCGTGGAGATCCCAGTTTTCCTAAAGTCTGGTCTCCTTTTCGGGCCAGTAAGTTGACTGAATTAACTGGTCACTATTGACAAAATTATCTTTCCTGCTCTTTGTCCCACAGGCGCCTCTCTCCCCGTTGGCTGAGAGGGTCTCATCTTGTGGAGAAGACCTTTTCCGGAGAACCCAAAGGACAGCAACGCTGAAGAAAACTGACACCGTGCCCAAGAGCAAAGTCAGCCCCAGGTACACATACCTGAGAGAGAAATGATGGATCAGAGCCTGTGTCAAAGGCAACACACGACCAGAAGGCATCAAAGACACACTCACATTTTCATCAGGTAAGGCTGGGGAAGGACACCTCGATCAAGGGGATGACCCTGGACAGGGGCGTTTGTCAGCTCGCCCAGGTCAGGTGGAGTGCGGTCTGTGGTCTAGAAAGCATCTCAGGCATTCACTGACCTCCACCCCAATGTGCTTCAGTAAGAACAGCACTAATATTTTTAGAGGAGTCAGTCTAATTTTCAGTCATCTCATAAACAGTACCAGTGATATCAAGACCATGGATGGCATTTTTGCTTTACAGGCATAATGACAGCCACAACAGCAGCAACAATAACATCATAGTGTTTTATTAGCAAGAAGAGGCCCAGCTGAGATTTTGCTCTTTCCTTCAAGTTTTCAAAACAAGATATACCCTCCTCTCATGTTTATTTTCCTAGTGGTGGGAGAAGGGACAACCTGTTCTCCCATTTTCCTCTTACCACTGTTATTCCATTCTTCATTTCTGGTGAAGCCTTTCACAAATGCAGTTCAGACAATTACTGTCCTCTAGCAATAAACTGATAAACACAACTCTGCACTTTAGTCTCTAGATAAGCCAAGCATATTTTGTGGCACCTTTGCCTTACATTTTTTGATCCAGCTCCGACATGCAGAAAAATGAGCTTTAATAACTTATTTACACACACACACACACACACACACACACAAAATGACAGCAGAGATATTGAAAGCTGAGGGAGCTTCAGCACAAAATTGAGGTTTCAACACAGCTCTTTTTTTGTCAATTATTAAGTAACAATTATTTCCAGCTGATACTGAAACAAGATGATCTGCCCTCCCCCCACAAAGAGACTGAATCAAAAGAGAATGGTGAAATGCAAGCATTATTGTTAATGTTGTTAGTCAGAGTCTTTCATTCAGTTTCAAATCTTTCATTCCAATTTTCTAACAGAAATTCTTCTACCAGTGCCAGGTGTAGATGTACTTTAAGAACAAAAGTTAAGGAAGGAGTGGAGAAGAGCTGTTACCTGAGTGCACTGGAGTCATAGAGTCTGCATGCTCCTCTTCCCCCACATCTTTTGCTTCCCCATTTCAGGCAAGTGGTATCTATGGCTACTCCAAAATACACTGGGGCTGGAATCCCCGCTGGGTGTATTTAACAAACAAATAGAGGGAAGAAATTTACTTTCCAGGGTGATCAGCTCTGATCTAGAGGCACATTCAGGCAGAGCATTAAATGATTTATTCTGACAGCAGCAACACTTCCACACTGCTGGTTTGGGAAGACGTGCCTTGTGCTGCCCAGGCACACACCGCCCTTTCCTCCCTGTGGGAAGCCAGGAAAACAGGACAAAACATCAAAAAGCCTCTGGAAGTCCATGGAAGCAGTGCTGGCCATGGTTTGATTTCCTCACCCTGCAGGACATCTCTGGGGGAAAAAAAAAACCAGGAGACACTTCTCCTTTCTTGAGGGCAGTGGAGTCTGCTCAGCTTGGGGTAGGGGTGTCCCCTGTGCTGGGTGGGGAGGAGAAGGGACAGAGACAGTGGGGCTGGAGCCTGGCAGGAATCCTCCATGTGTCTTGAGATCCTGCTGTGGCAGGGGCAAACCTACTGCAGCTCTTGGGGGTGATGGAAAGGAAAAACCTTTTTTCATGTGCTGATGGGGACATCCTGGACTCTGTGTCGCCTGGGAAGCCACTCATGGTTGCTGAACGAGAAAGTGAGCCTGGAGAGAAAATTCTGGCCTTCAGAGGTGTAAGAAAGTAGCCAACAGCTTGTTTTGATGTCATTTCATCCACTTCATTTAATTCTGCTCATGTAAATAGGTGACTTGTTCTTGCTAATTTTTTTTTTATGAAGACCTGGAGAATTTTAGAATTTCCAGTTCATTGGCATCTCATGTTACCCTTGATTTCAGGTGGCTCCACCACAAGGCTGCAGTGAACCCTGCCCTCAGGCACACCTGTAGTCAGATTAATTCCCTTAGAAACTGGTGAATATATGCCTGAAAAGAAATCACAAATTCACAGCCACAGGTGTTCTATTATGCTTGTTGCTGAGTAAGGGGACAAGGTGTATTTTTGTTGTTAGCTTCATAATCTACAGAATCACATCTCTAGAAATATTGGCCTCATGTATTTTAATTATACCTAAGACATAATTATGTGGTTCATGAAGTACAAAGCAATTTCCTTTTTCCAGCCTTTTTTTTTTTAATCATATGATATTTATTTGCAGATAGACATTGTTCTTTCCAACAACCAAAGCTTAATTCTAAGATAAATGATCAGTGAGGAGTGTGTTAAAACCGACTTGGGAGTACAAATGGACTTACCAAGTACTCTTATTGCCAGAGTATAGATACCAAGTGCAAATGATTTCAAGTGAGGTTTAATGCATCTAAAAACAATAATAAAAGAGGTGTTAACTAGACATAAAGCATTAAGTGTATATAATTAGAACACAAATAGAAAGCAAGAGAAAGGAAAAAAATGTGACCTTTTCCTCCTTAATGTCATGGACTTTGACCAAATTGGAGAAATGTGTAGAAAAGGTGATAAAACCAGGATGTCATGTAGGAATTCTGAACATCTATATTCAACATCACATTTTAAGATGGTTGTGGGTTTTCAGATGATATCAGCACTTAGATATTACTAACACAGGACAAGAAAATTGGTAGTGAAATCATGCATCCATAGGATGCTTTTATTCTGTTAGACACTCCCTGAAATTCAGGATCAAGTCCCAGGCTATTTAGGCACTCACTTTTAATTGCATTCTATCCAGGATCAGGATCACACCTCCTGTAAAGGTAAATGCTCCAAGCCATTCTCTGATGGAGCAGACCATCTGCATTTGGACTCCTCTAAGATTGCAGGGTGAGTCCCACACATCCAGTTCTTCAGATGAGCCTGCTCATCATCCTGGCTCCTTGAGGGAGGAGAGGTGGTGGGCAGGACGGCAGCTGCCTTTCCATCCCTGCTATCAGCAGGGTGTGTTTGGAGCCTCTCAGGCTCGTAGGAGCCACCTGCTCCCCCACCAGCTGCTCAAATGAGCTGTTACTCCCAGCACAAATCTGGGTATATGTTTGATTTTGGCAAGTGAGTAGTACCAGTCACATGATTAAACAAGGACATTTTTGGTATGTGGGGTATCACGTAGATCAATATGGTAATTGATAAAACTTTAGTCACAGTCATTCTATTCAGTATAAATCAGAAAACTAGAGCCCTCCTAAACAAATCTGAGGGCATAGAAAGCAAAAAGTGGAAAATAAAACCAATAACTGGATATTTGATATGTGTTCATAGGGTTTATATCCTGAAAAAAATATTCTTTCAGATAAAAAAATTTGTTTTATTCTTTGTATTGTCTTTGCACGGAAATAGGAGTCCTTTGTGATCCTGAGTGATAGCCAGACCTCTTAGGGAGATCTGAGACTTCTTTTTCACTGCCTAATCACCTGCTATTAATAGCTGGTGCTTGAACAACAGCTATCTGAACTGCAGGGCTTTTTTCTCAAAAACTTCAGGGCTTTCCCAAGTTCCTTGGCTACTGTAATGTGACTAATACCACCAAAATGACATTTCAGCAAATCACTTGGTCACCAGCTGTAGGCATATTTCAATGGCTTCAGTGTGCAAACCATCAAAGTAAATGTCACTAGATCTTTCAGGCTTTTAGGAATTTAGCTGTATTTGTCCTCCATGGCAGGTGCAACAATATCTGCTCATCTGAAAACATCAGCTTGCTTAAGTGCTGGAATCTTAACAGAGATGACTGAACTGAATAAGTTTTAAAAGAGATCATTTGAACAAAATACATAATGAAGCCTGCAACTTGACCTTGGGACTATTTGTGTTCAAAGAAAATTTATTTTCCTACTGGTAACAGAAGCACACTTTCAATTCAGCGCGATTTTTGGAGAAAGTTAGTTAGTGATGGATTTCAAAAAAGACAAAAGTAAGTGTGAGCTTAAAAGTGGAATTGTGCCCAGAGGTCATTTGCAGTGCAGAAAAAAAAAGGACTGAATTTACCAAAACCTGCTTTATTTAGCTGCACATCAAAGGCAGATGCCTTCAATCCAGCAAGAAAACACATAACTTCTAAGTTGCAGTTAAATGTCTCTCAAAGTAAAATGATTTTCAACAGCAATCAAAGCATTGGAGCAGGACCAATAAAACTGTTCTGCCGTTTTCATATAACAAAGTGGTTTAGTATGGTAACTGAAAACCTTTCTAAGCTTTTCTAACTAAATCAATTAAGCAGTAAGACCTCCAAGAGCAAGTTCTTAGGGCTGAGAAGGGCAGGCAACTTGTGTGATTTAAGCTTGTACGTGTTCAGTTATGAACATCTCCCAAACTCTTAATTTTTTATGCAGTGGAGACAAGAAGAAAGCAGGATTGAGCATGGCTACCACAGTTTTGAGGCCCTGTGTGGTACCAGATCTGTACATTTTCCATCACATGTCTTATGGGTAGAGGGAAGACATCATGTAGAGGGAAAGGGGAAGGGAGCTGGATCCCTGCATAGCTCCATGCCCATATTTATCCCACATGTCAGGAGCAACCCCAGAGAGCAATCTGGCCTAAATCCTGATGGCTTTGCTGCAAGCTCTCCTCTCATGAATCATCTTCCTCTTGGCCCATGGACAGAAGCTTCAGTAAAAATGGTCTAAAATGGATTATAGTATGACTGTTCTTGGAGTGAGCCCCTGGGCAGAGAGATGCTGTGTGGTTTTCCAGGTAACACTGCAAGGTGAGTGAGGAAAGCTGTGCAGCTTGTATACACCTCAGTGGCAGTGTTTGTGCAGGGCCGTGGAGAAGGATCCTCACCTCACCCATCTCTTATTTAGGTTTTTCCATATGGCTTATGTTCAGCCAGTTCTAACACTGGCACTGTCCGTGTGGTGTAATGACACCAGCAATGAGATAGGGCCTGGTCCAGAAAATTTTATTAAAAAACAAAGTGAATTTGGGAGCAAGAAAACAAATTTATAATACTAAAGATTAGTTAGACCGGATTTACTGTTGTTTTGCTTGAGAAGTAGAATGTGCCCATCTGGAAATAATTTGGAAAAAGGAACCGGGAAAGAAAGGTTTCCAAAACAGAGCAGAGCAGGACTTGGAACCAAAAATTGCAAGTAGCTGACAAAAATCCAGATTAAGCACTTGCAGTATTAAATGCCTTTTGCACTTGCTAAAATTAGCTTCAAGGCTTACAGTGCATATGCATTGTGACAAGCATTCAATAAATCTGTGATTATCACAATAGGGAAAAAAAAATCTCATGCAAAACAATTGTTAAAACAAGGAGAAAAATCTGGGAGAGAACAATTACATAGAATATGCTGCCTTGCAGACCTGCAAAACATCTCCCAATACTAGGAATACCAGGAGGGGAGGGAGTGCCAGTCAAGTGCCAAAACACCTTGAAAACATTTGGCAATGCTAGCAGAAATTATTTCTTACCTTAGAAGCAGTATGTATCCAGGTGTGCCACCTACTGACAAAGTGTATGAAGTGATAACTGATATTACTAGAAAATACAGGAACATTTTGGGACACTCATTTCCTTTTTGACATGGTCCCACCACAGCTGAGGAGCTCTGTGAAGATTCAGAGGTTCCAACGCAGCTGCAGTTAAAAAATACCTGGAAGAGATTTGGCAAAAGTGTATGATAACCTAAACAGTGGAGAAGTAGATCTTTAGGAATTGCACACCACGCTTTTCTGGATGGCTGAAAGTTTAAGTCCCAAGTGGGAAATGTCTTACAAAAGGAAAAGGCTTATTCAATGAAAGAGAAAATGATAAAATATTAACTGTTGATTAATTTAATTATTAGATTTTTTTCTACCAGTCTTGGTAGCCAACAGCTTAAAAAAAAACCAAAACCAAACCGCCTCCGAGATGGTGTGCCTGTGATTTCTGCTGGCAGCAGCCAGGGAGGGCGTTTCCACTGTGGGAGTGCAGGGCTGCTTACGGTGCTGCTCCCAGCGCCGCCGGACGCGCGGCAGCCGGCCAGGCAGGCCGAGATGTAGGTGACTCCATCCTCCCCACACACGGGGTCCCACTCGTCCCTGGAACACCAGCAGCCCGAGTTGCACTCTGAAAACAGCGCTGGCTCAGGATCAGGCGTGGGTCTGGCTCTGTGGGGAAAGAGAAGCTGGTGTTGCCCAGCAGATGTGGCAGAAACCACCATCACCTCCTGGGTGATGCTCTCTGCCCAGACCTCCTCTCTGCAGCCCATTAAAGGTGGTCTCTTCACACCCACACTGCAGTGCAAATCCTTCTTTCTCTGTTATCCTAAGATATTTTACACTATCACACCACCTACTGTCAGACAGTATTCACTTTATTAAGGGGGACAACTAACAATTTATATTCATGCATTTTCTCAGATTTTCTAAGATAGTTTTAACACAACTAGGCAAATGGCAAAGAAGGGATGGATTTACTCATGGGAAATGGTCTCTGTAGAAGTTAACAAGGGATTCAGAATGGGATTCATCCAAACTGAGTGACTGATACCTTGCATGACAGCTTTCTGCCAAATTCGGTCATCAGACACCAGTGGAGCAGCTACCAGAACTTCTGTGAGTCTGTGAGAGCTGGACCCTCCTCCCAAAAAGTTAGTTCTACAGAGTAATGGCATGGGCAAAAATGTTAGCCTCGGGTGTACCTCATGGTTAACCTCATGGTTAATCCAGGAGTCCTTAAGTTTTGAGTTCAAAGACTATTAAATGCCATTCATTGTTCAGTGGCACACATAGGCAGAAAACAATTAATTGAATCTCTTCCCCCCTACTGAGCTACTCACAGTTCCAGGAATCGCTGGGCTCAAAGGATGGGTCCCATGGCAATAATAATTAAAAAGTAATCAGAAAAATAATCTGCACTTGTGGCATAAACCCCACTGTTTATGCCGTAGTCATGAGAGGGTCATGGCCTGCTGGCATGGAGTGGTTTCCACTGACTTGAATCAGATTTCTGGGACACATATTCAGGTCAGTCCCTCTCTTTTCACCAGAATCTACTTTGAGGAAGGAGTTTGGTTTGAAGCAGCCCTTTCTGCTGAAGCGTGGGCTGCCCAGCATACCCGTGGTACGACACAGTCAGCCCGGCCACGTCCGAGTTCTCACAGCCCATGGCAAACAACGAGAGCAGCAGAAGGTAGCCAAAGAAAGATGAGCCCAAGGAAAGTTTTGCAGCCCCTAAAACACCAATTCCGAGTTTTTTCATGATCAGTCCTCCAGAGAATATGCCAAAGGCCACAGCAGGAATGTTAATAAGACCTGAAATCAAACAGAAAAATCTGTATTAATGAAAACGCAAGCTCCGTGGACTAACCTTGTCAGCCACAGAGAAAGCTGCAGCAATCAGATGAAGGAACAAAACACAGAAGATCTTCACTCAGGGCCTTTTATTTTGTCCTGACTTAGACTGATCCTTGGAGTGTTACAAAGCTGCTGGGACAGCTCTGAAAAACTTACTCCCAAGGACATGCTTCTTTGCTGGTTCTTTAACAGAGAGATTATGGATAAAGTTTAAATAATGCTCTTCCAATTTCTTAAGATATGTGTGTTTTCCACAACTAGTTTGTCAGTGGAGTCATCTGCTGATTCCCAGAGGACAAATTTAATTTTATCTAATGTTATGAAAGCCGGAGCAAGACCTGCCTTTAAAAAAATTTTTTAGTGATTCAAATTGCTCTGACAATTTTGGTATCTATCAGAGATTCTGACAGAAGCTGTTTTTTAAAAAAGAAGAAGAAAGACTAAAAGAGGTTGTGAAAGAGAAATAAACACTGAGTTTGAGTCAGCCCTCAGGTTTCTTAGGAAGGGTGGATTTGGAGACAAAGGAAAAAGAGTAAGAAAAACCACCTTACTGCAGGGATAGCCCCTCAGCAGGATCCTTCCCTAACCAAACTACCATACGCTCTCTGTTGGATATAGTCCCTATGCTCAGAGAAACCAAATGGTTCTTAATCCTCACTCACTTGGCACATAGCTGAAAGCTTAGCTCCAGAAAAATCTTTAAATACAATGAGAAGTACTGTACTGAATATAGGGATTGTTTTCTGGACTTTCTTCGGCCATCAGCTATACTTGAAGATTTCTCCTTGCTTTGAGGAGTTTTGTGCCAGGAAATTCCAGCTTCTATCTTTAATGGAATTAACATAGCACAATGGATCATTACAGCTTTTCTGCATATACATACCTCTGTTGCTGTGCAACTAATGCTGCCCTGGAACAAGGCAGTTCCCTCTGTGTTGGGTAGATGTAAACCTCTTTGCTGCTTAATGCTATTGAAGCCCTCGACCTCTGGAGCTGAGCCCCACATGCAGGTTCAGCAACTGGGCAGTCAAGTCCACCCTCCTGAAGTCAGCTACAAAAATTTTGATCTCTGTACCCAAAGGCTGAAGCATCTTCTTTCTCTTGTATTGTATGAGACAGCTTGGGATATGACTTCACTTCCTCCTATTTAACACAGAGAGTCACCCATAGCACTCATTGAATTGATCTTCATTTTGCTTAAATAAATGGGAAGCCATCAAGGCAGCAGATCTGTCTGACAAAAAATTTAAATGAACTATTCCAAAATTATTTCTCAGTTGTTTTCTTGTGTTGTACATATATTACTTTTCAAATTTCCAGGTAAATGGGAATTAAGATATCAAATCATGTAAACTTTCACAGTAACTTTTGCATAAACTCAGAGTTAATTAGTGCTGAAGCAGAAATGAAATAACTTACTTTTTATGAGCTATTGCTTAGTCAGAGAAGAAAGGAGAAGAAATGAACATACCCTAAAAAAATACATTTTTTTCCTATATGTATATGTCACTCCTAAAATGTCCATTTTAAAGATATGAAGAAGCAGATATAGCATTACCTATAACAAAGTTGGTTTTTGAAGATGTCTGCCCATACTGTTGTTCAATATACTTTGGCTTATATGTCACCATGCCAATTAAAGAATTGAACTGAATGATACTTGCACACAAATACAGAATGTAAACTGGATTCCCAAAGAGGTTCTTCAGTGATGGCAAGAAGTCTGTAAGACAAAACAGCAGAAATAACAAGCAGGCCAGAGAGAGAATAACTTCTGTGACTAATGCTTTGTAACATGTGTGCACCTTCCAAAAAACCCCACACTGAGAACACTTCAGAGGGAATGTATGAAATTCCATGATGCTCCTAAAAGCTCCCCTAGTTCTGGATGGAGGAACAGTGGAGCAAAACACTGAGCATCAATTTCCCAGAAGAGATATCTTGTTTTGAATACCTTCTTTCCATCACAAACTAGGAATGATTTGGTTTCTATGTGTCCTCAACAGCTGCAGCACTGTTTAGCTGAATTTGGGAAAAAAGAGTGCTCAGCCCAGCTGACAGTAAGCACAGACATACTGAGGTACAGATTCAAGTTCTGAGGGAAAATGCTTTAGCAAAGCATGGCCAAGGAAATGCAATTGTGCAAACCATCTCCTGTCTAAATCCAGACAGGCTCCTCTAATACTGTAGCTGGTCTGTGCCCAACTATATTCCAATCAGATATTGAACATGCTTTCCTAGTGAATGAACTTACAGGAAAAAATTAATTAGGACAAACCAAGGGTTGGTTTTCTTTTGAGCACCACTTCTGCAACAGTCACTATATGAGAATAAAAATTTTTTGCAGAGCTTCACGATATGTGCTGGGCCACTGTTATATTTTCACAAATCTCAGCTGAAGACATTCTCATGCAATACCAAGTCCAGGGAACATTGAAGAGATCTTTTTTTTGTGTGTACTATTGAGTTGGAGAGTGAAACCTGACAGAAAAAACATACTCAAAAAGCATAAAATTTTTAAGTCTAAAAGCCTTTGAGAGAAAAACTTAACAATCAGGAAGACAACTCAAGTGATTTGCCTTTTGCCATCTCGGCAAGCTTTGCTTGTTGCCGAGCGGATGTGCACTGGTCCTTGTTCTCCTCAGTGATGAACTTGCAGTGCTCAGAAGAGGTGCTGGAGTCCTTCCTGCCCTCAGGTTTTGGGAGGTGCTTGGGCAGGAACCAGAAGGGGATGCCAGCCAGGACACTGATCACCCCAGCGATCAGGTACCCCAGCCACCACGCTCCCACCCACTGCACGTCCTTGGGACTTATGCTGATGCTGTCTGGAGAAAGTGCAAAAGAAGAAACAAGTAAATACATTTTGAGAATATTTGCTGCTCATAAGGAAGGTGGTTTTACAGGGACTTTCCATCCCCAGCCTGCCAGGTGTAGCTGTGCCCTGTGCCCCTGTGGGTGTTTTACAGAGCAGCTGTGGGGACACGCTGAGCATTTACTGATTGCTGGGGCACAGCAGCAGCCCAACCCTGACAATGCTGTGCCACTTGCACATCCCCAGAGGTGCTGCAAGGACCAGCAGGTGGGCTAGTCCAGCTGGCCACTCACTCACTCCCAGTCAGGCTGTTCTGCACAAAAGCCCCAGGAAAAAACCTGTTTTCATCCCGTTGTTCTCCTTCGTGTTTTCTCAGACGGAAAAAACTTCCTTCTCCAAAGTAATCAGGAGACTTGGTACCCCCTGTCAAACCACTTTTCTAGGCAACAACAGGATATAAAAAAGACACATGCAGGATCCTGAGCCTCAGTCCTGTTTCCTTCTGGCTCCCATTATCTCCCCAGAGCCTCCTTACCAGAGCATCTTTTGGAGGCACCTGCTGCAGACCTGCTGGGGCTGATGAAGAGTCAGACCTCCTTCTTCCTCTACACCCATCCTTCTTGCCAGCCTATTCTGCAAGGACCACTGCACAGCTGTCATCCTTTCCATTTCATCAAGTGCCCACCCTAGCCCTGCTAGCCCCACATGCCCAGGAGATAACCAGAGAGTTCTTGGCCTAAAATAGGCATTTTGGAGCCTGGCTGGATTTTTAAAGCCTGAGTGTCTGACTTACCCAGATCCACAAAGCCAATGTCAACGTACAGCTTGGCACACAGGGATCCCAGGAGGAAGCCGAATATTGGCCCTATAATGGCGACAGTCTGGACACAGCCTGGAACAGAAAACAGGGGACTGCTACAGTCCTGAGCCAAAAAGGGCACTGCTGCTTCTGCATCTAACAGCAGATTATGGCGTGTCATGGGCAGCAAGAGATACACTTACACAAACTGAAATATTTTCAAGAAGCAAAAAAGTTGTCAATAAAATTTTTCCCCACTATGATGAAACATTTTTATTGTTATCCAATTAAAGAGTTAAATTCAGCCTGAAGGAAAAATGTCAGGGAACTGAATGGCCTAAACTCAATAGCAGCACCAGTCTACACGTGTTAGAAACACTTTAGCTGACAAGATTAAAGTGGCTGGAAAGCAAATGCCATTTTTTAAAGTTAACTGACTACTTTCAGTTGAGATAGGCCCTGAATAGGCTGAGACATCACTTTGCTTTGGTTTCCACAGTTAATACATTTCAATACACCCTCATACTTTGAATACTTTTGAATACTTTGAAGTTGAAAAAATTCACCTGGAAATCAGTGAAGACTGAATCTTTTACAGAAGGAATCTGATTTTTTTGCCTTTTGCTTGGCTGGAAACTTGTCAAGAGCAGATGATGATGAGATAGGACTTTTTGGTAATATTTCAGGTGCAGCGATCAGACAAGGAGCACAAGAAAACAGTGATCCCAACTTTCTAAAGTTTCAGTACTATTGTTTATAATCCTACATGACTCTGGAGGGAATGTTTTGAGTGCCCACTGAAATTCTATTTTAAGTGCTTAAAAGAGTGCCTGTTTTTATCACTTTGCAGAGAACTGAATGTGCAGAGACTCGGCAGTCCACATCCAGAAGAATTAGAAAGATTAGGGTAACAGCAGGAACCCAAGGTCAAATTCTTTCACCAAATTAAGAGAATGGAACTGTGTTGGTATAATTAAATGGGGACTTGGTCCCTTGAGTGTACACGACTGTCAAATAAACTTTAATACTGAAAATTATGCAAACAACACAATCAGGGCAAGTTCATTCATTCATTCATTCCATTATTCAGAATGACTCTGTTTCCTCTGGGAAAAATCCATTAGAAAAAGAAATAATATTTATTTTACCAATATATAAGGCAGCATTCTCTTCAACAGCATAATCATCGATGTATGCAATTCCCAGGGGCTGGATAGGAGTTTCACCTATTCCACGCAGGAGATTCCCAAGTAAAACATAGATCCACATGGAAGAGCCTGCTTCCTTTTCACACCCTGTGTACAGAACAAGAGACAGCAACGTGTTTATAGAAACATGTATAGGAGCACTGAAAGCTCAGGGCTTCTAAAACACTTCTGTTGTCAGAGAAACAGTAGGAAAATTGTGAAACAGCATAAGGTAGACAAATTTTTAGCATGAGCTGCCTCAAAGATGCTATAATTTTGCTCGTTTTATAAATTTTCCACCACATCCCTTTTTAGAAAACTCTCTCACTTCCTTCTAACCAAAACTGAGATCTCCTGTCAGAAAGATTTGGGGAACATCAATGATAGTGAGCACTACCAGCCCCAAGATTTAACAGAGATCATTCTCACCTGCATTTATTTTTGCTTGTGATTTCTCCAAGGCTGAGAGTGGAGTTTGGCTTTTATCCTGCAGACATGGAGAGGGGCTAACAGTTGAATTGATGGTGGAAGGGAATCTTTCGTACCGGTATCTGTTTAGAAAACAAAGTTGTATTTATTTGTAAGTACTGATAAGAAAAAGCAATCAGATCTGTAACTACCAGATAGGCCTATAGCAAATAATGCAAATTTCATCTGCATCCACATAAATCCACCTGAATCCACAGCCAGTGGTGGTTTACTGGGGATAAGCAGAGCTCTATTTATAGTGCAGCCGTACATGAAAATTGTCCCTTTTGTTCTTTTTGTGTCAATGATTCAATTCAGTTTTACCAGCACTTTGCTCTGCTATGATACATGACTTTGGACTAAGAGATTACCAAAAACTGGTGTATCCTCTGACTTGTGGTTGGTACTCAGACTGTCTTCCTGAGTATAGTCATCACTTTCTTACTGACATTTCAACAATTCCTAAACCATGTCAAAATGTGGCAAATCAAGATCAGAGATCAATAAAAAAAATAAGTTTATGACAACTGAAAATAGTATACATGTTAAATTATTTGCTTTACAGTAATAAATCTTTTCACTGAAAAAAAAAATTAAGTAACCACATCCCCATATGCCTATTTCCATCTTCATAATCAATGCCTAAATGTTTTAGTGAGCTGCCACTCAGGGTGCACAGCCCAGCTGGCAAACACTGATCACTTTGCACTCACCGTCCCATGAAGAACTGGGGCACTGCAATTAGGAATGTTCCAGCTGACATAATTAAGCAGCCTGCTCCAATTATTCTTGGCCTGTGAAGCTTTGCTCCAAAGTAGCTCACTAGAATTATGACTAGGAGGTTCCCTTTGAGAGTACAAAAGGAAAACTGAGTTTTACTGCTTGTTGATAAGAGATCCCCTAAAATAACAATTTCTAGTATGTAACATAGGCACTGATTTTCAAGGAGAGAGGAATGATGGGGTTGGTCTTTCTCCTTCTTCCCAGGCATTCCAGAGGAGCCCAATGTCTTCTGTGATAGGAAAACCATAAAACTTTGGATAAACAGCTGGAAAAGAGGAGAAAGACTGTGCCAGCTGAAGAGAACAAATAACCAGAAAAGCAGAAAAAGGAGAAACCAAACAGAATTTTATACACTTAGATTAAGATTTCATTCTTGTGGGTACGACAGTCCACTGAGCACCCATGAGATAATTTCAGTAATCTGAAATTGTAAGACACAATGACATGCTGAAAACCTTAGCGTGAGAGGGAAGGAGAGGCCAGGACAAGAAATGTAGATTACAGTTAGAGGTTTGTCCTCCTGCTGCTTAATAAATCACAAAGGACAAACACTTGTGGGGGGAGGTGGATTTCTGCCTGCAGAAATCTGTGCAGGCAAATTCTCATTCAACACTCAAAATGTCTATTAGTATGACTTAGTCACATGCTTAGCTCACCAAATTACATTTTTTTAAGTCTGTGCAGAATTGCCTGTGCTAGCAACCTTCTATTGAACATAATCATAACGATAGTCCCACTTATTTTTACCAGGTGATTCCTGCTCAGTTTTATGGTTCAGGGAGATCCATACAATCATTCTTCACAATAAATTGCATCACTCTTTTTTTTCTGAAAATAAAAATGGGTTTCTACAGCACATACCAATTTCAAAACTTCCATCAATAACACCAACCAAAGAGGAAGGGATGTCAAATCTTCTTTCTATTTGTGTGATAGTACTTTTTAGATAACTTCCTGACAGTGCTTTAGCAAAATAAACAAAAGACAATGCACCAAGAAATATCTGTGGAAAAAGACAGTGATTAAAATCAGGCAGCACAGAAGATATATGATTATGTATTATGATATATGAATTATTTTGAAACAAGTTCTGAATTTCTACCTCTCCTTCTGCAAAATAGCCAAACCAGTATTTCTCCTACCTCTTATTTAATGCTAGATTGCTGGTTTGTTTATCTCTTAGGAGCAATATTGATAAAAACTGAATCGACTCTCAACCACTGCTAATTTCAGGAAGATGCCAAAGCTACTGCTCTGTTGAAAGGCAGAAACTCAGAAACTCAGGAGGGAGTATCTTACACAGTAACCAAATGGGTAAATTCTAAGTGTGGCTTGGTGGGGAGGTGAGTTTTTGAAAATTTTAAAATATGTTACATATTCTGTGAGATGAACAGTGACCTGCCAGGCAATTCTCTACTAGGCTCATCCTGCCCCTACAATCCCCTTGCAATCTCTAACAGATGCATTTTCCTCAGAGTGCATTTTGCTGGGGACAATCTTCTCCCATCCTTTGGTTTTTCAGAGGTAGTTTTCTCTTAGCTATCACTGTTTTAGCATGTTCTTCTGAATCATGAGAGGGCTTTGGAAATTAAACTCCATCTCCCTTCACAGTGCTTTGGTATATACTACAAAGGTGCAGACTGAGCCCCTTTCCCACAAAATTAAACTGGAAAATGAGGGCTGGTATGAAATTCATGTAATGGGAGCACAGGGTCCTGAGCATGAACTCTTTGTTCCTGCAGATCTATTGCCTAAATTTGCCCTCACTGAATGCAGCCCAATTGAGTATATGTGCTCCACAGATACTCACACACAGTGCAATTGGTCATGGAAACCACAGCATTGCTCTCTGCCTTCAGATACAGGTGCTGTTGACTCAGTTTGAATATGAATACGGATGCTTTCTGTAAAACCCAGTCCCAGAAATTAAGAGACACATTAAGGTTTTATTTGAATAGAAGTCTAGAACCTTGTCTGCTCCTTAATCCTCTCTGACAATCACACTCCCAGGAAGCAGGTGCTCTGAGCAATGTACTCACCTTCAGTGCAAACCTCCTTACAACATCTCATTTCACAAGGCACGCTGGTAATAACATCACTGCTACATGCAAATCCTTGTGTTAAGGGTCAAATGTATCTCTGTGTCACATTCAATACACTTTATGCAGGGCTGGTTATCCCTCCTTCAGAAACAGTTGTGGGTAAATAAACATATACAACCCCTCTCTGGTTCTTTTTTCCTATACCAGCAGCTCTCAAAGAAGTCTCTAGGAAAAATATTCTCATGATATTTTACATTTTCTGTATGTTTATGCCCTTGGAATTTAAACAGCAATTTTTTTTTTTACAGGAAAATTGTATAGGTAAACTAAAACTTGAAATGCTTCTGAATGTCTTTGGAGCAATTTTTTTTACTAGGTTTGCAACTGTCCCAGGTTTGCACTGGTGGAAAGACACTCCTGATTTAGGGCTGGGATAGAAAGGTACACGTTTTCACATTCTTCTCTCATTTGTCACTGCTTGTAAGTAGATATTTCACCACATCTTTCTGGTCAATCAAGGCAATTTAAAGACATAGGCAGGTTGATAATGAAGGCAAGCAGGCACAGCTGCACCGTGAGCCTCAGAGCAGGGACCTCTCGTCACGGCCAGGAAAAACTCCTTGTGAGTGAGAGAGATAGAGAGATAAAGTGGTAATACAGTTTTATTTCTGCAGTTTTGTTTCAAAGTCACCTCATGCAGAGTTCTCTTGAATGAGGAATATTACAATAATGCTTCAATAATATGAAGTAATCTAATAACACGGACCATAATGCAATGTTACTTTGGAGTGCCGAGGAGACCACCATGGCTACTATCCTAAAAAAGCAATTTGTGCTGACAGCTGCCTGTGGTATCTGTCTGCCAGTGCTCTGCTCTCAGCTTCAGGTGGACCAATAAGGAATGGTCTTGAAGATCTTTTTAGGATGGTCTTGAAGATCTCATAATATGGAAGCCTCATCCAACAAATAATATTTGATGACTGCCAAAATTTAGGCAAATACAGATCTGAAGAAAATTTTCTTGTCACTTAGACGTATCTCTAATAATTTCATACTGACTCAGCATGATATAATCACAACTTTAAAAGGGATCATTCATTTAAAAAAAAAAAAAGAGGGAGAGAGAGATATTTTTTAAGTCCCTAGTGGAATATCCAAAACTCTTACTCTACCTTTATACCTCCACAACATGACTGTTTTTCCTTGGATGTGGATGATTCAGATTTGAATGAAGATCGGTCCACGGGCAAGACTGTGTTGTTTGAGAAAAAGTGAGTGTTTTCCTTTGATGAAATCTCCATGATGGTATGCTCTGCCTCTAAAGCAGAAAACATGGAGAACACTTTAAAAGGGCATCCTATTAGCTCAGCCTCAAAAGCTCATCATGTGACAAAAACACCCCGCTGGACTGTTTTCCCAACAACAGCAATTGCCAAACTTTACAACAGAGTCTGACCAGTGCACTGGATGTTTAATTATGGAAATTTGCAATCCACTTGCCTATAATAATGGAGATTAAATCATACTCAGCACACAGCCATCATTTTCATTCTGCAGCTATCGTCAATGTGATTTCATTAAACATTTGGCCAAGCATTGCCAGCAGAGTAAACAAGGCTCATTATAATTTTAAATGACATTTCTGAAGTCTACTTGTAAATTCATGTTTTTAGATGTGACCAGGTCTGCAGAGATTTCTCAGTGCTGATCTCTGAATTTCCCATATATCTGGGACATTAAGTAATTAGATCAAAGGAAATCTATCCTTGTTAATGAGGCACTTGAATTGTTTTAGATGGAAATATTAGCACTAATTGTCTGATGTTAGCTAATGAGTTACACAAGAATAAAGAGGTTTAGTTCCCTTTACCATTTTACATGGAGTCTTAGGGCTCAGTGCTCAATTGTTTCAGGAAAAAAATGTGAATTTGCTTCTTTGCAGGTAAATATAAAGAAGTAAACAAAACCTAAATACTATACTTTGAAAACAAAAGATATCAGTAATTCTTAAATCTCTAGTTACATACCACAGTACTTTGTTCATAATTTCAATCTCTAAATCAGATCCGAAAATATTTATGAAACCAGCTTCTGTGTTCACTTTTAGGCAGTCCCATGTTTTACAGAACTGCTGCCTGAAAATACTAATAGGAACAGTTCCTGTTCTTTCATGTTCGTCTGAAGACACAGATCTTACACAAGTTAAAAATATGTATGTTTTTATGTATATATATATATTATATATATATATACACACACACACACACACACACATACACCTCTGGATACATGTGTTTTCGTGGCTTCCCAAACATGCACTTGTTTTACCAGAAATACAAGTGAAAATAACGAAAGTTTATCTTTAGATTGTAAGATTTGCTCATAAGGTCTGTTCACATACGAATGAGACAAAAGGACTTTGCTTGTGGCACCAGAATTTTCACCAAGATCTCTCCATCATTTAAAATAAGAGCTATGACTGCATATAAGAGAAATATTTGCATTTCACACTGTCCTGACAGGAACTCTAAGGTAATTCCTTATCAACACTAAGGAGTATAGAGATTTTTTTGCAATTAAAAAAAATTAATTTGTGCTTACTGACCACTTACTGCACCTATTCCTGGTCTGCTTCTGATATTCTTGATATCTTGGGAAAAGGCACACTGTCTCTCTCTATCCCACTTTTGAACCTGTACGATGGGGAAAGACTGCATGTACCTCACAGTACTTGCATGAAGATAAATTATTTTATGACAATCACATAAGGTGTGCTGCCATGCAAGCACATCTAATAGCCTCTACCGTAAGGTTTGAAATGCTCTGCACATTTACAGCAATTTTGGAATAAAAAAAAACCAAAAAACCAAAAAACAACCTGGAAAACAGATGCATCAGAGATAAATGAATTGTCCTTATCTCTGAGTAAAGCAACTTCCAGCTAGAGAAGGTGTGGCAGAGGTCTAGAGGGTCTCCTCCACTGCACCACACATGCAGGATTGATAAGAACACAAAAAAAAATTGCTGTGGTGATGTGGGGGTGGAATATGATAATCTGATGCTTGACAGCAGCATGCAAGCCTGTGTTCCACTGAGCTGAAACAAATCTCAAATGGACAGCAGAGCTTAAACAAAACTTATGCTCAAATTATTACAGTATAAAAATTGTTAACATTTATTGTCTGACTGTCAAATAGAAGAGTGCAAGGAAGGCCTGATATCCATGCAGACTCGACAGGTTTTAATACATCCCCAGCTGCTCCTGTGGCATGGCTTTAAGGAGGTTGGCAGTTTTCAGAGCTACCTGCAGCCATTATCTCAGAGCATCACTTTGGTGCCCTGGCAGTGCCTCGGATGGAAACTTTTAACACAAGACAGAGACGGAGAAATGTGCCCAGTGGAACCACAGCCAACTGCACTATCAGTGATCCTTCCTCTTTAGTGCCACCAGAACACACAGGACTGTTTCCCTGTAATCACAAATTCGCCACTCAAATACTTTTGGCACTGTTGGTGTTATACTAGGAGTATTCCTGTCAATTCCAGTGGGAGGTGAGGGACATCTCTGGTTTTATCCAAGGAAATACCTGGCTGGAAAGGATGGTCTCACTGATTTGGGTAGAGTGATGGCCTCAGGTTGTTACCATGTCTGGGATACTGTATTTCTCTAGTGACGTAGAAAATGAGGACAGAGAATGTCGAAGCATTTCCTTTCCAAACATGGCAGGAATGCCAGAAAAATGTAATCATAGAATTTTTGAGGTTGAAAAAGACTACTAAGATCATTGAGTCCATCTGTAGACCCAGCACTGAGAGGCCCACCATTAAACTCTGCCCCTGACTGACATATCCACCCATCTTTTAAACACTTCCAAGGATGGTGGCTCAACCAGTTCACTGGGCAGCCCATTCCAGCACTTGACAACCCTTCCAGGAAAGACTTTCCTGATATACAATCTAAACCTCCCTGGTGCAGCTTGGACCTGTTCTCTCTTGTCCTTGTTACTCAGAAGAGCCTGACCCCTCCACTCCCTACAACCTCCTTCCAGGGAGTGGCAGAGAGCCATGAAGTTCTCCCTGAGCCTCTTCTCCATGTAAACACCCCCAGCTCCCTCAGCAGCTCCTCAGGGTGCTGCAGATCCTTCCCCAGCTCCACTGCCCTTCTCTGGACACATTCCAACCCTCAATGTCCTTGCAGTGAGGGGCCCATGACTGAACAGGATTTGAGATGTGGTTTCACCAGTGCTTAGTACAAGGGGCCAATCACTGCCTTGGTCCTGCTGGCCACACTGTTGCTGATACAGGCCACGATCCCATTGGCCTGCTCCTGCACCTTTAGGATTTCTTTCTTGAAGAGTCTCCATCCTTCCTTGACCCCTTTGTCCCTCAGAACTTTCTCCCAAGGAACTCTGACAACCAGTTTCCTAAAGAGGGCAAAGTCTTCCCTCCAGAAGTCCAAAAATGCAGTTTGCTGATCTCCCCTCCTTACTTTTCCAAGGATTAGGTCTCCTTCATTTCATGATCACTGCTCCCTAGACAGCCTGGAAATGTTACATGTCCTTCTCAGCTCTGTCACTAGCTGTGTCAGACAGTTTCCTTCCACATACAGCAGGAACCTCCTAGACCTCCTAGAGCTCACTTCTCTACTGTGCTGCATTTCTAGCAGACTCCCACCATGACATCAGCCTTGCTGGCCCTTCCACTGACTCCTACCCTGTTGTCACTGTCATTAAGCTCTAGAAATCAAAACACCCCCTAATGTACAGGACCCTAATGTAATAACCAGTGCCTCTCCCTCTGAGCCTGTCCCTTCTGAAGAGTTTATGGCCATCCCCTGCAGCATTCCAGGTGTGCTTCATCACACCTATAGCAACTAAGTCCAGGTGGGTGACACTGCCTGAAGGACAGCTGCCGGCCATGCTCACACCTTGTCCCTGACTGTCTCCTGGGCTCCCAGCTGGGGCTCAGAGCCCTCATGCCATCCTTGCCTCCAGCTGCCTGGGGTGTGGGAGCCCTCTCTGGTGGCTCTGCTCTCCGTGCCACCCAAAGCACGCCCGGTAGCTCACCTGTGACACAGCTGGGGTGGCCATGGCACTCACTGTCCCCAGGGCTGGCATGTGGACCTGTGCCTGGTGGTCAGGTCCAGGGACAGACCTGTCCCTGACCATGCAGTCAGCAGGCTAAGACACCTCCAGGCAGTTCCTGAAGTGCCCCTCCACTCATCCAAACTCCAGGCAATGAGCAAACATCCTTCCCCCTCTGCAAACTCCTCCAGTCTGCAGTAAGCCTCCTCAGTGTGTGCCTGGGTGTCAGCCCACAGGCACAGCAGCTGCACTTGCTGCACTGGGTGCACACAGAGCACTGTTCACCCATGAACCCAGCTAAAAGACATCCTCTATGAGAAGGGAAGCAACAAAGAGAAGCAGCAAAGCCAAATCTTACCTGGCGGCAGGAATCCCCAGAGATGGTGCCTACTGGTTTTCATAGGTAAGCTTCCTCTACTGCTTATGCATACCCACACTTGCATGCACAGGCACTGGTCCCAGCTTAGAAGGGGGAAAAATAAGAGGGGAAAACCTCCTCTTAGAAATGACTCTGTCTGCAGATGTAAATCTTACACTGGAGGTAGAGAAAGAAAAAGAATGGGGGTGGAGGAACTTGTTTCGTCTCTTGTTTTGCCTGAGCATTTGCTATTTGTCTGCCCCCCATCCTCCTCCCCCACCTCCTCAGGTTTTTCTTCCTCTGTGCCCTCCTATCAATTCCAGGACACTGGGCACACCAGCCAAGCAAAGATGCTGGGTGCCCTAGGTGGGAATCTTGAAAAGCATCTGAACGGCTCCCAGGGGGTATTTTTCTTTGCAAGTTGCTGTAAGTTTGATGAGACATGTGACAAAGCTTTGTGGAGAGGGAAAAAAACCAAAACTCTGATCTTATTAATAGCTTAATTCCAGGAAACAAAAGAATTCAAGGGGGAATGGACTTGGGGGAAAAAAAAAGAAAAAAAAAGAAAATGGGGAGTGTGTGAGAGAAGACAGGCTGGAGGGTGAACAGGTGATTCACAAAGACTTCTTATCCAGTCCCTGGTCCTTCCTGCTATGCCCAGTATGCCTTGCTCCCCAAAATCCCCAGGGCAGTGTCCCTACCAACAAGAAAAAAAAACAAACCAAAAATAACAGAGTGAAGAGATCCACTAAGGGGGAGGACAGAATTGCATGGGAGGGTCAGTCAAGTCCTTTGCCACAAGGAAAGGAAATAAAATTTTGAAGACTTCATTCCCACCCTGATTTTTTCCTGCCACAAGGTCACAGCTGCTAAAATATTTATTTGAAAGTTTGGGTAAAGGGGAAGAGGGAGACTAGCTCCCCTCGTAGTTTGTTGAGCTGAGAGAGGCTGTAAATCTCATCTTCTGCTTCTGCTACCCTGTAGGCTTTGATTATATAAACAGAAAAGGTATTAAAGTTAAAAATTATTCCTCCTTTTCTCTTATTCCCTCCCACCGTCTGCAGTACAGCAGGTTCCCATGGCAGCTAAAACCTCACTCACACAGCCAAAGAGAGTAGGCTTCTGCTTTCCTAGATTTAATACAAATTATTATCCTTTCCAGTGTCATTTCTCCATTTTGGGTTCTTAATGCATCTGGAATTTTATTAAACTACACGCTATTCACATTTGGTACTTTAAAGTGTCTTGTATCCTTCTTTTGTTTGGAAACTTGGAAATCTATTTTCCCCTTTTTGAAGACATATTAGGGTGCCTAATAGTCCACAGTAATTAGTGATTAGGAGACTTAGTGATTATGAGCTCTTTCAGCCTCTTCAAGAGAACAGCTTCCAGGCTATTTCCCTCAGTTATGAGGAAAACTGAGCTTACACAATACAGGATCTGTACTAGTTTTGCAAGACCTCTAATCTTCATTGCTGACCTTGTGGCTTTCAAAGATTTCTGAGACAGATTCTAGTTATTCTGCCACTGGTAACCTTTACCACACTGTCCTTTCAAACAAGTGAAAGTTTGTAAATTGGTTATAAAAACCCCTTAATCCCACAATCCTCTAACACCCCATTATGGTACAAATTGTATTGATAAGCACCAGAGCCTTGTCCTCCACACAGACAGAAAAATGCCTATGGACTGGTTTTATGTCCTTTAGAAAGCAGCAGCGCTTTGTAGAACAAGGCCCACAAGATTTAGTGCAATCCTCTCATTTTTCCAGGTTCATTGTTAAACCACAGTTGGTCTTTTACTGAGATTTTGTTACAGAGCCTTCTTTATAGGTGTTGATATCTTAACTGGAACTTCCCCAAAGCCACTTGGGGGAGGTATTTTCCATAACTGAAAGTATTCTTACTAAAAATCCACATTGGGTGTGACACAAGCCAGCAGAACTTCCAGTTAAACTTGAAACTTGCACATTTTCGCATGAATTAATGCAAGGCTCCTATGACCTCTTGTCAGTGAAGCTGTTCAATAAAGTGGTTTGTTTTGACAACTTCCACTGCAGCATGTCAGGTCTCTGGGAATGCAGTGTGGAGTGGTTAAAATTTCCCCTTGGCTGGTGTGAGATGGCAACCCCAGAGCTACAGACCCCATCAGCCAGGGTAGCACCTGCAGGTTACCCTCCTGTCCGAGCTGTTTGCTCTTCCATCCCTACAAGAATCCCTGACAGTATCTGGGCAGTCCCTGGCAGCATTACATTGATTTCCACAGGATTTTGGTGAGATAATTGAAGACGTATTAGAAGAAAGAATTGCTAAACAATGTGCCAAGAGTTCTCTGAGAATTGTGCTGGTAGTGGAAAACTTCAAGTGCTTTTAGGCACCTGGATTTGCCCAAGCAATTGGGAGTAATTTGAACACCTGGAAAATGCACCATTGAATTGGGGTCTGTGCGTCATGGGCTCCTTTACGTTTCAGCAGACCCCAGGAGAGGCAGGCTCCCATGGGGCCTCATTAGTGGATTCACTGCTCCTGCCCTGTGCTTTATTCCCTTCCCATGGGAACCTCTCGCTCTTTAAAGAGCTCTAGAGAGAGCGCCGTGATTTTCGGACAAAAAGTACTTCAGCCCAGCCATTGCCATTGTATCTCCTCTCTAATACCGACACGTATTCAGACATTTCAATGTGTCCACAGAGTTGCTGAGTGTTTTTAAGACCGGGGAAGTGATGAGAGATTTGAATTCTATCTGTTCAGGTGTACAGTTTTTTTTTAAAATAGCTTGACTTTCAGAATCATCTGTAGGATTTCCTTCAGTCATAATCATAGGTTTCTGAAGGTTAAGGCTGTTAGCTCTGAACTCTTTTCATCAGTTTTATTGAAGACAAAAATGGACCAAACAAGGTGCAACACAAAAAGAATTTGGTCCCAGCTTGCCAGCAGCCAACAGTTTTAG
>JAOTQP010000251.1:170518-180574 GCA_026413545.1 Cichladusa arquata
GTCTTCTCACAGCCAGCAAAGCTTCTCTGAATATTGCAGATGCTAATATTTGTGTAGATTTAAACCTTATTATCTCTGATATTTGCTTTACACCTATTTGTTTTTGCCTTTAATGTGGTTCTTTCACTGCTGAGTTTTTCGTGGCTCTGTGGTGAATGCAGGTGAAGAGAAAGGGGGAAGAAGAGAATATTAGTTCATACAGGGATGGAAACTGGGACACAGATTTATACAGTATGTTCTTGGTCTTCAGTGCTGGCAAGGGTCAGCTTTCTTGCTACTGAGCCTAAAGATGTACCATGAGCTGTAACTGGAAGATCTATTGCTCTTTGGCACTCCCCTCTGAACTAAAATTTCATTAATAAAACACAAAATGAGCCTATATCTAAAGAATAATTCAGTTAGCAGAGAGGCTTAACATTCTGAGGCATTCACCTCTGCCCCGGGGTCATGACTTCTATCCTTACATGTCTTGGAAAAACGGAAACTGAATTGAATATAAAAATCTAATTTCTTTTCCCAGAGGCATCATTTCCCTTCTGTGCATTTCCTTCATTTAATGAGCTATTTACCTTCAGTGGAGAATGGGGTTGTTCAACAAACTCAGAGAAAAGACACTAATGACTTATAATAGTGGAATTTATTTCCCAAACTATCTCAGTAGCAACAGAAGTAAGTCTATGTAAAGAATATGTTGACCTCA
Organism: Cichladusa arquata; assembly: GCA_026413545.1. NCBI lineage: Eukaryota > Metazoa > Chordata > Aves > Passeriformes > Muscicapidae > Cichladusa > Cichladusa arquata. The sequence goes on from JAOTQP010000251.1 coordinate 171,219, forward strand.
CAGATCAAACTTTCCTTGATTTAAAATGTGAAGTCAGTACTTGCAAAACAGATGAGTGCAGACTTGGTCACTACAGTGAAAAAATAGAAGCAAGAGTGAAGTTTGAGCACTCTTCCTATAGCACAGTGTGTCTTACACTCGCAAAGCCTGAATACAACAGTGAAATACTTGTATCTTACCTGTTAGAAGTGGGTCTGTGTACTTAAGCCCTTTTTACTTAATTAGTGAGCATAAATTGATAAGCAGGTCTCCAGTATATTAGAAGATGCAAAATGACTCAGTGTAGATATGGAGGTCACTGAGGAATTTCAGGTTTCTTAAAAGTCTTGAGTTATGTGTCTATATGCAATTGTAACAACACATTTAAAAAAAACAAGTCTGAGGCCTGTGAGCAGTATAAGTAGAATGGACTGATGGCCATGAATCAAAAACTTTGGTAAATAGAGGATGCTCCTCTGGTGATGCAGAATAAAGTTGTATTTCATGTTTGTACACTGAACTAACTGTAAACTCTGATTGCTGTGTCTAGACAATATGCAGTCAGGAAACAAATTATGTAATTTAGTACATTGTATATAAGCTACTTCTTGCAGTGTTAGAAACCCCAAATATGGGTTGTTTCATTATTCCACCACCAAAAATGTATAGAAACTCTGGTAGACTTTAAACCCTTGTGATATTTGTATCAGCATTGTAATATTATCTATGTTAATTTGCTTTAAAAAACCAAAACAATAAACTAAGAAAAAAAACTTCCTGAAAACACAAGTTTAGTAAAATTTAGAAAGGATATCATGGGAGAGAGAATGATTTGGAGTTATCTGAGCAGGGAGCTGAATGTTATAAACAGAAAGTTCTGAGTGGTTCTGGAAGACACAAGTGCCTTTTTCCGAAAGTACATGGTGAGAAAGGATTTGGCTGCCTCTCAGTCTCAGTCCTCAAACGTGATGTTTGGCTGGTAAAATAAGAAATTGGGAGTGGTATATTGAGGAGTTATGAATTTATAGATGCAAAAGTATTTGCAAGCATTTAGATCTCCCATTTAGATTTTTGTGCTCCTGCCTCTGTGGGGGAGAAGGAAGGCATGTTGCAGTCACTTGGATCCAACTACATCAACCTCTTGTGGCAGAACAATTATATCAAAACTATATTGGCTGTACTGGCTGTATAGTTTATGGAATCAAGTAGCCTCAGGCTTCTGTTTTGAAGATTTGACAATTTCAGATAATTATTTCTAAAATGCATATATTCTTTTGTGTATGAAAATAAAATAGCTAGCACTTCTAAACAGCACCCTGAATTACATCATGTATCATAAATCTTTTAAGTAAGTAGTAGTCTTCCTTATTCTGCTTCCACAATTTTGTGTTGTAATGCAATGGGCATTCTGTAAACTCAGATTGTAGTCAGATGCTAGTATTACTTATTTTAAGGTGTTGTTAACTAGAAAGGTAGTAAATTGTTTAATGAATTTGATTTGAAGGCACATAATGATGTATGTTGATCAGTCCTAGCTGAGTACTGAAATGCATGCTAATTTCTACAGTGCCTTCTTGAATATCTTGAAAAATTTTTTTTCTGGTGCTTACTTTTAGAAAATAAGTTCTCTTGTTACCAAAGTCTTCTTCTGGTAGGTGCATTCACTGTTCTTTTCCTTTATTTGTTTTTCTACCATTCTTTTCCCCATCTAATAAGGAATAACAGGCCAGCCATAGTGAGCATGGCACTGGAACTGTGAATAAAAGGTCTGAACTGATTTTTGTTTTCCCTACCTAGGCATTGAGAAAGAATTAAATATCAGAAATTAATGAAATCACTAAAATAACTTGAGTCAGTTCACATTTAAGATTTTTCTCATCTTATTTTGATACACATTGGCTTTTTATATTGTAAAGGTTTTGATTTTGACACTCAAAAAATATCCAAGGAAAACACCCTTGTAGCAGTAGTTTACTCAATCTTTCCTCCACCCAAAAAACACTATGCTGAACCTGAAGAAGGGAATTAATGAATTATTTAACTGAACCACCATCAAAATCTCATATTGCCATACTCTAGGTTCCTACTGTCTGATTCTCTTTTGTCCAAGGATGAGACCTACAAGGTCTACAAGAGAAAACTTGTAGAATCCTAGCTGAGGCAAGTTCTGTTAATGTGGCTTTGAATAGAAAAATACTAAGGGATACAGGTTGTTGCCCTGTCAGCTTTGGCAAGGCAAAATGCTTTTTGTTTTTGTTTTTTTTTAGCTCAAAGCCATTTTGACAGAATAAAGACTGGATTTAATAAAACCAGTCTTGCAGAAAGGCAGTTTCTGAAGTATATAAATCAAAGTACAATTATATTGACCTGTGTGTTTCTTAGAAATATCTGTCTTGAAAAGTCCATGAACTCTGGAAGTATTCTCCCATAAAATAAAAAAAACTATGGAAATAGAATATGAATTTGCTAGGATGGTTGGGTTTCCTGCTCTTTGAGACTCTACAGAACACTTAGTATGAGCTGCCAGTTGTTGCTGCTCACTTCAATTGACTAAACTTTCTAGACAGAAAATTGGAGTAATTCAGGAATAAGGAACTCTGTGTCTGTATGTTTAAAAAAAATAAAAACCTAAGAGATAAATCTCAATTCATAGGCAATCAAAATAGGTTGAAAGATGTTTATTCCAAATGTTGACATCTTATTCTTCTTGAGAGTGATTTTGCCTTGTCCTCTGACTAATTTAACTAAATGATGTAACAAATACTCATGAGGGTTTATATTTTTGCTTCATTTCTGGAATAATGCAGTTTGTACATAGTTTTCACACAGGATATGGCTGGCTTGCTCACTTACCTCAGGAAGGAAATAGCAAAGGCCACTCAAACAAGTACAAATAGTTATTCTTAATTTATTTATGGACATCTTGTCATCCTCAAAATTCACAGGCAATACATTTGTGGCATGTTCTCTTTCTGTTAATAGTAATTGTAGAACTAAATGTGATGCCTATTACTTTCATTTTTCTAAAATTTTGTTTTCTGCTGTTCTAATTTTGATTTTCATATGCTTTCCTTCTGAATTCTTTTGCTTTGCTGGGAAAAGTGAAGCACAGATAATAGGGAGGTCTGGGAAGGAACTGTCCTTCATAACCCAAAGGAATTCCTATACAGACAGGTCAAAATCACTTGTTTGATATCCTGTTTTGGCAACAATAAGTAATGGCTATTTAAGAGGCAAAAGTAAACAGGAAAGCATGTTGCTGGTCAGGTTTCCAGGTTTCCATCTTCAAAGATGTCCTATCACTTGATCCAACTTAGCAGCACTGAAGTACTGCAAGAGTTATGGCACTCAGCTGGAGGAAAATGAGTTGCCCAAAATGCAGAGTTTGGTCACTTGAGGCAGCTGCTCCATATCCCTGCCTTCACCTAGTTCCAGCCTGGGGTAAGGGGTGCAAAACGAGTCTGGGGAAGAAAAAGACTGTCTGCAACAGATCATTTAATGATTAGCCCTGAATACCCTAATCACTAGCACTAGGAATTTGACTCATAATCTTGTTTTCCCATTTTGTCAGCATAGTTGATTCCTTTCTTTCTATATATCTCATATTTGTCAAAGTTTAACAAAGTCTGTTACTCTCATTTTTTTTTTTTTCACAAGAAGAAAATATTCTCCTCTTCCTTTTGTTTTAGTCATTATAAAGCACTTGAAATCATCTTTCTCTCTGTTCAAATCCCTAACTTTGATCTTGGCCTTTGCATAAAAGTAACTTTCCTCATCTGCCCATCAATACTTTTGGTTTCATTTAATTTGGGACTTTTCACTTCATCTTTTTTTTTTTTTTTTTTTTTTTTTTTTTAGCATCATTTTTNNNCTCATCTGACTTACAGCAGCAGTAAGATGTTGTGATAGCACCTAACAATAGAAAGGGCATTTTTGGTTTCTTTCTTAAAAGCAGTTGTTTAACTTTCAGGTGCTTTCAGTACCTTAACATTTATTAGATCACTTTTTTAATACCCTGATTTGCTTCTCATTTTGAGACTGCAACTTTTTCTTGTGGTGCCAAATGGACAAGTTTCCACAGGAACTATAAGGCTTTGTGGTAACTTGGTCTAGAAAACAACTGGGCCTTAAGTTTTGACTTCCTTGTTTACTCTTCAGCCCTTCCCATTTGGCCCTTTTCATTCTGTTTCAGGGCTACCAGTAAGCTCTATGCTTATTACTATTTTCACATTTAAAAGAGAAAGAGCATAACTGTGGAGACACTGTATTCAGGTCAACATTTGTAATTCTGCAATTCCTTTTAGATTATCTTGATACCTTAAAGGCTTAGTAGTTGTACTTCTTGCAGTAGGTACTCACATGTTACAAGAAGCCTTCTCAATGCATGTTCTTTGGCATGATTTTAGTAACTAGAATCAGACAGGCAGAGTAACTGGCAGTGTTTGGGATGGTATACAAACCTAGGATTGCTTGTTAAATTTCTACTAATCAAACAATCAGATATGACCATTATTGAGACTGGAGTTTCCAGTATTTTCTTAACATAGAAATCATAGTCCTACAGTTGCACTGCAGATGAAGTTATAGGGGTGGTCTCTGTTTCTGCTTTGTTTAGATGTAAGACTTGGAGCAAAAGTTAACTTTTTAATATTTTCTTCTTTTCTCTTATTATTGCGGTTTAACCTCTGCAGACAACTAAACACCACACAGCCTTTCACTCACTCCCCCACCAGTGGGATGGGGGAGAAAATCCAAAGGACAAAAATGAGAAAATCTGAGGGTTGAGATAAAGACAATTTAATGGGTAAAGCAAAAGCAGTGCATGCAAGAAAAAATTTTAACCTTTTGGATGAAGAGCTGGGAATAAACACGGCCAATTATGTCAGGATTGCATTATATTGATTAGATTTTTTTTCCATCACTGGCTTTCAGAAACTAAAGGAGTATGCTCGAGAAGAACAGGAAACAAAAACCTGTGGAAGAAACGTATTATTTTTACCACAGTAATATGAAACACAGATATGATATGGTGATACAGCAGCAAAAACCTTTTCATTCTTCACTTTGATAATTGTACACATATCTGGGGAAGAATTCCAAATAGAATCAAATTCCAAATGCTGCAGAATGCAAGTGTTTTATCTGTTGCTAATATGACATTAAAAAAAAATAAAATAAAAATAAAACTGAAGGCTTAGAGGTACCTGAAGAAATAAATGCAAAATATGGTTTCAGAAATGTAGAATGTATCAGGAAGAATTCTTAACTTCTGCTGTTTAAAGTTAATTTCTTCACAAACACAATGTGAGCCAACTTGGAGAATAAGAACATAAAGGAGATGGACAATCCGACTTAGTAGAAGAAATTTAAGTGTTAAGTTACAGTAAGAAAGAATGAATGTTGCTAAAATGGGATTGTAATGTTATGTAATGTCTTAGGTATATATTAATCACATACTTTACATTGCAGAAAAATAATGGAGTGTCAATGTTGGAAAACAAGAGAAAAAGGAAATATCCGTTTGAAGCCTGAATATCTGCTCTTGACTGTTCTATTGCACTCAGATACACACGACTGTGGGCTGCCCATGGCTAGTGACAGTTCCTGTATTAGGGAAAATACATTTTATAATGTGGTTTTGGGCAGCTCAGTATCACTGGACCTTGACAGCTGGTCCCTGGGGGCCCTTACACGTCCCATGGAAACTTTACTGGCAAAGGCAAAGTGGTGCCAAGAAGTAAGATGCTGGAGGGACAGGGGTCCAAGAAGCAAAGCTTCAAGTTTAAATATATTTGATCACATATATTTATCAAACCACTAATGTAAATCTTTTGTTGCCAATTTGGCCAGCAGTTCTTTGAATCACAGAGATTGCTTTCCCACTGGGAATTTTTCTGGCTCCCTCTTGCTGCCAAGAGCAGCACTTTGCACTGCAGGACCTCACCAGCCTTGGTTGTGTTCTATTAACCAATTTAACTTACAGTAGATAGTAAATGTTGGCTAAAACTTCATCTTATTTAACACCCTTGTATCTAATGGTCCTAAATGGTGGCTTCCAGCATTTTGATAGACAAATGAGATCTCAAGAGCATGACAGTTCTTAATTTTGTGGTGATAAAGCCTTACAGTTTTGAAAACATGAATATTCTTCCTGTGGTAACTTGGAATAAAATGTGACATCAGTTTATCTAGAGGGAAAAAGGAAAAACAAACTGAAACTGAAACTCAAAACAAACAAACGATGGAAACTCAACATATTTTTCTCATCTGAGTTTTTTTCTTTTATTCTTGTTTGAAGGTAAAGCAGAACAACATAAGAATAATGAGTCTTTACCTATTAAAAAATTTCACAGGGTTAGCTTTGTTTTTCAATAACACTTTTTGGGAGAAACTAAGAATATGATTCTATATTTGAGTCTAATATACCCTTCTTCAAAACAAATTGGGATTTTTTTTTTTGGCTGAAAAAATGAACAAATTCTAGACTAAGTGCAGGCTGCAGTTCTGGTATTCCTTAATTAAATGGCAATTTAAGTCAGTGTTAAACTCGATTGTGGTTTAAAAGGACATGGCAAAAGACAGAATCTTGTTGGTAATTCTTTGCTGGCTGAAATTTTTTCTGGGATTGAGAAGTTTGTTTTCTAAAAGGAGAAGGAAGTGCTTTATTAAAAAACTTATTTATTGCAATAGTTGGTTTCCTGCTTCATGTAAACTGATTATAAAATGCTATCTTTTACCTTTTATGCTATCTTTTGTCTTTTGAGTGCTGTCTTAGTGACAAGAATCGCATTTTAAGATGCCGAGTCATCAAGAGGACTCAGTTCTACTGTTCAGAAGAAGTTTCAATTATAAAACTTGGCTTTTTGGTTACACTTAATTGCACAGTTCTGTAACTTCTAATATTTATATCCATTTGTTACATGAGAGCAAATTCCACTGTTCTTTTCTGTGCAACAATCTTCCTGTACAAAAGCTATAATTCCACAAATATCTTTGCAACTTAATTGAACTGCATACAAGTATGTCTCTTGAAGCAATACAGATGTTTTCAAACTTTTAAAAGGATTTGAGAGTTTCTGGTGGTGCACGATTGACTTTTTTGATTGAAAACTAAATTGTCTTTGGAAATATTTTGGGCATCAGAAAAGCATTTTTCACTATTTCTACTAACATAAACTTTTTTTTTTTTCCCTGTCCAGTAAGGCACAAGGCAGTTAAAGCTTATTCTTTTGCAACTATGCCTTTAAGTTCTGTATTTGCTCATATAGTGTGAATTATGATATATTTCTGCTTGCTGCTGTGTGTTTTTGTTTTTGTTTTTAAACAGAGTTCAATTGTTGAAAGAGGAGTTAGGTTGAAGGCTGTTACTTTATTTGACTACCTTGAGATAGTTCTTTTGGCTTTCTCTCTTCTCTTGCTTTGGAAACATGGAAGTGGCATAAGAAAGTTTGACTGAATGACACCTCAGCTGCTGCTCTAGTCCTTATTCCAGGAGACACCTTGAGCAGATGTCACTAGCTATTTTCAGGTTTCTGGAGTCAATGGGGTAGCCTGAGGAACAAATGGTGGAACTAGTTAAAAAAGTATCTTCCTCAAGTCCTTCCTTCCCAGATGCCAGAATAGAATAAATAAGAATTGCTCTTGCTGGGGTGTAGCTTAACTTGGCTTGATAGATGTCATATTTCAAAGACCAGACATGTCAACAGTTGATAAAATGCTGTCTTTGTTTTTCAAATAAACAGAAACCTGTCTCTGTTTAGCTCTTGAAGGAAAGAATAGAATACAATTAACAGTTTATGCAATATGTAAACCCCATGTTCACCTTTTAAACCTAAGACTGCAGACTGTCTGGAAAATGTTTCAAAAAACTATATGTCCTCTTTCACATCATGTAGAATGCATAGATAGTTTTATGAGGGCACTGTTTTCTTCTTGCCTACTTGAAGCCTGAGCTCACAAGCTGACCTGCTGTGGCTGCAAACACCCAGGACCTTGCCTGCCAAAGCCACTGTCCCAGTGTCACTCAGTGTTCCAGCAGCACTGTGTCCCAAGAACCAGCTCCTCTGCTGGGCTGGAACATCTCTCCTGGGAAAGCATGCTACCTCTTGGTGCAATAAGAATGCTTAGGGTGAAAATATGTTTTGCTGCAAACAATGCCCAAATCTATTCAAACCCTTGAATGGATTTTAGATGAACTCAACAGACATGAATAATGCAGCAGGGAATGACTGATTAAAGCATTAAAAATGCTTTACCCTGCCATCTGGTATTGTTGTTACTCTGCTGGCACGATGACTTGCAGATTCCTGTACATGTTGCCTTTGAGAAGATGTGTAAATATTTGTCTCTGCCATTATCATTGAAAGCTGTAAATATGTTTGGGAGGAGAGTATGACCAAGATCAGTTATGTGCAGAGAAAAAAAGAAAATCAAGATCTACTAAGAAATAATCTGTAGCTGTTACCTACTAACACTTACAGCTTTGACAGTTTTTTTGCTGACAGTATTTGGTGTGTAGCTCTTGCTTACCTCTATTTTTTAAATGAGATCACATGAGCTTCAATTTATGTTATTAGACTTTCAGAAAGTGCTGTTCTGAGTTAATAAAAATGTCTGTAGTGTCTCTGGCTAAACCAAACATAGCTGTTTACACCACGGAGTAAGAAATGGGGTTTCACAGTCCAGGGTGAAGGTCTTATGTTTTTGATTGTGTGAGCCATTATGATGATTTTACTAATTAATCAGAAATAAACAGGAAGATGTCTGATTCAGATAGAAAACATATTTCCAAATTGCAGTTTTATAATCTGTTGCTGCTTCATGTCCAGCCTTTTGTCTCAGAGTACAGGTGCCCCTCAAGGCTTGGAGCTGGCATGGGGTGATGCTGCTCCCATGGGTCCCACTTCTCCAGTCTTGGACCAGCAAATGGACTTCAGTTCACCCCAAAGCAGCTGAAAGATTACTACTGCAGCTCCTTCAAGCCAGAGAAAGGAAAAGCTTTGTGGTTTGACACTGGCCAAACACCAGGCACCCACAAAAGCTGCTCATTCACTCACCCCTTCTACAGCTGGGCAGAGGAGAGAAAATTTAACAAAGGGTTCATGAGTTGAGATAAGAACCCAAAGAAAATGATCCAAGGGCAAAACAGGCTGAACCTAGAGATACAAAGTGAATTTATTACTAACAAAATCAGAGCAGGATAATGAGAAGTGAAATAAATCCTTAGAAACATCTTTCTCCACAGCCCCTCCCTCCTTGGCACCGACAGCACAGGAGGGCAGGGAGTGGGGTTTGGTCAGTTCATCACCCAAGGTTTGCCTTCACTTGGCTCAGGGAGAGAAGTTGTTCCCCTGTGAGACTGTGGGGTCTCTCCCAGG
>JAOTQP010000251.1:183840-199088 GCA_026413545.1 Cichladusa arquata
GTTAGGAAGGGATTGTTTTGTCTAACTACCCAGCGAAGAGAACTTACTAACACCAATATGAAGTTTCAGAGTTACACACTAAGCAGCAGAGAATCTGAAAAATATACAAGCTAAAACCCAAGGCATCAAAGCATGTAGTTCAGAAGAAATTTTCCCATTAACTTGCACAAAATCTTAATATGAAGAAACACAGTAATACAAAAAAATGTAATTGATGAAGACTTGGTACTTCCATAGCAAAGGATCTGCTCCAAAGTTCTGATCTCATTCCATGCTGTACCCTGTGGTGGGCTATATGCCATTTAATGACTTTGAAAAATAAACATGTATTTTAAAGAAGCAAAATCAAATCACAAATACCAAAAGGAGTGTTACCCTGAAAGGATCCACCATCTCTTGGTATTTGAAGGAACTTTTATTGATATCCATAAATACTCATCTCTGTCTTTGAACACATGCATTATTTTAGCATTATTTTCCCACAGCTCCAGAAAACAGCTGCTAGGTCATCTGAGACTCTCTTGCCACTTACCACATTGTGCTCCCTGAAAATGAGAGAGACACAGAACTGTGGCAAGGAGGGTAACACCAGGGCTCTTCCTTTAGGCTTTTTAAATTCTGGCTTTGAAGGTATGGCACATTGGAGCTGGGGGCCTTTTAGAACCAGCAATATTTTGAATTTCAACATATTCACATCCTAATCTGTTGCCATAAGGCACTGTTTCAGATCACTTAATTTTTTATGACCTAACAAATTCCAATTCTCTTGTCCAAGGTGATGCAGGCTCACTGTCGTGGAAGGTCAGCACTTTCCCCAGTGCAACCTTAGGCAAGCTGAATGGAAATGGTTAGTTCTTCAGTATTTTAAAAAAGAACTGTATGCCCATACCTGTGCTTAACCACTGGTGTGTAAATGAATGTTGGTGTCCTCTCTCTGGACTGGTTAGTGACATGAGAATTATACACTACACTAATTTAAGTCATTAAATATTTGAAACAGAAATTAATGACTTGATTTTTTAGTGGTTGCTGGGTTCCTTTTCCTTATTTGAGTAACTAATATGCTCTCGCTGATATAGCTCAATTTTCAGAAGCAATTGCAGGGAGCTTGTGGCATGGGAATAGATTTCTGAGAGCTGGTAAACACTGGAGCAAGAAGGTTTCATGAGCCTGTTGAAGTGTAGATGGCACATTATGAAAGGAAGGTCTGTGGTCTAGCAATCACATCAAGGCATAGGGTTTCCTGGTTCCCTTTTCAACTGCTCTACTGTCCTGCTTGGGTGGCTTTGAGTCAGTCAGGTGAGCTTTTTAAAGCTCAGTTTTCTCATTCACAAACTGCTTCAGCACCCATGGTCTCAGGGTGCTCTGCATCCCCCGCCTTTCAAGCTAAGAGTTTAATTTCTACATATTTGTACGTTGCTGTTCATTATCAGTAGGCTCAAAAATGAAAGGGAATTGAATTTAAAAATGGAAAATTGGTTTTAGAAAACGCTACAAAATTTAATTGCAATTACCAAAGGAACAAAGTCTGATGGTAACCGCCAGTGGTGCAAAACTGAATGTTCAAATCAAGAGAAATTACTGGCCTATCTATAGAAAATACGGTTTATAACTATTAATGATACCTTTTTTTGCACCAGCAAAACTGGTGTTGAACTTTCCATTTTTGGAGGTTTATTGTAATTCTATATAAATGTATGTTAATTCATCTCATGGGCTACAGCAGAATTCACTGTCTTGAAATATATAATTTTTTTGTTTTTATTGTTGAAATGGAACACTATTGACACTACCTGAAGCTACTCAGCAAAAGATACACTGCATCATTAAAATCCAGTAACCTACACAAAATAGTTTTGCTTATGCAAATATATTTTCCTTTGGCATTTCATGGAGTTTTTGGTTTGTTTGTTTATTAGTCTAGGGTTTTTTCAATTTGATTTGCTTAGTAAAGTAATTGAATAAAGAGGATAATATTCATTCAGGATGTTAAATTGTACCAAAACACATGCTGAGATCCTTGCACGTGCTCCCTTTCCTAGCTATAAATAAACTTGGAGCTCCCTCTAGTGAGAGTTTAAAATACAATTTTTTTCTCTCACTAGGAAGTTTAAAAGTAAAATCAAATATTTCATTAGTCCATAAAGTAAAAATATATTAATGAAATGGGATAATTATTTTAAATAATTTAGGAGGTGGAAACATGTGGGAAAATTTCCTCTGCAGTTTTCTGTTTCTCACCTCTCAGAATGTTGAAACTGCTTTCCAGACAGTGCATCTCACTTGTTCTTTTCTGTCTGTTTTCACTGACTATGTATAAATGAGTTCCATAGCTGAGGTTCAGCTTGGGAATCACAAGCAATTTGTTTTACTCTTTTGAAGTATGGTATTCCAATGATTCAAGCCCTTACACTTACCAGATATATTTTCTCATATGTTTTCCATTATTTCCTGTTCCCAGTCACTAGTATGTGAAATGTCTTTCCTGTGACATTTTAGTGCTTCAATGCCTGATTTCAGTAGGAATATGAAAAAGCATGCACAGCTGTGAAGATTTGTCAGAAAGTCCCTCAATCAGGTTAATTTTGGCTTTGTTTTGAGAAATGAGGGGAAGAGAAGGCTCAGATCAACCAGCTGGGTAAGTAAGCTCTATTTTAGACCCAAACAATATCTCTCCCATCTCACTTAGAGGGAGTAATATCTGGTTATGCCTATATGTAGTCTTTTTTTTGTTTATCCTGTCAACATCCAGAGAGTCCCCCCAAAATAAGATACTCTCTAGAATAGGAAAGACTTGTACTTTTCCTATGAGAAACTGCCAGTGCTCCAAAGTCCTCATGAGCTAAATATAACATAGATAAGACCTAGGGAAAATTGTCCTATGGTTTCCACTCTTTTTTCTTACTCTTTGTAAACTACAGCCTGTGTATTTGGATCTTACTCAATTCTTCAGCCTTATAAGATGTAAGCAGTTGGCATGTCAGTGAGTGTGTAATCAATTTTGCTTGTAACTACAAATTATATTTATGTAGCTTAATTCTATTTTGCTCTCCAAACGTGTCTTTCTTTTGGTAGATACAGGAAAAATGGCATTGGAAAGATGCAGGGGAGGTTTTTACCAAGATATTGCAGGAAACTTCAAAATTGGAAGTTAACTTCCTTTCTGGTCTAGCACCACGTATGGTATCAATCCAGCCAATTTCTTCTGTAGGCAGACATATCAACCCCAGCCCTACCAGTGGGCTTCCTCTTGTCTATTTGGCTACTGGAGCCTGCTGCTGTCAGAATGCTTACACAGCCCTTCAGCTGAATGTAGCTCACACCAAGCACAAGGAAAACTTCTTAATGCCTTTGGCATGTACATGCCAGTGCTTTTGCTTTAGCAAAGTGGCTGGGTGGGTCATGGCCAATAATTGAAAAATATAGAAGCTGCCATAGCTGTCACTGATAGTGGGAGTACTGTGTCTCATATAGTGTAGAGGAAATCTCCCAAATTCCAGGTGTCTTCTATCAACAAGATTTTTTTGTTTGTTTGTTTGTTTTTGTTTTTGTTTTTGGTTTTTTTTTCTCCTATGGAAGCTATTCTGGGAGCCACTGCTGTGTATAAATTTTTAAATGTTTATCACAGCAACAATTTTCACTCAGCAGGAATAACATGACATCAAATACCTTCTCCTGCGGTCACATAAATATTTAATTGGTGTGAAATTGGCTTTGGGACAGTAGAGATGTGAATACTTCTTATACTTTCCAGAGCCATGATGCTGGTGGCTGTTTGGTACTGGTAGACACAGTTCCATTAACAACCAAGGAAAAGGGGGGGAAAACCTAGGACTGAATGCCCAGGTGTGGGTAGGGTGCAGACAGATAAATCCAAGACCAGAAAGGCTCAGAAAGGAAACATTAGAGGGTTTTTGAAAAACCTCATAATATCCCTAGTATCTTCTCTCTCCCTTACTCCACTGATGGTTAAAGCAGGGCTTTGTTAATCCCTAGATATGGTAGGACTCACAGCTGGTCTGTGGGCCAGAGGGGGTAAATGAATAAGGGTTATTTCTGAAAAGTATTCTATCAAGGCCATTGGCCTGGAGACTGAGAAGAGAAGAAGGAGAAGGAGATAAGAGGGAAAGAAAACCTGCAGCTAGGAAAAGAACTTTTAGAAGAGTCTTGTGAAAAACAGAGGTGGAGATGGGTTTTGCACCAATGAATGTGATGTTGATCTATTGTAACCAATGAACAAAGTGTAAACTTTGCAGAATGTATAAAAGACAGCCAGCTGTTGTAATAAAAGGGATATCAGCCTTCTGAAATGTAGTGTGTCTATTTGTACAGCGACACATAGAGGACAAAACTCATGGATCATGACAGTATGCAGTTTTAAATTGTTCCTTGCAATTCCTTGTAATAATTAACTGATTTGTCTGAAATAAAGCTCGGCAGGCAGTTGTAGCATGCTTCCTTTTTCCTGATGCCTCTCCCAAAATCTGCATCTCAAAGCATCAGCATAAAACTGACAAGTGCCTCATATTCAAACAGACAGTTATTGCACAGAGGTATCAGTGAGCATTCTCCTCCCACCATACTTGAGCATTGTTTCACACTTATTATTTCTCCAGTACTGACAGAATGACAGAAATAAAAGACAGAAAAACGTTCAACCATCCAAGGCCACATTCCTTGTTCACCTCAGGTTCTCACCTGCTGCTCTGTTCTGCAAACACTAGTTGTTTTTGCAGCATAAACTCTTTCCCCATTGTGTCTTCCTTCCTGCAGAACAATTCATCAGTGTCAAGATGAACTGATGTATGTTACTACCATTTTACCTGCCACACACCACCAGGGAAGAGGTCCAGATACATAATGCTTGTAGCAATGGGGATTATTGTCTTTTCTTGCATACTTTCCTAACAGGACAGGCATTTTACAGACAGTATGATGGAACTTTTTTTTTTAGGGATATGGAGAAGAAAAAATAAAAGGATGCCAGAACAACATAACTTTTAAAGGAGCAGTGAAAAACTTTATCTCTGTGTAATTGTCAGGCTAGTTTTGCTCTATTTATTCTCTCAGGATTATTCAGTCTTGGCAACATTTTGCTCAGAATATGAAGGTACTATGTAAAATACAGCTGGAGAGCAGGGCTCAGTGCACTGCTCTACTCATGACTGAAGTGGATGTACTAAGTTTGGCAGGCCACAAGCCCCGGCAAGCCAAGGCAGAGCCCTGAGTGGGGAAGCAGAAGGTGTGCTTGGTGTGCTTTGTTTAAGATGAATCATGCATCTTGTACATTCCTATGCTGCTCTGTACAAGTCTGTGCAGAGGGTCTGTGCACAGCTCTGATTAAGTAATATTATTTACAAACACTAGTTGTGTGGTTGTGCTATTTTTAGCTGTAGTTGAAAAGGTATATATATATTGATGTGTGAAATCAATAAATTGGCTCCATGCTTGCACCAAATGGGGCATCTTGTCTCTTCATTATGCGAGTGGGGGTCCTGTCTCTTTGTTGATTGCAGTCAATACTATGTATTGTTTTATAAGTAAGTTTTCTTCTTGCTTTTCTCCTTTTGCATTGAATTCTTCCATGAGCCATAAGCAAATAGGAAATTGATTTCTAATTTTTTTTTTCTAAATTTTACTTTTACTTAATTTCTGATATAATTTACTTCTGCTTTTCTTAACAGTCTGGCCCCATCTTTTGACACCTGCCCTTAAGAGATACCTGTATGCATTGATAAGATCCCTTCCTGTCCATCTCCTCTCCAGGCTAAATGGGCCCATGGTGGGCTTATGGTGAAATTATTATTTTCATTTGTGCTACCTCTAAAAGCATTTGTAGTGATCCTGCTTCTTCTCGATAAGGACATCATAATTTGTTGTCTTAAGTTGCAGCATGTCTAATTTCAGTTAGACCAGTAAACTGAACCTGAAACTTGGGTGTTACCAGTGATCTGCAAAGTATTTTCCTGAAGCAGTCAAAAACCTGACATTGCTTCCCTGAAGTTTGAAATAGATGGTAGTAGAATGGCTGATGCCTTCCTACTTTCCCCATGAGCATGCTGGCTGGGGCAAGTGATACATTTGCTGAGTTATATTCCCTTTTCCTCCACACATTCTGGACTGGGGACCTATCACTGAGTGTTCTGCTACAGAGTTTTGGGGAGCTGAAGGATCTGGTTCCAGTGACACAGTGTGCACTTGCCACTGTGCAACGCATCAAGTATTTCTGGAATATGCTTTACACTTCTAAAGGAATAAACAGAGAAGAATGCTTCAATAATATTTCAAATAAATGCTTTACCACTGTTCCTAAACCTCTGAACACTCATCATAAAGCTCAAAGAGCATCAAGCTCTTCTGTGGTGCTAACAGTACATGCTTTTGAGATAAACAGCAAAACAAGAAGCATGTGATTGATGGGAACAGGTATTTTCCTTTTGAGAAATTGCAGTCCTCGGATTTTGACAACATCTTAAAAAAGTACTATGTATCTCTTGTTTTCAGATCAGAGAGGGAAATGATATCTATCGATTTGAAGAGAAAAGCTTTTTCATAAATTTTAAAAGCATTAAAATGAATGTGTAAACTTGCTTTGGGTGTATGGAGATTGACAAGTGTCTTTCTGCTCTCGAGATCTCATTTCATCCACATAGGCCAAAATGATGCTGAATTAAGGTACAGTGCAGTACAGTAAGTCAGCTTATGTTACTTCTGCAGCAGCAGTGGTCAGGAACAACCCTCCCTTGCAGAGCAGTCCAGACAGCTGAGCACTACTGAACAGGTGGTGTAGCACTTTAGAACATGGGGAATCACAAACCTATGTACAAGTGAATTATCTCTTACTATTTTCTTTTTGTGACAATCATGGAAATAGAGCTGATGACTAATGTCTCCTCATGCACTGCCAGCTCTATAATTTTCAATGCATGCAAATAGATCGAAATAGCTAAAATTGCTACTTTCTTACACAAGACCATTTAAAATAAGATTTTAATTACAAGAACACATTCTCAGAGTAACTGACATAACTTACTAAGAGCAATGAAGCATTGTGTAATTAACCAGTAATTAAGTCCACACTAATGCAATAATATTTATATTACAAAAATGTTGCTTTTTCTAAACATTTAGTATGGGTATAATCCTACCTAATACAAAACAAAAAGTAAACTTTGAAAGCTGTGTCTATATATATGCTATTACTCCTTAATTTTCAAACATCATCTTCAGTACAATAAATATAATTTCAATTTGACAGGTTTGGCACTTTCTTCAGGTTGTATAGAATCAGGTATTGAATAGCTGTTAAATTTATTTACATGAAAGACTTTAAAAAATGGATTTGGAAGTACAGAATTGTAAGTTGTCCTACCAATTTACAGGTACATAACCTGATAAATTGAAGGCATTATATACTTCCAGCTTTCCATTAATTTGGGCCTGCAGGATAATATGAATTAATGTAGCCAGTGGGATGAATTTAGACTGAAAACTCAGCCTGAATTTAACCCGATGATAAAATCCATCTATTCAGTACTTCTATTTATGAATACGATATTCTGTCATTTGTGTTATATGAAACTAAGATAATCCACTGTCCCTAATGAAGCAAGACAAAAGCCTTATGAACTTTATCCTAATCTTGAACTCCAATTCTCTTCCACATTTTTCACTTCTCTGTGAAACCAATCCCAACTCAAAAGCTAGACACTATAAAACAATAGTGTTACATATTTCCCATTAGGCTTGGTAATCCAAACTGTAGTTTGGATCCAAAAGTAGTTTTGGGAAGGAGCAACCATTTCCCCTATTTCTCCATTGAAGCTGGATGGAATTTGAAAGTCACTTTTCTTTGGAGTAGACCCCGGCAGCAAACTGGTTCCCTTACCAATCCCCATGAGCCTTGGGGATCATGAAGTACTGCATTGTTTTCACTTTCTGGGTTGCAAGTTCAACAAAACTATATTTGCACTTTGAAACATGTTTTTTTTCTTATTTAAACAGAAATACATAAGCTATTTTAGTTACTTGAAATTTTCCTAGATACTGATAAATCATGAACCAAATTAAAAGCAATTTTTGACCACAAATATATTACATAAGAAAATAATACCCCAGATGTGTATCAGTCTCAAGTATTTTGAAAATCTACATAAAATACCCAATTATGGAACAAAGTACTGTACTTTTGCCCTGCAATAAAAAGGCTGGGTTTTTTTTGTTTGTTTTTTTGTTTGTTTTGTTTTTGTTTTTGTTTTGTTTTGTTTTGTATTTTTGTTTTTGTTTTTAAATATCATATTATTGCACTTGGATAGGATGTTAAGGACACTCCCAGAAAACAATTTTATAAAACAGCATCTGCAATATTACTATTGCTTATTCTCTTATGCAATAGAATAGTTCTTTGCAGTTCAGCATATTGGCTTGCCAGGCCAGAAGGTACAATTCTAATTTTACTGCAAAACATAGTCTTTAGCACTAATGCTAGAAGGCATGAGCCTTGTGGGAGATTACCTGGTGTAGCCCAGCAGTCAAGTTCTGCGGTGGTGGAGTACAGAAGTATTCCTTATCTCAGTATGTTTCTTCCAAAATGATGGGGAAGTGATTGATGCATGGTAAATACACAAAGCTTGCAGCTTGTTTGGCATCAGTCCATAAGATGTCACTGTCAGAGTAAATACATTCCATGTTTCCAATGGAAAGCTGGAACGAGAACACTGTACCCAGCATGGGATTTTGCAGTCATGAAGAAATCTTGTAATGCAACATGAAATAGGACCAAAGTTGTGTGTGAACATGTTGCTGAAGAGAGAGGTTTCTGTGAAGATGATAGTTGAAACACCCTGTTACAATTTCATTGATGGTGCTGCAATGAAGACACATGAATTACGAAAAATGAAGTAATTTTTAGTAACTCTTTTGCTTTTGAAGACGGTAGATTGGCCAACAAAGAAAGCAGGCATCTTGTGAGCTAAATCCAAAGTTACCATATCTGAACTTCAGTGTTTTACACAAGTTAGAAAGGAAAGGTTTGACATTGCTATGCAGTGACAATACATCAGTGTGCTAGATGCTGCCCAGAGGATAGCCTAATGTTTCTGTTGAACAATTTTGATTGTATTACTGCAATCCTAGGACTTTCAGCTGTGGATTTTCACTTTGCTGTTCTGAGTTCTGGAAAAAAAAGTATAGCGGGAAAAACTGTCTGTCCTGAATGAACCGTAACAATAAGTCTCACTTCTCCTTCTTGTGGCAGTAACGTGTCAAGCTCACATACTCTTGACATACTTTTTCTGTGTTGGTATGTGTGGGACATGTGGAAATAGATTAATGACATACAGATAGGGGGTTTCTTGGTGCTCCTTTTAATGCTGCTGTTGTTGATGTTGTTGTTTTGTGGGAGAAGGTAGAAAAATGTAACTGGGAAAAAGAGCAGATATGTGGCCAAAGAAATCTGAATAATAAGAACTAGGAGGTTCTGCACAGAACTAGCTTGAAGGTGATGAAAGGCTTGGCTATCACAACTGTACTAAGCAGCAATAGAGAGTTAATCTCTAAATCAAAGAGCTGACAGCCCAGGAGACAAAATCATCTCAGAGAAGAGACAAGAAATTCTTCATAAACCTAGGAAGAAATGCCTAAATGGTAGCTTTTTTAAAAAACTGTAAATTTAGACTATGTAGCTAAGGACTATATTAATGTCTTGTTTCTAAAAGTATCTAGCACTGTAACTCCTGAAACTCCTTGTATTAAGAACATGATACTCAAGAAACAATGGGCACATTTGCAGAATAGGTCTACACAATGAAAACAAATGAGATGATGGATAGTTTTATCACTGACAGTGATTTTTATTAATCTAGCTGATTATTTTCTTCCTTACTTGAAAAATTAGGCTGCTAATCAGAAATATATTGCAGCAGTTTCATAGCTGGTACTGCAGAGTTAGAGGAGAATAATCTTTTTTGGTGTTTGATTCAGATAAAATGTGAAATAAGAAAACTGAGATGTGTAATAGACGACAAAAATATCACGATGTAGAAGTTTGCCTACCTGAAAAATTTGTATACATATGTAAATTGGATGCTGCTATTAAAAATCTGTTGTCCCTCTTCACCTGTTTCTTGACATTAGTATTTTCTTTATAATCTTTTTGCATTACGATATAAGAGTTTTTTAGCAATGGACATTTCTCTCATATTTTCACTTCTATACAGGCATGTTCCAAGGATTCCAGTGTATACAAGGCACAAGAATGAGGAACTCTTTAGAATTCTAGTTTAGTGTTTGACCCAAATATTTAACAATAAAATTGAATTTCTTTGCTGAGGAAAATTAAATTTTACTAAACATATGGACTGTAAAGTTTCTTTCCTAGTTTCTTTCTTTCTTTCATGTTAGCTTGATAAATTAAACTGCAAAAGTAACTCCATTCAGGGAGATGACCAGGATGAAAACATGAACCTATAAAAGTAAACTATAAGCTTAAAAGTAAGCATGCAATTCCAGTAAGCTACAGAATTGAATCCCAAACACTTTACCTCAGTCAGAAAACACAGTCTGTTCCATGGATATAAGAAAATTCTATCTATAGCAAGAGAAAATGTGTCTGAAATTACCATAGAAATGAAATATTAAAATATGGAAATCAGTGAGATTTCAAGAGTTTGTTTCTTAGTAACATAAGGTAAAATCTTTATCATTATGTTGTTCAGTTTTTAAACTAATCTACTACACACTTTAGCATGCTTCAAAATCTGCTTTCTAGACCTTCTCCATAGTGACTGGCACCCTCATGAGAGCTAACCAGCGTGTTACTGTCTGGGGCAAAATTCTCACTCTTTTCCATAAGGTCTAAAAATTTGGAAACAACTTTATTGCAAATATGGAATGAGATGAATTTTGCATTGCAGACCTTTAAGTAGTACAGAAAAGCTTTTCTTGAGAGGTGGATACAACAGTTTCGTAAACACTGATTTTTCATCTACTTAAATGGATCAAAAAACTGTTAGCAAAAGAAATAATTTCAGATGCTGCCATAAATATTCAATGCTCTTATTCAGACATTTTACACTAAAGAATCACCCTGTCTCAAAACCTTCCTTGCAAATTGATAAGAAACTGTACTTCACAAGAGTTCCAGAAATTAGTATGTTTGAGAAAAGACATTTAATATCATCTTGCTATTTTGTCCTTTGAAAAGCTGCATAAGCATATATTCAATAAAACTCTCCACTGTAGACATGAAAAATTAACTTTATGGTTTATTTTAATTACAATTTCAAATTGTGTGTCTACTTCCTGTTTTGCATCAATCTGGTTCCAACTCCCTTGCATTTTATTTTTACTGCATCCTTTCTTATAACCATTGCAGGTCCAGCCTCCTGTTCTGAAGATTTACCATTCCCATCACCAGAGTGGGTCAGACACAGCTTTGTCAAGGCATATTTTGAAAACCTTCAAGGACAGATATTTCACCACATTTTGGGTTACATGTTCTGATGATGTATCACCAATGTTGTAAAAGCTCATTATTTGTGCTCAATCTGAACCTCCCATGCCATCATGTGTGGCTGCTGTCACTAACCAGATCATTTAGCACTATAAAGACTTTAGTACTGTAATCTTTGCAAGTAATTTCCCAGTAATTGTAGGCTCCTGGAACTCCTTAGTTTATTTTTCACACTAAATAAGCCTAGTTTATTCAACCTCTCACAGTTTATTGTAGACCCCTGACCTTCTTGAGTAGCATTTTATGGACCTTTTCCAATTTTCTAGCACCTTTCCTAAACTGAGTGGGTGTGAAGTGGGAAAGCTAGACACAAAATTGCAGGTCCAGCTACAGTCATGCCAAGTAAAAGGGATTGATAACACTTTGATATGCTGGCTATATTTCTCCTAAGGTTCCTTTATTTGTGATGCAAGTGCACAGTTGGCTGGTGTTCAAGGTAGTGCTTCCCATAACATTCTGGTAGAAAGGACCAGAGCTGCTCCTCAGCCTGAATTGATGTATGGGGATTTTTCAGGTGCAGGATTTTGCACTTGCTGAACCTCATGAGAGTAAGTTTCATTTTCCTTCTGGGCAATAGTTAGCAATGGCTATAGTTAACTTTTGAGCTAGCTATATTTCTTAAGGAAGCAATTGGCATAAGATACAACACAGGTGAATGAGGTTTTAATTTAGGGTTCTATTTCATCTTTCTGAAAAGCACTGTGGAAGTACAAAAATTAATTTAAAGCATGTCTTCCTCATAGACAGTTCTAGTGGCAAAAGAACTCAGTCCTCCTGTTCTTATAATTTCAAAATTTTACAGATCTCAAATAATACAGATTTTCACAAGGCTAGATGTCTTATGATGAAGCAAGACCAAATCTTATTTCCTTATCTCTTCTGACAAAGACTACCTCATGAAAAGGATGTCTATCACAGAGAATTAATCTCACTGTCAAAACTAAAAGCCTAAAACTGAAGTAAAACTCAGTAAAATCAATCCTAAGCTTTTAAGTCATAATTTTGATTCTGTTGATTGTCAAAGTAGAGGATTTAAATCTAGTTCTGTTTAATCCTGATCTCTCCATCTTACATCTGTTCTAGAAAAGATTTATAAAAACTTACACAGATATAAATGTGAGACACAGAATAATATAATGAAATCTTTCAAAGAGAGTATTCATTAGTTGTGTTTAAGAGGGTAGATTTTTATTTCAATGAACTTCAGTCAATGTAGCCCATGAATATGAAGCTTTAGAATGTATGAATTTCCTACATATCTTAGCCATCAATTCTTAATTGTTATGTTATCTGCACTCTAAAAAGATCTTCAAACTCTCCTTATTTACCAAAGAAAAATCTTTCAAGATCCTCATATGATCATATTTTACAATTATCAAGTTCAGCCAGTTGACAGTGTGAAGGATTTAATTTAAAAATTACCTTTGTAGAGGTATTTTTTCTTCTCTTTGTAGACCTTAACCCCAGCTGTCTTATCTGTTTCATGCATTCATACAACCTACTAAAGAGAGTAATAGTTTTATAATTATAATGTATATAATTTATAATTTTCTAGTCTCAGAATTTAATCCTTGTACAGAGTTTCTGAGCATTGCCTTACCCTGGTTTTGCCTTCCCACCATTTTGTGTTTTATTAGTGTCAGTAAAATCTTCTTGAATTCAGGAGTTCTGTAAGTCCTTGTGGAGAACCGTGGACCAGAAATTAGGATGGCCCAGAGTACCAGGCAGCTGAATGCCTTTATTCCAAAAGTGAGCGTGATAATCTCTTTTGTCTGTTATTTTACTTATGAGCCCCTCTTCTCCCCCTCTGCATTTTGTAATTATTGTCATTGGAGAGCCAGTAATGGCCCTCTTTTGTTTTGTGCTGGTAAGAGAAGGAGCATCATGTATACTGCTCTACTACTTTATAGGCAAGTCGAAAGCTGTCAGCCAAGGTTTCTCACAGAAACAGATCTGCCCTAGAACCTGACAAAGGTTTAGACCATTACAGTGGAAGAACTACATTTGCTTTTTGCAGATTGCATATAAACTACTAAGTTTATAGATTTTATTATACTCTCTTTTTCTCCCCTGGCTTTCAGGGTATAGATTTGGTTTTAATCTCTATGAATTAAAGCTTCAAAGTAAACAACATTCTACCTCTTTTTGTAGCTTGCTTTTACTTTGTCAGAACTTGTTGATCAGCAAGAGTCAGCTGGCTGACCTATTCTGCCGTGCAACATCTGTAGTGCTGTATCTCAGCAGGAAAGGCTGCTCTCAGCAGCTTTTCTAAAATTGCAGGAGTGCGGAGGAATGCCTCATCTATTATCTCCAGTGTGCAGAGAGCCACTGCAGACTGAAAAATGAGTAAGATACACAGCACTATAGCCTCTGCATCTGTTCGTAAACTAACAACAAATGTTGCAAACCAACCCAAAACGTGGTCAGCTATCCTGAGGGGGTAAGTTTATTTCTTCCTCTTATGGTATCAGTTGGATGTGCCAGCTGTGTGTTACATAAGAGCTGTATCTGTTACACTCTAACAAAAATTGCTGGGGAATACGGCGCCAGTAAGGATGCAGTCTTTATTCTGCCTACCTTTCTACAAGAGCCCAGGCACCGATATACTGGTTTATATATGGTTATTTAGTATGTTTTCATAGTGGAAAAACATTCTTACACAAAAATAAAAAGTGTGTATCCATCTTGTTTGCTTAACTACACTGATATAGACTAAGTAGCACAACCTTATAGTACAGACCGGCCTGTAGTAAGGGGTGGCAATTATGTAATTTTTTTAGCAGATGGTAAACGACAAGCCCCAGCCAGCTATGGCGAAGTTCTGCCTTTGCTGTCAGAGGAATCTGGCAGCACACAAATGGAGCCACAAACTTTGAAAGAACACTGTAGCAACATGAGCTAGTTAAGTGATTGAATTGACTTCTAATGAGTAAATAATGTTTGTATCCCTAGGATACAGATACTACTAGATGCAGGCTAGAATATTTGACTGAATGAATTTAGGACGACCAAACCCCCCCGATTATTGTGTAGAAAAAAAATAAATTAAACCCAAAACATTCTACAGGAATTGAATGATGCTATGATAAAACTTATTCAGAATCCAGACAGAATAATGTGAGCAGAGAGCAACAAAGAAAGAAATAAAAACCTTTTAAGTTTGAATCTTCTGTTGTCTGGGATGAGCCACTTGGCATACACCGTAGAGAAAGGGGAAATTATAACACAAATAGCATAGAAATGGGCCACATCAGGCTTGAATGTGCACTTTAGCATCTTCTTGTAAAAAATTATCTGCAGTAAGGTTGAGACTCTAAGTTTTATAAAATTGAAATTGACATTGAAATACACTGAAACGAACATTGAAATAGAAAAAGCTGGCGATGCAGCTTAGAGACATGGTGCGAGGACGGGGACGGAGGCGATGTAATACGAACTTAACTCACAACGCTGAGATTTAAATGCACCCGTTAGTGCGTAAAGGAGCTCCGATTTTTATTTCGCTGCCCTTCCCCCCAAGAGACACCTGACGCCTTCCAAAAGGGAGGCGGGAAGGCAGTAGGAATAGCAAGGCGCTGAAATGCCAGGGGCAGCGCCGCTGCTCAGCGGGGTCGCGCACTGTCCCGCCGGTTCCCCGGCACAATTCCCGCTCCCGGGAACAGCCGCCGCAGGCACGGCCGGCGGCCCCGCGCCGCCCCTCGCCGCCCCGCGCCGCCGCGGGCCCGCGCTGCCGCCC
>JAOTQP010000251.1:208537-251606 GCA_026413545.1 Cichladusa arquata
TTATTTTATTTTATTTTATTTTATTTTATTTTATTTTATTTTATTTTATTTTATTTTATTTTATTTTATTTTAATTTCCTGGCTGCATCTCCCTCTCTTTCCTCTTTGGCTGGGGTACTTTAGAGGTACAGACTTCCCAAATCACCTAATACAGACCCCATTCCAATGTGTATCCCCCCTTTCTTTTTCTCTTAAGTCCAGGAATTTAGCATGGCCTTGGGTGAATAACCCAAGTCTGTGTCAATTAGTGTAATTCCTGTGGAATTTATATTTCCCCCTATTGCTTCTGTCACCTGTCAGTATCTGGCTTTATCTACCAGCAGGTCCACAGTTTGTTTGTAAAGACACCTCCCTCTCATTCCTTTCACTTTTCATTTCATGTCTTCGGGTTTTTTTGGTCATGACGTATCTTTTGTAGAAATAAGGTTTTCCTCACTGATTCAGTTGAAATGTCATTTTATACTTTGCTAAGTCACTAAAAAACACTTCTTCCTAAAAATGGAATATAAATATTGAATGACAATACATTTTAGGCTGCACAGTAATTGCTGAATGTCATGGTTTGACATTGGCCAAATGCCAGGTACTCATGAATGCGTTTGCTTACTTTCTTCTGCTACAGTTGAGCAGAGGAGAGGGGGAAAAAAAATTTATGAAGAGCTCATGAGTTGAGATAAGGACTGGGAGAAAACACTCTAAGGGCAAAATAGATTCAAATTTAAAGGTGTAAAGTAAATTTATTATTAAGAGAGTCAGAGGAGGATGATGAGAAGTAAAATAAGCCTTTAAAACACCTTTTTTCCCTCTAGCCCCTCCTTCTTCCCAATGGCAGCACAGGGAGATGGTGTGGGGGGTTTGGTCAGTTCATCGCTGGAGATTTTCTGCTGGCTCAGGGAGAGGAGTTTTGATGATATTTGATGAGAACAACTTTGTCATCTATCAACAGAATAGTATAATTTTAGGGTGTTGTTTTGCCTGCAGATTGTCTGAATTTTAAAATTACTTAGCTCTGGTGGTCCAGTTCTCTTCGGATTTGTAAAATATACTTTTATTTTTCATTTTTCAATGAAAATACGTAATAAAAAATACCTAAGAACCTGACCAAAAATTGCCATTAATTTATGGTAGTGAAAAAGAATCAGAAGATACTGATGATCTCCCTCTTTCCCTTCATGTTGTTTTTTCCATTTTTTTGTGTTAGTCCAATAATCTGGGCATCCAGTAAGTAAATACTGTATCATGCTGCATTATAGAAGCAGATGGAGACTGAAATACTGATGGTTCCTATCCAAGAGCCTGAACTGAAGGGAGGAAAGGTCTGGGAGAACAGAGGCTTGAGAGACTGGGAAAGGGCAGATCTAATCCTGCTAGTTATGTCTATGGTAACAATTTTTCCCAATGCAGGAAAAAGTACTACTCCTCAGAATAGGAAATAACACTCATAAAGGCCATATGCAAAATTATTCTACAATTTTTTTTTTTCCTGTCTTCTCATTTTTCTCCCAGTTTAATGCAAATTTGCTTTGTCAATTTTTTATAAAATTGTGTTGGAGGTTAGTATTTGCATCAATTCCAGTTCATGAAAAGGGAGATCTTGAGGATGGCATTAGGGAGTATGTGACAATTTCTTAAGGAACATAGTTGTTTCACTGTCTCATGAATATATGATGCAAAGTACAAATAATGCTTTTTTCAATGCTGGAAGTCATGCAGAAATTCAGTCCCTAATGGTGGGACACCGATTGTTCTACATGAAGTGCAATTTCTCTTTCTTGGTCAGCAGGTGGTTTTTGCACGCAATTGCCATCTTGCTGTTTTTGGAAGCTGTTGTTCCTTTGAGAGTAACTGCAGTTGGAGTATTGAATGCTTCTGTAACTGCAGAGGTCACACATCTTTTTCTGTGGCCAGGTTTTCTGACATGAGCATTCACATTTTTAATAAAAAAGTGCAGGAAAACAAGCTCTTCTCAATAGAAACTTACTTTACTTAGGTAAACCTAAGGTTGTAGAGAAACACCTCCAGAGTTTCCATTTCTTCAGTTCTGTAAAACCTTTACATTTGTAATGCTTAATCTTCAAAATAAATTTGCATATATACTATTAAACTCAAGAATTTGATACTTGAACAGTAAAAGATCCCTTATAAACACTATCAGTATAAAGAGACCATCTGCCTTATCAGCTTGCAGTATTAATCTTCAGATATGGGAAGTTAAGCTTTGTAGTTTGTAATTTCCAAATTAAGCCACCATGAATATGCTGGATATCTCACTAGCAAAGGTAAATTTCTCTCAGGAGGCTCTTTAGAAGTGGGTATGGCTGTCTCCATTGCTTTCCATCTTTTATTTCCTTATTTCTTTTCTCTGCTAGTTTGCAGAATTTTTTTAGATTCATATTTGACAATTTTTGACTTCTTATTGTCCATTCTGTTCCCTTATTTTGAAGCTTCATCATGAATGAATAAAAAAAATCTTCTGTCTTCATTCTGCTCTATTAGCTTAACTCTTTACTCTTTCTTACTCTGAGGAAAGCTTCCAGAACTTTATAAGAAATTAGGTCAGAAAATGTCTCTGGAGACATCTCGACTAAAAGTGCTCCAAACAGCCCAACTTTGAAAATAGGTCAGATTGCTCAGGGCATTATCCAGTCAGGTTTTGAAAATCTGTTCCACAGTCCTGTCTGCTGTTGTGTTTCAGCACTCTCTTTGAGTGCTTTCAACTTATGACCAGTTGAAAATTTCTGTGTTGGATCTTCTGACTGTTCTTAGTTGTCTTTTTCTTGGGCATCTATGTTGCTCTCCCTTCTCTCTGTAATTCCCTTTTTAAGGTAGTGGAGTTATCTTCAGAGTGGCCTGGATGTGCAGATAAGTAGTTTCTTAGACTGCTTTGGTAAAGTGCTGCTTCACCAGCTGCTTTTCCTGTTCCATGCCCTTTAGCTTCTTAACTGTGGTTGTAACCCTCCATTGGAGTACCTTCAGTATGCTGGGGTGTCCTGTACAAGATGATATTGAAATAGTCTGGAAAACAAACTTTCTAACACAATTTGAATCATTATAGAGCAGGCATTCTTTATCAGCACTGGACATGTTAGAAGGCTGTCTCCTTTAATGTGTGTGACAAGACTTTCTGACAAGGTATTGTCTATCATTATCATACATATTCATTACAATGTACCTCCTAGCTAATACGTGAACATCACTTTCCTGGAACTGATTTGCATGCATCTGCCTCCTGCTGGAGGTCCTTATATGGCTCTGGAGGCTCCTCTAGAGAGGTCTCAGGTGGTTATATTCACTGAATACTTCAATATTGCAGGCAACCTTTGCTTGAACTTTTTCTTTGGGCATGTGCTGTTGCTTCTTGTTACATAACTCGCCAAAAAACCCACTGTAGTTCTCTTTATCTATTTTTCCACTGGTTCCAGCTATATTTATCATTCTGTGTGCATACTTTTGCATCCTTTTATCTTCTTTTCATAGTTAGTCTTGAAGCTCTGTTCAGCAACTTCAGGGGAACTGAAAATTTATCTTCTCTACGTTATTTACCTGGAGGACCCCAAAGCTGGATGCTGTTCGAGATGTGGCTGCAGGAGAGTCAATTAGAGAGGAGTAATCCCTTCCCTTGACCTCCTAGCTTCACACTTGTCAAAGCAGCTCAAGAAGGAATCAGCCTTTGTTTCTGCAAGGGCTCCACTGCTGACACCGCTGGGAGTCAACCTGTTGATAATTGCAGTGCCAATTATTATAGCAAATAGCCAGTGCCATGAATTTAAATGCCAATAAATTAAATTTTGTTTCACCAGCAAAGTGAGGAGGAAACTCTTTGATAGAAGTATGCATGGCTTTGTCAGTTGGTGTGAATGATGAATGGTTTGGCTGCTGAAGTGGTTAACGATTATCTCGAGAAGCAAAAGCTTGTAAAGTATTTGAATAGGTAACAGGTCCTCTATGAAACCTTGATTTCAAGGCTCCAAATACTGAATGCCTGCTAATCTGGAATTCTGGCTGTAGTTGGAAGATTTTATAAGCATAGATGACTCAGAGAAGGACAAATCATCAACTGTAGATGAGCTGTGGTATTTTAATTTACTTTTACCCCAACACACTGGATGAATTTGGCCTAAAAAGCTGCCATCAATAAAAGAGCTGTAATCAAGTCATGTGTCCTACTAGTAGAAAATCAAAAAGAGAATAAATCCTCACCCTTCGTAAAGCAACCTTTCAAAGGCTTTGTTTGGTTTTGTTTTGTTTTGTTTTGTTTTGTTTTGTTTTGTTTTTTGGCAGGGTTGAAAAAGGCACCAATGGAAGACTTTTCCATCAGTGTGACAATTTGTCAGTCAGGAATAAGACTAGTGGTGATTTCAGTACTTCAGAAAACTCAGTTATTAGGGCAAGTGGGTCACCTTCCTGGAGTGAAATATGGGAATGTGCAGAGTTTACAGAGAGAGCTTTGGAAAAAGTTGAAGGCAACTGAATGTACGAAAGAGCACTAGTTACACTGAACAAAAGCAGTTGATGAGCCCCAAGAGGTGTGAGATATATGTGCATACTAAAGCTTTCCACATGACATCTGTTTTGTGTGCTTTTTTTATTTTCCCCCAAATATTTTACTTGCCATGTTTTCTGATTTTTTTTTTAGTTAGTCTTTTAAAATAATTAATTAAAGGCTGTAAGCACTAGTAAACCGTTCTATTAGTTTCTATGACTCACACCCAGGATTCAGATAACTTAAGTCCAACATTTAATGGATTTAATTTAATAAATTTAATGCATTTTAAAAAATAAATCCAACATTTAATGTATGGAATGACTTTCCAAATCACATGTATAACAGCCATTGCTATGACAGTGATTCAGTGAAGACAGGGAGTCTCTTACATCTACTTTGAAGTTCTATTTATTGAGCATTCAGAAAGAAATCTGCTTATCTTCATGCAGTGACCATTCTGTCCTCTGGTCCTGACTGCAGATCTCCAAGAAAATTCCAGTTCTTTAAATGTGAGCTTTCTTGGCATTGCTTCTTCCAATCTTGTTTGAGAAACATAAAAGATGGCAAAGTGCAAATGATTTTTCATCCAGGCAATATTTTTTCTAGCAAAAAGGGAATCTTTTAAGAGGTTGAAATTTTAGAGTAGCAGCACACTGAATTCTTCTTTTATCTGATGTTTTTACTTGAGAAGTTCTTTAACTTGAAAATAAAAGCAAATTTTTTTTTCAATTTGAATAAAATAATTTTCAGACAAAAATGGGCAATTTCCATTATTCATGTGTATCAGAAAAAGCAGGCTTTAGATCAGTTTAATGACATATGTAATCTTTTTTTCAAGCTAGTTGCAATATACAACGTATGTAACATTATGCATAGCCTAGTTCTAAATGGCATTGTCAGAGCTGTGGAGCAGAAAGCTGATCTTTTGCAACTGCCTCACTAAAATTTTGTGTTAATATTATAGGAAAGCATGGTGCTTCTGGTTTGTTTTAAGAAGATTTTTCTGTAAGGTTGGTTTTTTCTCTGGTAAGATAGACAGTATTTATTTTCATTGTCATCACTGTCTATGCTTCAGTAACTGGTCTGGCAAGAAAGTAATTAAAATGAACAGTTCCTGTGAGTGTTTCTGATGATAGCGTGCAAAGGTTTTCTATCAGCAAAATGTAATTCCCTTAGTATCTTGAAACAACTTTTGAAATCCAGTGTAGGAAGATTGTGGAGACAGCTGGAATCATTGCAGCAGCAGATGTTTAATCTCTTGGCTTCTTTGCAAATATCAAGTAAGTTTAATTTTT
Source organism: Cichladusa arquata (assembly GCA_026413545.1). NCBI lineage: Eukaryota > Metazoa > Chordata > Aves > Passeriformes > Muscicapidae > Cichladusa > Cichladusa arquata. Next base: position 214,319 of record JAOTQP010000251.1, read on the forward strand.
TATTTTATCTGAAATTGAATCTAAGCGGTTGGTCAGATTTAGTATTATGATGTTAATTCAATATCAGGGTTGAAAATCCATTAGGTGAATTGATTCATTTGAGAAATTTTGGGGTTTTTTTAAATGGTGTAAGTAGAAAAGCAGCTCTCATTGGAAGGCAGATTTACTTTTACAACCACTGTCCAAGTTTCATAAGATAAGGCAAAATAATTGCTTTTACATAGAAGAAAGAAAAAAGGACAAAGAATAGAGATTCTATTTTTTTTTTCTTTTCTAGAATGTATTCTTATTTCTTTTGCTATTTTACCTGAAGGAATATGAAAGCAGAATTGTGGGTACAGCTGCAGAGCTTGCATCTGAAGCCAAGGAAAAATATGGAAGTTTCACAGTATCAAAGGAATGTTTCTATTGAATTGCTTCATAACAAGCACTTTATAAAAAATTAATTTCTCCCTTGTTTATGGTGGTCAAACTCTAAAACACTTTTTTCAACAGGGAATATGTAAAAGTTATTCTTCAAACTCCTGTCATTCCTTTGTCTCTCCCTTGTCTGATAGCATCTTGTTCCTTACTTTTTTCTTTATTTCTTTCTTTTCCCACTTGTCTTTTAGGCAAAGAAAACTTACCCAAATGTCTTTGGCATGAAAAATAATTGTTCTGTAGAACCAATTACTGATTGACTTTTAATTATTTGCTATTTGATGTTGATTTATAGGTGTGTTGCTCTCTTTATTCTTTAGGATAACCATTTCTGTTGCATTCTTTTCAAACTTTTATTGCAATATAAGTTAACAAATCTCTCTTTTACAATTCAAACACTGAAATCATTATCTATCCTTGTTCTCCCCCCTCACTGTTTGGAAGTAGAGTTAAATCTTTACTATGTTTGGAGAGGTTGCATTCTGTTTGTGTTTAGCATGTTGCTAATACCATTATAAATACAAGAGGATTTCCTTTCTGCAAGTTTATAGTATAGCATGTTTTTGTTAGAACAAATAAATACACGAATAAATGATTTGTCATCTCACATTTCCTCCTGCTCCTCCCAAATTTTATGACTGTTCTTCAAAGTATTAGTTTATGTCAAAATGAAAGAAAACTTTGAGCAGTATTATAATAATAGTAGTCATACTCATAAAATGTTTATGAGAATGAGCGGCTTTCTTGTCTGACACTAATTTCCTACAATACTACAATTTCATAAAGATTCACAGATACTCCTTTGTAGTGAAATCCTCTTTATAGGTTACTTCTAGAATGTAAATTTCCCCACTCTATTCCATTTTTCTACCTCTGCATACCAGAGAAAAGCCATGCCTTAGCTTAACCTGATACCATGATTACCCTCTCTGCATACATGACTTTTGCTTCCCCATTAATTTCCTTGTATTGAAATAGGACAAAGATGCCTCAGACATAGGGAAGGGTTAATTTTCTGAAAGATGAAGCTTTGCTTTCCTCCAATAATGAATCTGTATTCCCTGCCTTAACTAGGTAGCACGACTCTTGTATACCTTCCTCTATTTTTTTTTTTTTGTTTTAGAGAAACATTAAGAATTATCACCGATTATAAAATTTTTTAACTGCAATGTTGAGTGATTAATTTGATACCATAATGGGATCATTAGGGATGTCCATCTTGAAATTTTAATGTCAAAATGGGAGGGTGACAAATTTCTTTGCTGAGAATATGGTCAAACACTTGAAGAGGTTTCCTGGAAAAGTGGCCAATGCCCCAGGCCTGTCAGTTTTGAAGAGGCATTTGGACAGTGCCTTTCATGACATACTTTAACTTTTGGCCAGCCCTGAAGTGGTCAGGTAGTAGTCATACAAGATGGTAACTGTAGGCCCCTTCGAACTGAAATTACTCTATTTTTCCATTCCATTCTTATCTAATTTTATCTAATCTAAATTTCTTTTCTTTTGGTGAGACTAGGGAGCTCTTCCCAGCTCATTTCTCTCTGGCAGTGACAGCTTTCAAGGTGTTGAAACTTATAATATTAACCAAGAAGTTTGATGCTCTTTCATAATGCTTGAGGCATTGCACTTTCTCCTAGTGCAGAAGTAGAATGTTCAAATCAGCCATCATCTTTAAACTGCTTTTACTTCACTGATGTCCTGGTGATACCAAAATCATCCAAAAAATAAACTTTCTAACATAATTTGAGTATTAGAAAGCAGGCATTCTTTCTTACAGCACTGGACACATTAAAAGGATATCTCCTCTGATTGAATGTGTGTCATAAGACTTTACAAGGTATTTACTCTAACATGATCATACATATTCATTGCAACATGCTTCCCAGCTAATACATAAGCATCACTTTTCCTAGAACCAATTTACGTGCCTCTGCCCCTTTCTGGCAGTCTTTTTATGGTCTAGGGGTTCTCTGAAGGGGTTTCTGGTGGTCACTGTGACTGAGATCCCCCAAAATTCTGTGACCTTGCCTTAAACTTGTCCGAGGGCATGTGCTGTTGTTTCTTGTTACATAACTTTGCCCCAAAAACCACTTAGGCTGCTCATTATCTGTTTGTCCACTGGTTCCAGCGATGTTCAGCATGCTGTGTCTCTACTTTTACATTCTTTTGTCTGATTTGCTAGTTAGTCTTTAAGCTCTGTTTTGCAGCTGAAAATTTCTGTTCTCCCTGTTGTCTGTCACTGGGGATCCCCAGGCTTGGAGATTCTTGTACAATACTTTAGATAGCCTTGGAAACACAGTAGCTGGTGAAAAGCTGGAAGACAGCTCTGCAGCTGCCTTTCATTTGCCTTCTTTCCCCTGCAGATGCTTCAGCCACTCTGAAGGGCCTTTGAAGGCTTGGTATAATGTAGTGACCTGACTGGGACAAAAGGCAGCCTGCAGCTTCTGTGGCTGGGGGGACAGGAACAGCAGAAAGGTCCATAGGTCTGCCCTTGGCCCCCTAGCCAGGGCAGTGCCATCATAAATTATTAACAAGCCTTCCAGGTATGGAATGAAATTAATACTGAAGACAACTTTGTCATTTTACTTGGAAGACACTTATTTTCCTCTATTTGAAGTATTCTTCAAGGCTCATGAAGTGAAAGGATGCATCTGTAAATATGAATGATAATAATCATTCAATAATCATCAAAGAAAATAATTTTTAGGTCTTGTAAATCATGGTTTGTCATTGCTTTGTATGCTAATGCTCAGAAATGGTGTCAACTGAACATTGCTGTCTTTAGAATTAATATATCATCAGGATTTTTGTTCAAGTGTGCTTGAAAAGAGACTTTATACATTTTGTCTCTTTTCTTCTCTTTAAGGTTATGTTTCTTTCAAATAGTTTATCAGCCTTGGCAATTTATTAAGAAGTTCTGTTCCTGTTCCTGCTATTTTCTTTATTTTGCTCTAATCTGTTATTTGTGATAGGAAAAAGGATTGCACAGAAAGAAGTATTAGGACATAATTTTTTAACTTATGCTAATTTATGTTAATGACAGTTTTTTACATGTCTAACTATAAAGAGTATGTTATATCCTGTAGAAGAACAAGAGGTTTTTTTATGAAACCCAAATACTAAGTAAATTTTGAATGAAATAAATTTATATCTATAAAGGTCTTGTGAAAGTATTTCCGAAAAAAATAATTATAGAGGTGTTCAGCCCCTTTATCTTCAACCAAGATAAAAAATTTTTAATATGTGATGGCAGCAAGAACTATTAGTATTTAGTCTACATGGAAACCTACACAATATAAAGCCAGAGGAGCACTATAGAGTTTTGTCATAGCACCACATAAAGTTTTGGACCCATTTTTGTAGTCTTAATAAATTGTTAAAGAGAGGTAGATTTTAGCTGTCATTTTGATGTAATGATTTGCCTATCTGATGGAATGAAGAAAAGAGTGGACAGTGAGAAATGGTTTGGAATTCTGTTAGCAGCTTGTCTCATTGTCTTCTTCAGCATAGCCCCTGTTAGGGATAGCTGTTGGGTTGAGAGCGTGGTGGCTGTGATGGCTGGAAGTGTATAGAAATGAAAGAATGTTCTTTGGTGGACATTGTGGCTGCAGACCAATCTTCAGAAGATAGCTCAAAATCAAACAGACATTAGACTAGCACATCTCAAGGACTGATATATCCTGATTTCTAAAGTCCTGATATGGCTAATCTACCTACTGTGGTTGATTCACTAATTCCCTGTTATGTTTCTTGCTGGATGTTAGTCTGCTATTTAAGCAGCTTTTTCCTGGGTCAGCATCATTCTTGCACCTTTTGATTTTGGTCACTAGGTCCATATGCTCTGCAGGATGTTTAGGGTGGGCTTTTTAGTCAAGTTTTACTGTTCTGAATTGTGCTTCAGGACAACTTGAAAAAAAATATAGATAAATGAGTCTTGATGCTAAGTAAAATTAGTTAATTGCAGATTATAATTTTTGCATTCTCTTTAGTGCCAGCTATTCTTAATATTATATTCACTTCTGTTTTACATCCTTAAAAAATTAGTGTTTACTTTTTCCCCCTTTTATGCATTAACATATATAGGCATGGTTTTCAAATCCTTAAATGGAAGTAGTAATTTTAAAAAGGTCAATAATCACTTCCAGAAAAACTTTTAATGGATTTAACTTAGACTCTGATTTTGTGTTGGATATGCTTCTTCTGTATTTAGTTCAACAGAATTTATTATAATGTTAGTAATTTTATGGACAGTGCTCTGAGAATGAAAGTGAGGCAAGTTTTGCAGTGCTAGAGAAAGTGTGTTTTAATTGTTGCCATAACTAGAAAAGTCAGAGAAGCTTCTTAGCATGTAAGAACTATTTGCAAATCTGAAATGAAAGCTGCAAATTTCAAATGTAAATTAAGAAATTGGTATGAGTTTAATAACATCTGTTAAGCACGATCCCTTGTCTTTTCTTTCAGATGATCTAATTGATTTAACTGAATTTTAATTAATCAGGACCATCTTGGTATTTCATAACTCTTATTAAAGTGTTTCAATATGCTTGGCAGGTTCAGTAGGATGCTTCATTTAAAAAAAGATAAGATCAATCTGTATGCAATTATGATGGGGGTGTGTGTTCAATGAAGAGCATTATCAGGAAAGACCTTTTGTCACTCCTAATTTCTTGTGAGTGTATGCACATATTAAGGCATGTGTCCTGCAGGATGGATCTGTGACCTCTCATGAACCTGTTGCAAATAAAATCTTTTTCCAGAGATGGTTGGAAGGATATTCCTTGTTTTTATGAAAGGGGATGCAGTGCATATTTTAAAAAGTGACAAAATAGTGGTGAAATGCATTTGCATCTAGTTTTGAAAGAGAGATAAGAATTATGTTCTAAATCAGCAATTCTGTAATTTCATTAAGTTCTAGAACATCATGCATGCAAAGAAAAATTATCTTCCAGTAATATTGAAATCTTAAATTAAGTGCAAATATGAACATAGAATTACATAGTTCTGTACGTTTTGCTTAATTTTGTTTGCAGGAAGGATATAATTTTCTCTTTAAATAGCAAGCTTTGAAAGAGCATGGGTAACTTTTTTTCCCAGATATTTAACCTTTAGAGTTTTAAGTACTTTAGTAATAATCTCAACTTTACCCCTGTAATTTAGGAAAACTATAAAATTACAGATTTTTAAAATAGCTCTGTACACCTCCACAGCATTGAGCTGCCTACGTGGGCCTAATGTTGAAGTAGCTGAGTTGAGTTTGGTACTGAGGGTTGCTGAAGGGGGTGAAAAAAAAGTGGTTTTTTTGACAGGCTTTCTATTGTATCTTACTCCTTCCCCCCAAGCAGCCTTTGTCACATGCTGACTCTGATCAGTCAGCTCCCATGAAACTGGATTGCAGTTTGAGCAAGAAAACAAAGCTCAGTTCTTCAGGATTGAGAGCTCTAACGATTTGCAGACAAGCTCTCAGGTGAACAGAGGTTGCACAGCCATGAGCTGGCAATACATGATGAATGCTGCTTTCATATGTGGCTGTGAGCAACAAAATCACATCTCAGTTTGTTCCAGTGTGAGCAAGCAAATGGGCAAGAACAAGAACTCCACTTTCACAGGGCAGACTGGCAGCTGGGGTTAAGGAGAATCCTCTGTTCTTCTAGGTATCCCAGTTCATCAGTTCTGGGTTTCACATCAACATGCCATGTGCCTCTTTGTTGGCCTTTGTCTGTGAGCTCAGGGGTGAAGTCATCCAGATCTGTCTCATTCGAATGCATTTAGGAGAGAAATGTATATAGCTCTGCTTCTAGATGATGTTACTTTGCTTTGATATTGTTACTAGTTGACTTTATGCAACAAGTATATAAATTTTAAAGCTTCCATTTCAAAAAGCTTGGGAGTTACACTGAAGTTTCACAGTCAACAGTAGACCTGTTAAATAAGCAAATTTAAAAATTGTGGTCTTAGGCTTCTGAGCTTGCTTCATCATGTGAAGATTTAGAATAGTCTAAGTTTTTATCTTGGTCCACATGGAGGTACAGTCTATCTGGTGGAACATAAACGTGTGTTTTGCAGTATTTGAAGGAATTTCTGTTCCTTGTTTTGTTCAAAGCAATTCCCACACAACAAAAGTAGTGTTGCCCATACTGTGTAGAGGATACCAACATCTCTGATTGAGGAAAACTGAAGTCTTATATGGCTGAGGCTCCTTAGGATAGCTTGGTTGTTCACTAGACATTTCTAACCTTCTGATGTGCTGTGTTTTTCAGTAATGAGATGACTGTGTAAAAAAAAACTTTGCAATTAACAACGTTATTAATTAGGAGAAATAAATATTTCAATGAGATACTTGATTGGTGTAGCCGTTAGTAATGCCAGAGGTTATGGTCCCTTTCACGCTTCAGATGCTTGAAACCCTATAGACAGTGTTTTAAAAATAGTAGTAAAATACATGCACCTGTTCTGCAAAAGTTTGTCAAGGCTTAAAAATATAACCTAAGCATTTCAAATAACCTTGTGACAGGGAAAAGGATATCACCATGGCTGTTGAAAAACAAACTGTGAATATACAGAGTTCTTAGAAAAGAAATGTTTTCAATTCCCTCAACACTAAACTTTGTTATTTATCTACAGTGTAGGTGCTGCATACCTAGTAGTAGTTTCAGCTACCTAGCAACACATCAACTGCAATCTAATGGAGATAATTATGTGAAATCTGTACTAATTGTGCCTGTTGAGTGTTGCAACTCAGTCTTTTTGCTGCATATTTTAATTTTTTTTAGCCAAAAAGATTGAATAGTGAATGAAATTACTCAACTTCAGCTGCTGAAGTGAAATTTTGTAGTAAAATAGATGGTATTTTTGATGGCACACCATCTCAAAAGATAGGTGATTCAGAACCAGAGGATTCAAAATGTTTAGAAATTAGTTTTCTAAATACTTAAGAAATCATTAAAAACCAGATTTACTTTTATCCTATTTACTAGATACATGCAGGATATATGTTAGAAGCAGGAAGGAAAAGGGCCTAGACATTATTTCCCGTAAATATAGGAAGGAAAATATGACACTTAAGATGCATACAATCTCTGGTCCTTTCTTGGTCACATCTTATAGGAGAAGCAAGACTTTAAAATAACTTTTATTTCTTAACCAGTTACAGATAAATTTAGTTTTGAGCCTGCTCTTGGGAGTTTAAATGTCTGTAACATTATAGTTTACCCAGGTGCTAAAGGCAGTGATTTTATGCCAGCACAAGATAGCTGCTATCCAAAAACTGTTAAAACCTTGTAAAATGAGCCATTGAAAGCCTCAAGCATCATCTGACTTAATGAAGTAAAACATTGCATTTATGTTTGAAAGTATTAATAGAAATTGGAATTGTTTGATGTTGTCCTGCTGGTCGTGCAGTAAGGTTTAAATGCTTGACAAATCAAATGGTGAAAATCATGTCATGCAGAAGGGCTGTTGTGGCATTAGCTGCTAGCTCAGAGAAAGGTGTTGTGTCCTTACACTGTTTGGCTCTTGTTTCATTGTTTTATGGTAGGATGATTATCACAGCTCCCCGCATGGAGAGTGGATTTTGAAATGAGAGATGCTATGACAATGCTTGATGTGAGAGAGTGAAAACATGTCTTGGAAATATGTGGGCAAGCTTCCATATTTCTCCAGTGCTTCATAGTATTTTGAAGTGTGTCAAAGAGCCATGCTATGAAAAGCTGTTGCCCACGAAGGAGGCAGAGGAGTGCTAGAACTTTATTTGAATAAAGGGAGAGTCCACTGGGGCTTACCCCGTGGGTTTTCTCTCCAGGTTTGGAGGACTCGGGCTCCTGCTACCCTAAACTCATGACCACATGTTGCCCTCTTCCTTTCCCATTGGCTGGGGTACTAGGAAGGTACACGTACATATTCCTCCTTGAATATGTATTGTCATTTTTGGACAACACTTTTGTCAAGGTTTGGAATTTCAGGCTATCTGGGTTCTGTGGATCCATGAGAAATTCAGACTGTCTGGGTTTTGCAGTAGACTTGTGCAGACCCATTTCTCCTACTACCCTGAAGTGCAGAGGTTCAAACTGAGTTCTGTAACAAACTTGCTGGCTTGATGTTCTTAAGAGGCATTAAGACCCATTTCTTCTAAAGATCCTCACTGTCATTCTTTCAGAACCTGATTCATTCTTTCAGACCTAGTTCCAGGAGACATCAGGACCCATTTCTCCTATCAGTAGTGAAGACCCCCACACCCATTGAGTCATTTGTGAAGACATTAAGACCCATTTTTCCTGTGCAGAAGTCACTGCTGTAGTTCTGCAGCTTTTCCTTCCTTCTTGTAGAATATAATCAGACAATGACCTTCACATGGGCCTCAGATTAATTATCATACTACTGCCTCACATGGCATGTTTGAAACAGTAACAGAAAAACTGCAAAATACATAACTGAGGAAAAGTGGTAAGTTCCTGCTTCAAGTGAGGGCCAGTGGGATCTCTTATAAAAATGTTGAGACCTTCTCAGGATGTCTAAGCTGTCTCAGAGTTTGTGTTCTCTATGACATGCCCAGTAAATTCACCACAGCGTCTTCTGCAGAGCTCGGGAGTCTGTGGCTGGTGCTCTGGTCTTCTGGGCAAAAATCCAGGTTATATTGCCTAGACATCATAAATGGCTGACAAACAATATGGATTTGTTTTGCTTTGTTTTTTCTCAATAAATACCAGGGGTTTTCTGACTGGTTGAAGAGGACCTCTTTAAAACAAATTTAAAGGATGGCTGAGAGTTATCCCAGATACAGAACACTAGGAGAGCAATGTGTAGGTAGTGCTTGAGACACATGGGGTACATGGAGGTTGCAGTCATTCAAATAAATGCATTTCTTTTAAATTTCTAATTCCAATCTAGACGATGTTAATGAAATGTTGGAGTACTATATCCCATAACCAGATAACATCAATAGGAATTATTTGTAATACCTCATTACATCTCTTAATAGTATAATATTTTACTCAATTTATTGCAAAAACAAAGTACCAGCAAAGTAGGAAATGTCAATGATTTAGTTTGGATCACTGTCTAATACTGTAAAACCGATGTATCTTACTTTACTCAGAAGTGTGCTTAGCATACAAAGTATTCCTTCCCAGACATCAGGCAGCTGATGTAAAGTCACTACTTTACATTAAAATACATAAAGGAATGATATACAATGACAAATACAGTAATTTGTATAGGTACTAAGAAATCTAAACAGAAGTGCTTCTCTCCAAGTTATAAGAAAATGTGAGAAGAGAATGAGTTACATAACAGCTGCTATAGTTCACAGGGAAGGAAAAGTCTCCTTGAGGTAATGTTAACATCTGAAAGAATAAAAAAAGACAAAAAAATTGAAGACAATCTGGCAGAATACCAAATCCCATCTTCAATTGTCTTATTCAACAGCATGGGCTCTGGCCTCTTTTCCAAGTAGGAAAGCTTGAAAAATGCATGCATACATAGTTGATTTTAAAATTGAGTATATGTTTTTCTTTCAGGAAAAAATAGAGACCTCAGAGAGTAAATGGGATAAAAGAATCTATCCAGTCTTGCACCTTACATCCAAGCATTTCTCCTTGCTGAATATTCCTTTGGGAATATTTGTCCTCCTCCTCTTACCTCAGCAATAATAAGCCAAAAATAATATTACTGGAGCACATTGAACCTGGAAATGCATTAGTAAGAAGAAATGTTGATGGACAACTCTCAGTTGGCTTCATACGTTTTCTTGGAATGTGTCTGCAGTGGATAAGATGCCCTCGGAAGGGGGTCAAGACACAAGGGTAGGAATAGAGGCTTTTGAATGGGATGCAGCTGATTTGCAGTATCTTCAATTTGGAAAAGCACACTTGAGAGCTAAGATATTTGATCTTTACATTTACCTGTAATCATGCATTTCTAAAATTGCTGATTTAGCTTTTAATGCAGTTAAAAAGCAGGAGTAATAACAATTATGGGGAGATGAAGAGAAGAAAAACTCCACCAGTTCTCTCTGTTTTGTTTTGTTTTCTTCAAATGTGAACTATGTTGCTAAGCGTATGCTCTAGGCACCTTTAAGAGGTATTACCTCTAAATATTTTATAAAGGACATTGAAGATTGCCTTCCTGCTGCGTGGTAGCTAGTGTGCTGGTTTTTCAATAATTCATTTTTGGTGAAGAGGGAAGAATCAGCCACAGAAGTGATTCTCTGCTAGCAATTTCCTCCGTACCTGGCGGCACCAGTCGCTGTCTGGCTCTTAGTATTGGCACCTTGCTAAGCCAATTAGAAAACCTGGAAATACCTCTTTAATAACATATTTAAGAACAAAAAAACCAACCAAAAAAAAAAAAAATCAACAAACCAAAAAACCGAAAACCCCAGAAGAAACTCTCTTGCTCCCTGCCCTCTGCAGAGAAGTAGGGGGCTGGTGGGCTCCCCTTCTGAACCTATGAACACCAATTCTCTCCCAAGTCAGAGAAAAAGAAAAATGACACATGAGGAGAGCGATATGGAGCAATATGGTTGGTGCAAAAGAGGGAGGGGGAGAAGGAGGTGCTCCAAGCATCAGAGCTGAGATTCTTCTGCAAGTTATGGTGAGGACTATAATGCAGCAAAGTGTTTTCCTGTGATTCATGAAGTGCACGGAGGGATGCAGCATTTACCTGCAGCCCATGAGAAAAAGGCTCTCATACTGGAGCATGGGAATGCTGAAAAACTGTAATCTGGTGAGAGCTTCGAGAGAGAGAGAGAACCCTTGCTTTCAGAAATAAAGGAAGAAGACCCTTGCTTTTGTACTAGAACAGCCTATCCTTAAAACCTGCACCCCATAAATAAATGGCCCGTGAAAAGCATGTTCCAGTTGTGGGAAGACTGCAGGCTGTGGGAGGGACTTCCCATTGCAAGCAGGTTCTGGGTGGACTGTCAGCTGTGAAAATTAAAACCATGTAAAAGTTCACAGAGAGCTGTTTCCCATAGGAAAGACCCCATGGCATAGCAAAAGAGACTCCTCTCCTTAAGAGAACTGAAGAAAGATCATAAAAGTGGCAAACTGACTAAAAATCCCATATTTTGTCTCCCTGCACTGTCAGTGCAGGAAGAAAAGAAAGGGAGGAAAGAAGGGCAGGGGTGGGGGAGGGAAGAGTGTTCTAAAGGTTTATTTTAGTTTTCATTATCCTCTTTGAATTCTGTTAATAAATGTTTTTTTCTTTATACCTTTTAAAGTTTTGGCCAGCATCAACCCATCTCACTTAGATTCTAAATTATCTCACAATAAATCACTTATTAGGTATCTAAGTTTGAAGATTTTTAGTTCCAGTCAGACCTGAATTCAACCATACTGTTATGATAGTTGTAACCGAAATTTCTGAAGGCAAATTTGACTTTTTTGACTATTTGTAACTTAAACAACAAAAAAGACATAGTATATGAATGTGAGAGTAGAATTGTGTTCCAGTAGTGCTGTGAGCTAAGCCTTCCTCTACACAGACAAGAACAGAATAGGATAATTGAGGTTTAATCCTTTGTTTACTAAGCACACAGCAAATACACAGTGACCTTTGTTTTTCCCCTGTGAATACTTCTCAGTGGATGTAGGCTTTCAATCAGTTTTTCATACAGGAGCACTGTGAAATTTCTGCATTCATCAAAGACTGTCAAGCTAGTGACACATGCAAGAAACCTAGTTTCTCTGATTCTGAGCTCTTATCTTCACATAGCTGCACATAAGTATTGGGTGATGTAAGCTCATCTTATGTATTTGTTGAAAATAATAAGAGGGTTTCAATATGATTTACGGCTTTTGTTCTCCTATAATGGATTCAAATTTATTTCCTTTACTCTTAATGCACTTGAAATGTTTTTCTTCCATCACCATATAAATCGTGGTGATTCCTGGTCTCAGCTCTGCATATATTTTGTGTACTTTTTGTTATGGGTCTGCTATCTTAGCAGTATTTAGAGGCCTTTTGAAATGCATGTGACCATATAAGTACATATTAAAAGGCTGAAGAAAAAGTTTTGAAGCCATTAGTGTCACTTTTGTAGATAAGTACTTAAGTATTCTTAAATCCAGGGGTTATTTGACTCACATGTTGAGCCATTAAATCCTCGTATAAAATGTAGTATGAACATTTTGTTGATTATGGATTGTTTTATTGCAGAATTTAGCAGTAAGCACATTTATTCTTATTGAAAGAATTTCTGTTGTGTCATTAAATTCTGAGAGGTTGGTCCATTATTTCCTTCTGAAAGAGTTAAAGCCTCTAGCACAGTTTTGGTTGCTGAGATAATGCCTGCAAGTCTGTGAATTCTAGTGGAACTATTGTAAAAACTAGGCCATCTATAGGAATGGCTTTGGTTTTTTTATCACACTCTTAAAAACACCGTGTGAGCACATCAGCATCCATTTTCCCCAGTCTTTTGAATTGAGGCATTGCCTCATGAAAGCATTATGTTCTATTTTTTATATGTATCGCTTCAATTTGGGTTAAAATTGAATGCCAGTGTGTGTTATTAGCGTTATCATAAATTTCTTTGTTAACAGTGATTCATGTTGCTGTTGCATACTCCAGTATAGATGAAAGAAACATTTCTCTTTGACAACAGTCATAATTATGCAGTGGGGTTCATAGTTGCTTGCAGCCTATCCCTGCTTAAGAAATTGATCATTAAAGCCGTCCAGAACAATTATGAAGTATATTTCTTTATATATTATACTATATTACTCATTGCTGTGTCTAACTACTGTAGATTTTTATCTAATAAACATGCCAATTTAGGAAGAGCTGTAGAGGAGACTCCCTAGAAACCTTCAAAGTAGCACAACAGATGTATGTGGCATGGCTCTGCTCATAGCAAAGCATTGTCAAGGGCACCAACCCAGTGCCCACTGTGTTCTCTGCTGGCACACAGCATGCTTTTTATTAGGAAGCAGAGTTCTTTCTGCACACACTTATTTAAAGACCTATGCCACCTTCTGAGGCAACTGAAGCTTACCTGTCTACCTTCACCTGGTACTAAATAATTTGTCTGACGATGAGCAGTTATGCTGTGCTGCAGGACTGGAAAGAATTGTCCTCAGTCTAATGAAGTTCTGCATTTCTTGATAAGAGAAACATGCAGACCAAAGCATGTTATGTGAGCTTGATGGAAGTTTTTAAAGGAAAGGCATTTTAAACTTTACCTATTATAGTTAAATATGGAGTGTATCCTGCTAATCAAAGGACCTTCTTTGTAGACTCTGATATGTTCGTTAGGTTGTTTTTTAGTAACTTCAAACCTTCTAGCATGGCATTTTTGTTTAGCTGAGGAGTTGCTGATTAAGTGGATTCATAATTAGGCATCTATCTTTGTCATGGCCTAGCATGTAGAGCTTATAATGTTATTTTTCTCTTGGCTCTTTCAGGTATGAATACAAGCAAGAGCGAGACAGTGAAAGAACACCCATTAAAACCCTCTAGAAGATCCATGCCATGCCTGGCCCAGAGCCAAACACATCCTCAGAGCCTGAGCAAGCACTCTTCGTTTCTGCAGCCGAACCGTGTGCAGCCCCAGCCCCAGCCCCAGCCCTCAGGGGCAGCGTCATCGGCAGCTGCCGCGGATGTCGTGTCACACCGAGGTGGGGCTTTTCTCTTTGAGGGCTGCTTCCAGCCCTGATAAACTCTGATAAACTTACTTGGATATCTAGGGTTTCTTGGAGAAACACCTGCACACACCATATTAACAGGTTCTTGGGTGAATCTTTATAATGTTTGAAGTGAGTTTTTAGCTAATTTTTTTTTCAATGATGACATTGTTTCCTTGTCACTGGTAATAAAACAAGAAAGTCTTGCTCATTTATGCTGGAGAAAAGTGTGATGGCTTCTGTAGTCTGTCCTAGATGAGAAAGAAAGAATAAATATTAGCCTTTTGGAAAAAAGAAAGTCTTTATATATAAACATGTAGGAGGAGAGGCATTTGTTCACCAGCAGTAGAATCAGGGAAGAGTGGTATGGAAAGAATGAGAATGAATGGAGAAAATCCCTCCAAATTTTAGCTTGTGTGAAGTAAGGAGCTACTTTTATTTTAGTATTTCTAACTTAACAGATACACATGCCTTACCAGAGAAACTAGTCTAGTTGGAATCCTAATCAGTGTGTGTCACCTGTTGCCAGCTGTTGCCATCCTCTATTGCCAGATGTGTTTGATTCTTTGTAGAATAAATTAACTCATCTGGTAGTAGATTTTGATAAGTCTTTCCTTAATGTTGGTAGACACTGGGGACTAATTGTTCTAGTGAGTTATTTTGTTGGGCTAAACTTCTCCCAGGAACACACTGGAAGTCTTCATTAAAGTGATCTTGCCCTTTTTTCTATTCATAAAAAGTGCTCTTCAGAATTTTAGTCCAAAGTTTTTTATTTGAGTTACTGACAGCTTTAAAAAGTGTTTTTTACAGTAAAGATTTTTTTTTACTTACAAAATACATGTGGATGCTGATACAGATATTGCATTTATTCCAGCTAAAGTGATGGAGACTTTGGAAAACAACTTGCTTAAGCTGTCAAATACAGAATACAGTGATCCATTTTTAGGTAAGTTGTTGTCTGAACTGAAATAATGAAAAATTAAGGATTCTTGGGTTACACTCACAGTACTTATGTGTGGAAAGGCCATACTTTCCCTGAATTTCCATTCTTTTTGAAAGAGGAGACTAAGTGTGGCTAAAGAAATGTGTGCTGTCATACATTTGCTGATACTGTCTCACCTTTTAGAGTAAAAGTAGGGACTAAAGGCAGAGAAGTGTCGTACATTGAGTGTATCCTTTTCCCATAAAAATCCTTCATAAAACCTTCATTGTGAACAATGTATTTGAAATTCTTTTGAAGTTGTTATTATTCACTTATTTTTCCTGTATAGTCATATCATTCACTATTATCATGGCTGCAGTTCTACTGTTGTTTTTGTTTGTAGGTATTTTATATATTTGCTTTAGAGATTTACATATAAAAAGTGTTGCAATTTGGGAAACAAAAACAAAGAAGTAATGCAGAAAATAGCCATATTTGTACTGCTTTACTATCATTTTGATATTGTAATTATATCAGAGTAAGTGGGAAAGAAGTTATTCTTAGAATAATCCCATCCTTGTAACTGCAACTTGAATCTGTAAATATACACATGGGTAATAATTTACAGATTCCAAGATGAAGTAGTTGTCATCTGTTTTACCCATACAGACACAAAGATATTGCTGCACCTTGCACAACTACTATGAAGATATTTTTGCTCACAGTTGATGAAACATCAAACTAGAAATCATATCTTCATGCTGAATGAAAAATAACTGATTTCAGAAAGCTAGGTCTGCTCACCTCTCACATGATTTAGCATTGATTTTTCTTGATGCCTAAAATATATGATAGATAAGAGGCTTCTCAAGGTTTCCTGAATAGGTAACTATTTGAAATAGTAAAAATGATACTTCTTCCAAACCAGATATTCCAAAATCATGGCATAGACCAAAAATTTGGAATGAAGATTATATAAGCAAATCATGCCTTAGTAAGGTTCTAGTTCAAGCTGCTGCACTTCCTTAGCATAATTGGTTGGCAAGCATGCATATTAGAAGATTTTACTGTTGTAATTTCCTTCTTCTTCTTTTTTTTTTTTTTTTTTAAATATCCTGCTCTATTTTTCACTGAATTGCTTACACATACACATGCTGATATTGTTGTATATTTATATATGTCAGCAGTAATTCTTTCTCATAGTAAATGATGCTGTTTTTCATTGACATTACTTAGTTTTAACCTGAAAAGATACATGGAGGGCTCAGCAAATGAGGAAAAGATAGATTGATGCTTTTCAGTTCAAAATTGTATTAAATTTTGGTGTGTATGTTTCTTCTTTTCTGACTACAGCTATGCTCTGGAACAAAAAGAAAAAATATTTAAATAGTTGCCCTTTACTAACTTGATATGGATTTGACCGTGTTGAGTCAATCCCAAATAAGATAAGTGAAATCTGTGAAGTTATTCTGTATTTACAGAAATGTGATTGATTAGGTTGTTCATTTACAAGCAAGAAAGAAAACAGTATTTAAAAATAAATCACAGAGGTCAGTTGTAAGAATTGCCTTATTTTTATATCAGCATTTTCTGTTAGATTCATGAAGAGAAATAAGGGACAGTTAAAAGGTGCATGTAGAAAAGGCCTGCATGCCTTCAAAATACAATTTGTTGGTGCTTCAATATTATATTTATGTGGGTAAGAATTTGTCTTAAATTTTTCAATTTTATCCTGAATCTGGGCATAGGTGAGGAGGGGAGGTAAAGAATAAACCTGTAAAAGGAATATTGCAGCTTCACTTTTGATCACCAGATAGGTTAAAACAACACTTTCGTAGATACTCTGGCAGTTTCATTGAGGTTGAAAAGTAGGCAGATTAATGGGTATCATCATCTTAGTGAACATTTTCAAACTGCTCTCCTGAGAACATGAAAGAAAGCTGAATTAAGTGAATGTGGTGAATTTTTAATTAGGCAGTGTTGTAGGAACATAGGCCAGATGGCTTTCTCCTCTTTCTGAATTGCTTGTAGGCAAAATTATTTTGTGTGGAGATTAACAGGCATCAAATAAAAGACTTCCGTGGAAAGCTTCTCTTTTATTTCAGTTGGCTGTAGATGAGGCAATAAATCCATTGGACAAGTTCAGGTAATGATGTTAATGGATTCATGGAGTAAAAAGCTAATATATTACACCTTTGTTAGCTACACAGATAAATGGGATCAAGGACATTGCAAATTTGTATTATTGTTGCTGTGTCAGTTTTAGGTGTTAAGTAGTGTTTTTAGTTTGAGGAATTGGTAAATTCAATCAAAGTGATAAGCACTGAGCTTCTGTATCATATAATGTGAACTTTGAGGTTCTGGACATGCTGGAATGCCCCTCTTCCTCACTCCCTCCCCTCCCACCTCTGGTGGGAGACACAAAAGGTGGGGATTATTGTGTTGAAATAAGAGCAAGAGTGACACTCAGTAGTAAGTAAAACATCACTAACTAGTTTATTTTTTTCAATTCTGTTTTTTCTCCTAACTTAGATTATGAGGATTTGTGCATAGTAACTCATCTTTCTTAGCAGGACATTAAATCCTTCCTAGATACTTAACAATTTTTCTGTGACAGATACCTTGTATTCTGAATGTATCCTGAATCCAATTACTACGAAGTTTATATATAAAAAACTCCCTATTTATGTGCCATGCTGCAGTACAGTGAAGTGACAAATGAAGAGCTGAACCAAAACTAACAATCCAACAAAGAATCATAATAACTGCATGATCAAAACTTTTTTTCAGCGCTCAGTTATAGAAGTGCTTGTAAGTCAATTTTGTGATGTTACGATAAATTGAAACAGACACATATATGTGTATATCCTGTGCAATACATACAGTGTTTACATAAAAAGAGAGACTGAAAGAGCACAGAAGATATGATTCAAGAAAACCAGGTTCAGTTTCTGCTTCAACAGAAATGCAATGTTTCCATTATGCTTTCTAGAGTAATTTTTTCTCAAGTTTGTGGTCAGTGCCTGCGTAAGTAAGAGCTGTCACATCTGTTCTGATTGTGGAGTGAGATGGCTGCAAAGCTGCATTAGAACAGTTTGTCCTATACCCAGAGCTGTCCAGCTCCCGTATTAGAGCTGGTTCATGCCTGGGGAGCTGGCAGTATGGATGAAGAAGCTGTGCAATCTAGTCAGTGCTCGTTGGAACATAATAAGGATTAGTCTTTGGATTTAGTATTGCAATTCAAAATATTGATATGCTTTAGGCATTTAATCTGCCTCTACTGGTTCTGTACAACACCTTAACTCCTCTAAAAAGCAATAATATATGACTGGCTACCCTTTTAAAAATGAAAAATATTCTGTGTAATGGTTACCACTGTCTGAAAGTTCATAAGAAATTGTATATTAAGAAAAGTCTGTGTTCATCTGTTTTGATTGATTTTCCATATCTAAATATACATACACAGGTAGATGAAAACCTTTCTATATTATGTGTATAATATAGTATTTCAGGTGTTCAGCAAAATAAAAGAAGACCTAAATCCATCACAATGTAATTTACCTAGGTGTCCAGCCATGTTCTTCTCCAAGTTACTTGCTTTTTCTAGGATTTAAATTAGGACAAAAGGGGATTATTTGCTTGACCAATAATCTGTTTCTTACTAAAGCTTTGCAAAGCCTATCCTTAAATGTGTAAAGGCTCAAAGGATTCAGTAAAGAGTCATCATATCAAAGTTTGTGAAACAGAAACTACTTTGGAATATTTATGTTAATTTTCCTTGCCATAACTATGCCACTTTTCAATTGAAAAACATTTGCTACCATACACTATGGTGGCTGTATAAAATGTATTGCTGGATTGCATGTTACAGAGAAATCAGGACAACTGCTTTTTATCTCCTGTCATAAAATTGAAATGCTCTCTTGGCCCTTCAGAAAAGTATGATAGTAAGAAAGATAGCCAAGCAGATAAGAAAGGTAGCCAAGCAGCTAAGAAGACCCAAAAAGAAAGATTCAAAATGTGGACTTAGGCATCTGTTTCTAAACTGAATACTTCTGCATTTTTGTGTAAAGGATTTCCAGAAATGAAATTGTCTTCAGTGTTTTAGAGGAGAAATGGAAAAATGGTTTGTAAACAATTATTACACTTTTTTCCAATTTTAGCATAGTTTTACATTTACAGCCTTTTTACAAAGGCTAAAGGATTTTGCCTTACTGAATTATTAATTGTACTTTAGATTAACTAAAAGCTAAATACAGCACATCTGATCAGCTGTCATATTTCAATATATGAACATTGATGGTTGGACATTTTGATAGAATAGGATTTTAGTGATTAGACCCACATAGTTTGAATCAGATTAACATTTTTTTTAGCTCTGTAAAGACGAAAAATTAATAAAATCCGAGTAAACATGCTCAATAAAAAAACCAAAACTTGAAGGCTTGCAAGGCCACTGGTATATACAAATGGGGCACTCCTAACTCACATCTTCCAGCTGTGCCCAGCAAAGCACAAATGGGGTAGCATTCATTAACAGCAGCAAAGAAAACAATCATACAGTGGTTAGGGTTGGGAAGGACCTCAGTTATGATCTAATTCCAGCTCCCCTGCCGTGGGCAGGGACACCTCACACTAGAGCAGGTTGCTAAGAGCCCCATCCAACCTGTCCTTGAGCACCTCCAGGGATGGGGAGTCCACAGTTCTGTGAACTGTCAGAAGTTACTTATAGGGGAGTAGAATACAAAGTTTGGTTACACCTCACATTGTCCTGTAACCCAGGACACTCCTATGGCTTCTTGCCTACCCAGTCTTACTTCCAAAGTCAGGGAGATGTCATGGTTGTGGTTAGATGTGCTTGGGATGGTTGGCATTAGAGCTATCCAAGAAGAACAAGAGTAGATCCCTGACAGCTGATCTCGACAGTAATAACCAAGTGGGTTGTCATATGCCAGGGAAGACATGATGGAAAATAAAAGTGCAGTAGATTTGCCACAGTGCTGAGGGAGAGAACTTCAGGCAGTCAAGCTTTTCTTATGGCGTTTTGTGGAGCTGCAGCCAAATTAAGATCTATGTTTTAATTCAAAGATGAATACTTATACTGCAAATCAAATAGAAAGACTGTTAGTCCATATTATTGCATTTGGAGTAAGTTAAATTAAAAACATCCTTGAACAGTACAACTTTGAGACACAAGACTCAGGGATGGTATCTTGGTTTGCATTGTGACAATCCCACGTGGAAGATGAAATACACAACCAAATAATAGAAAGTCTGGAGGAAAGGATGTCAGAAAATAGTGTTACTTTATAGTCAACCATGATATAAAAATGTCATAGAAGCTTAGAAATTGAAGTTGCTGAAGGAAGTCTCAAGGACTAAAATCACTGGGCATTTAGTATGCATGTTATGTTTAAGCAAGTATAATTTTGGCTTAGTGGGTGAGAAAATACAGGAAAAAGACTTCCATTTTTAATAAAAGTAGTGGATGCCTTATAATAGAAAAAGCATCAAAAAATAGAAATGCAGCCAATGCTATTAGTAGCAAAAGTTAGCTGTTGTTGCCTTCTCTTAAATTCTTTTTATAAACCCAGCATATTTTGTTCTTTGTACTTTAAAAACATTAAAAATGATCCAAAGAAATTTGCAAGAAGTTCAACTTGAGAAATGAAATGAGTGTCCCAAAATGTATGTTATGATTTTTGTTTCCAACCTATTCTGGTATAGAAATATTATGCATTCCGTTGAACTTTGATGATTATATTGTTTACATTAACAATTTTCTTTTAATATATGCTGCAAAAGAGGTAAATTGGATGAATAGTAGCTACAACCTCTATTTAAGGTGTTTTGCTGACATTAGTGTCCAAAATTACATGAATGGTAAGAACAATGCACACTTTTGAATACACTTTTGAAATACAAATTGTATGGTATGTGTCTCAGTCTTATATTTTTTCAGACAGGTGTAACAAATGCTTATTGAAGTGGAATGTTTAAGTGCTAAGCATTATTTCCCTTTTTACTGTATTAGTATCATTGCATAGTGGGAGAGTGCTTTATGTACATAAAATAAGTCATCAGCTGCTGAAAGATACAATAGGAAGTATCTTTGAATTTTATATAAGGTTTCTTTATAATTATAAATTTCTTAAATTTTAAGGGTTGTTTTGGGCTTTTGTTTTGCTAAAACAAATTTTGACTACATTCCAGGCAAGATAGCAGATAGCTCTCAGTGAAAGATTTCTTTTTACAGGAGAGATGCTGCAATTTAAAGTGTGTGTCCTTGAAAGCATAAAGATGTTTAGCAGGTATAGTGTGTTGATCACAGAGGGAAAACTTATTTTTAACTTCAAATTATTTAAATAAAAAATTGGAAAAATTTTGCAAAAGTTTGATTTTTTTTTTAGTACTAGGTGTACTTACAATGTGTAATCCTCTAAAACTTCCTTCATACAAATAGACTTCTTAATATAAGTATAGTGTTTCTTTCAGCTTAAATTACCTAGTTTAGGTTTTGTAGGCCTGTCTCTTCATTCTACTGACTCCTATTACAATTTCTTGATCTTTAGTAGAACTAAGCTCATCAAACATAGACATAAGTCACATCTGCAGAATTGCTAAGTACTGTTTCCTAGTTTATATACCTACCACCCAAAACCTTCTTTTAACTACGTTCATTTTTCTTGAGCAGAGAGTAAGTTGTATTTTAAGTTAAAACACTATTTAAAAGAAATAAAACCCCTGACTTAGGCACATTGACAATTAAAACTAGCTGTTTTGTACATGGAGAAATCCCATCACAGATTTACCATGGTTAATATCAATGTTAGAAATTATCAAGGGAACATTTTGTATAATCATTATGTAGCAACTAAACTGAAGAAAAAATAGTGCTCAGTAAATGTTCTGGGTTTCAGTATTCCATTTCAGAAATGCAAAATGCTTAGGGTGCATGAGATAATTGTGGTTTGTTTGTTTTTTTTAAATTTCTGAGTACTTAGTGTAGGGAATTTAACTGAACAACTTAATGAAAAATACTTACATGTTGCAGATGAACTTTTATGAATTTTAAATCCATGAAATTCAAGATTGTGGTTCCCACAGCAACCACGACTTTTTTCTTGGCTTCTATTTAGGGTTTCGAATTACTGAGCTAAATGCTGTTCCTAGTCCACCTGACTTTTCCCATGTTGATGAAAGCTGAGATGGGAACTTGACTCAGGATTTGTGGGTAAATTTTTTTGTCTGAATATGTTTCTTTTTCCGATTTGTCCAAGATAATATTGTGTGGCAATGATTATGACATCTTTTTTATCTTTAACATCTTTTTTGAAGACTAGCAGTTTTCCAACACGCATTAAAATTTTCAGTCCAACACTGTACAGGCATTGCCCTTCATTTTACTCCTGTGGGGTGTATAGGGCAAGAATTGTCATGATTCTTTGATGGACAGTATGGGTAAGCTCTGAGGGAGGTCCTCAGTTTCCTGCAGCTCTCTTAGGGTACTCAACTAAGTTTTCATAAAAAATTCACCTGAGCAATTAAAACTATATCCAACGACAAAGCAAACACTTCCTTCATGAAGGCCTTCTACCTTCTACCACCATCAGGTACACCTATTAAAATGTGTTCTGAAGCACTTACTGCAATATCTTAATGTGCAAATTTTCAAATGCTGTATCTGCATGTGTGTAGGGGAATTGGGCATTTTAATTGCTTGTTTAAATTTAAAACATGAGATTTTACTCTGGTCTCCAAAGTGTGCTGCCTGTTTAGTGAAGCATCTTGAGCCTCAACAACTGTGAGTCAAGCAGTTGAATATTCATATTTGTTTTTTAGAACTACTGTAAACGAGGTTATTGACTTTTTTATTTGAATGCTAATAAAAAACCATTTCTCTAGGCCCTCTACTAAAAATAGCAGTCCCTTCTAGTTTAAGATAAATATGATAACATTGCAAGCATAAAGCTTTAACACGAAAAGAAATATGTTATTAAAAAGTGTATACATAAAATGAATATTCAACTGTGGCTGTAATAATGATGTTTATTTCTATCCACTATAATCTAAAATGAGCCCATTGTTTTCTTCTGGTTTTCCTTCAGATGTAGGAAAGGACAAAGATACATATGCACATGATTCAGAACATGGGAATTATGATGCTCGTACAGATCAATCATTGCTTATTCAAAATAAGCTCACCAGGCAGAGAACAGAACCTCGAACTAAATCATCTTTAAAGGTAATGGACACAAAATTCTATTAAATTATATCAACTGTCAGAATGTGCTTAAAATCTTTTAAAGTGCAATTTTTAAAGCACTGCATATGTTGCAGCTAACTAAATGAGTGTCTCATGGTAAGAGATTTAGGTGGCTCCCAAATTGTTAAAAATGATAAAACTTCTAAAATAATTTTAGTTAATAGTTTTAAATAACTTTTAATTATTGTTTGAATTAATCTGTGTGTTAATTAAGCTGTGTGTTAAGTCTTAAATCACTTTTAGTTAGCATTTAGCCAAGTTGTCATGAACTGCTGTTGTGGGAGCACAACTGCATAAAATTACTGAAATTAGTTTTGTTAAACTAAACTTGATATGCTTCAATGAAGAAAACCTGGGAAAAGAGAGATGTTGAAATTGGATACAAGGAATGCAGAATTTATGGATCACAAGATCATTTTGCAGAAACCAGAAGAAGAGGCTAAGTATGTGTGCTAGAGGAAAGAGATACTAAAAATATTAAAAATACAGACTAATTAGGATGTGTAAAGAGAGCTAAATAAGCAGTAGAGAATAGAATATTAGTTAATGAAAGAGAATTATGTAACTTAGAGCTAATGAACCCTAATTTCTTTCTTTGCGAAAAATGTATAAATAGGTTAAAAAGTTTTGTATCAATTTTTGTTTGGAGGCTGGTGTGGGAAGATAGTTTGTGAGGGTAGTGCAGAAGGCAATTTTCCTCAATGGATTACAGCTATACTGATTGCTGAGATGTGTAGACAGCCTTGCCTGCCCAATGAGGATGGGTGTTATAAAAGAGAGGTAAGGGACACATGATCGTGCAAGGGACAGGAAAGGTAAGAAGATGTTGTGTGGGGGACAGACGGGGTCAGGCAGCCAGGTAAGGGACAGCTTGGGGTTAGCCAGTCATGCAGAAGGAAGGAGGAGAGAAGGAGTCAGTGCTGTGTGGAGCTGCCTGAAAGAAGACATGAAAAGTTTTTAATAAAGGACTGATGATGGTGTCAGTGCAGTCCATCTTGACATAATTGCTACATAATGGTGATGCCAACGTGATTGGGACTTGGGCTGTGGAGTGAGGTACAGCCAGAGATGGAGCCCAGTGAAGCTGAGAGCAGTGGGGAAGCTGCTGGTCTGGACCTGATTTTGACACCTGGAGGAATGGTTATCCAGGTGAGCCACTGGGAACAGACTTTTATCTATATGAAAAACTTGGGGGAAAAGGGTATTAAGACCTCTGACTGTAGGGTGTTACGTGTGTTATTTTGGCTAAGCCACAAGATTTTGAGACTAATGCAAGTACTGCCTTTGGGTGTTTAAAGATTATGGGATGTGGTATCCAAAGGGGACAAGGCAGCTGCAGATTTGGCTACCACTTGGAGATTCCTCTATGAGACTTTAAAAGAATGGAAAACAGAGCAGGATGAGAGAACAACAGCAAAATGAGGTTCGTCTTGCAAATGTGCCTGTCCCTAAAGTAGAGCCTGCTAGAGCTGCTTCTGCATCCACAAGACTATGTTAAGTCTGTGTATCCCTCTTCTGCACAGCAAAAGGTTGAATTAAGTGCTTAGTCAAAATATGTTACTTCTTAGCAGTTAGTTATAACTTTATGACTTCATAAAAGCAACAAAGCTGAAAGGAACAAGTGAAGTAATTAAAGCAACAAGATTCAGGAAAAGCTGGAAATGGTAGTTCTGTTCTTCAGTGCATTGTGTCTATTTGATGATGAAACATATATATTGTATTTATGAATTGAAGTTTTCTGATTCTTGAACTTCAATAGTATGTATTGTGTGAGTCTGGGTAATATATCAAGCTTGATTCACAAATGCTTTTCAGAGCTAAGAGAGAATCCTTAGGTTGATGTTCTGTACTGCAAAAAGCCAAACTAAACCAAAGTATACAGAAAGTTAACAGTCAATGAGAAAAGAATGAAAAAGAATTAACTGGAATAAATTGGATGTGGTTGGCTATACTACTGTAAACTTTTACTTTGAGTAATGAAATTGGAATATATTGGTTATATGTGAGGAGAAACTTAAGTTTTTATTGACTCATCTAAGAATGGCAGTAGCCTTCTTTCAACAGATTTATATTGCACAGAATTTAGGATATAGGATTATGAGCATGGAGTGGAATTCATGTCATCTGGGTGGCCTCAGAATTTCTGAGAGTGTAGAAGAACTATGTTCAAATGGTCAGTCAAGAGTGATCTAGATAGAATACAAGAATACAAGATCATTCTTCTAAGCAGTATTAAAATGATATCTAGACATAGTGAATGAAAGATAAAACTCACCTATACATAAGAGAGTTTAGGAGTTTTTTTAGGAGCCTCAACTAAAGCACTGGAAAAGCCATCTCCTCTTACGGATAAATCTTACATGCTACCTTGCTTAGTAATTACACAACTATAATATTCATCACAATGAATTTTCTCCAGCAGTTAATCCACTATAATGTCAAAGAATTATGATGAAGTTTCTGTTCAAAACATGTATCCTTTTTTAGTCATACTTTTGAGTAGGAGACCCTTAATTCTCCTTTCCATGAAGCATAATTGCTTGTGTACATGTGACAAATTACTTCAACCTCAAGAAATTCTGAATAATTTTCTTCTTTGTCCACTGGAAATAGTGAATTCTGCAGCACAGTTGTTTTTTTTTTTTTTTTTTACCAGTGATTCTGTGTACATGCCTGTAGGCATCAGTAATCCTGTGTTACAAATCTAGTAATGCTTGAATTACTGTAAGATTCTGTGCTGTACACACATGCTCTTTGGGAGACCATTATAGAGTTCTTTCATGGATTATGCCTGTGGCACTTTGTGATTTTAGATTGAATGCATGCTTCAAGAGTCATGTAACAGTTCTAATGCTTGTCACACTCATCACCATTACTACAGAATTCTGGAACATAGGTAGATGTGGCCTCTGAGACTTCATTTCATAGGATTCTTTTAGAAAAAAACTTCTATAGTAGTAGCTATCTAATAATTTTTAAATAGGCTTACAGGTAATTGTATTTACAGATTGGAAATCTGTGACATGGAAATGAAACTCAGGAATGATATATATGTCATATATATAACCTTTCCTGGGTTATATTTTAACCTAAACCGTTGCAATGAGAACTTCTTGTATTTAAAGATTTTTTTTTTTTTATTGTTTCTGCAAGACTAGCTGAACTAAGACAAATAATAATGGATATTCTTGTTTGATTTTGTTGAGTAAGTAGACAAAGCCTTTTATGTCAATTGTGGTCAAAAAGGCAGAAAAACAGTGTGGAGTCTGTAGAATTTAGATCATGTTACTGAGCACTAAATAGATCTAATAGCAGGTAAGGCTGCTGCCAAAACAATCTAGTAACAGATGCTATACTGTATGTCTAGTAACAGGGATTTCACTGTGCAAAAGCAAAATAGTTTTTTTTTATTTTCATGTGAAATATAAAATAACCACTAGTTGTAGTTTCTCCAAGCCTTGCATTCAGAATGGTTATGAGATTCATAGTCAGCCAATAAGCTAACTTTTTTGCAAAGTTTAAGGAGAAGCTTTTTATTTATGTTAAGTTTAAATAAAAATACACTTTTTATGTGTCAGTCTTTGTGTGTACTGACCTATTGAACAAATTATTCAGAGTTTAAAAACAGTCTTCCGAAGGCACATCTGGCTTTTAGCTTTGCCAATTCCTTTTATCACAGCAACTGCTCTGGAAACTTCCTCCAACGTTTAGAAGGACTGTTTTTGCAGTCCTTCTGCAATGAGGTATTTTGGTTTAACCTCAGATGGGTTAAACCCAAAATTCAAAACACAGCCCTGTACCAGTTACTGTGAAGAAAATTAACTCTATCCCAGCCAAAGCCAGCACCTGAAGCAACCAAGCAGGATTCTCCTTCCCTTTATCTTTGCCTGCTTCCACAGGAAAAAGGCAAGGGGAATTTAGATTAGCCTTATATTGGAAAGGAACCACTACTGTTTTGCCTTTGGATTATTGTAGAAGACTTTGTGGCAATTAGTTTAAAAAACCTTAGGGAAACTTCTTCCCAAAATGGATATATAACTAGCAAAGAAAATCTTCTGATTGTTTCTGTTTCAGCAGTTTGAGACTGCTGAAAGCACAGAATGCTGCAGTGCAGCTTTACAGCTGGTAAGTACTCTCACATATTTAAAATGTAAACCTGTCTGTCACAATGAAAAGTCTCTTCAGTCTGACCAGATAATGAGAAACACTGCATTGGCCAGGAGTGCAAGGATGAAAGTATATTTTTCTTCTCTTCTTTTAAATGTTTCTAATTTTGGCTTGTTTTGGAAGGGTCGTTGTATACTTGAGAGACTCAGGGGAAAATTGCTAAAAAATTTGTTTGCAATTACTTCTTGGTGCCATTATCTTTCCCAGCAATAAGCTGCTTGAATACTTCAGCAGTAGTGAACATGTCTTGCTGACATGATGAAAGCCAATACACTTTTTATTTCAGGAATTGTTTAGTTTTTCATATTACGTGCGTGGTACCTCCATAAATCTGATTCTTGTTTGGAAAATCAAATCAATAATTTCCTTATAGCAGCCAGATGCCAATGTATTCATCTACTGTTCTTGTTTCCATGATTATGATTTGTAACTGGTAGTTTCCTATAGTGTAGGTTGGTATCGTTTCAGAATCCACAGATTTCATATTGAAAAATTGTGAGTTGCTCAGATCCATGAAAAAGCTGTCATCATTATCCATCTCTGCCAACTTTTCATCACCAGCTGCTCTTGAAATTGCATAGAAAGTACAACTTCATGTATGTGATTCTGCCAAGGGGTCTCACAAGGAAAAATGAGGCCAACAAGGGTCTGTTAAGCAAAAATGAGTAGTGTCTGCTTTGCAAGGGAAATGTAGCAAATGAGTGGGAAGTTAATACTTGAAATGTTCTAGTTTCCTTAGGAAAGGGAAGAAGGCTTAAAAAGACTTTATCACTTGAGTGGAAGGCAACATTTTTCCAGAGAAGTGGCAAAATCAGTAGCAGCCAATTCTTTACTTATTGCCATTACATGTATAGTAGCAAGATAGGAATATTTGAAGAATTGCACTTCCATTTCCTTCCATTCACTACATCACTGTTACTCTCTTTGATCTAGGCAGTGCAGTTTGCTATCTGGCAAGATAAAGAAACAGGATTTGGATTATTATCACTGTGGATTCAGGAACTGTGAAGAAATGCTGCCTATACAATAGCTTGGTTTACTGCCTTTTTCTGGTAGTCCAAAACCACAGTCTAAGAGCACAGAAGTAAATAAAGCCTTAAAAGAATGATAACAGATAAAATCATTATCCCAGAATGGAAGGATGGGGTCAAGTGCAGCAAAAGTTGACTTAATGTTTGTGCCTCTAGTGCTTGGCTCTCATCTCCTGTGAGATTTTTTTTTTTTTTTTTTTAAAGAAGCAAAAAAAAAACTCAGAAAATATTTCAGGAAATGCAGGGTAAGTAGCAAGTAATCTTAACCTAAAGAAGAAAATGTTTGAAAATAATCATGTAAAGAAAAGTTTTCAGTGATCATGTTAGTATGCTTCTTAAGACCTCCCTATTGGACCTCAAGAGTTTAAATATTAAAAAGCCTCCTGCTGTCTCCAAACGTCCTCCATTGCTGCTCCCTCATATGGTGATATTGAACAGACTTGCTTTAAAAATTTTGCATATCACCTAACCCACTCTTTTCCTGAAGTCAAATATGTTTTTCATAATATATACAAATGCGTTTTTCATGCTTACTGAGTAGAATATAAATGGAAAAAGTGTACTTTGTGAAGAAGCTAAAATAATTGCTAATCCATTAGTTTACTCCTAAAAAGTTAAACTGCAGTTTAATTAGGAAGGTCAGATATTACTGAAAGTCTTTGTCTGCACAGAAAAAAGCTTTGTTCTGCACAGCAGTGCAGTCTCACAGAAATACAGTAGCGTGGGTAATTATGACAGCCTAATTATGGCAGCCTGTCATGTTGTCTTTGATGCCCAAGATAGTTTGGATGTCTTTGCATATGCAAATATGTCCCCAGTTTTCTTTCCTAGGTTATTTGCACAAGAGGAATGCTAAACCAATATACATTTTAAATCATCCAGCTGTTTTTGAAATGAAGTAATTGAAAGCATGATTCTAATGAATCTGTTTATGGTCTATCCATTCCTACAAACACAAAAAGATGAAGTTTAACTTAGATGTGTGCTTAGAGAATTTCATGTAAAGCGTGCCTTCTTAACCAGGTATGGTTTAAAATGTAAAAAATGGCTCTAGTACTATTTAAAAACACTTCACAGCTAATTCCATATGATTTTAGAAGTCTATAAACTTACTGACGTCTCAACTTTGCTTGCTTTGTTTCAGAATGTTTAAAAATCATTATTTAGGTACCCACTTTGTTCATGGGAATAAATCCACTGTAGTTGGCATCAGATGTATTTATTTCCATATAATACTTAAGGTATTAGTTGAATCATAAGCTCTGAATTTTGGCACTAACCACTTACATGGTGGCATCCTTTGGTGTGAATAATCCTGGAGATGCTAATGCCAAGTTCATGGTAACAGTATTAGGGTGAATTAGTAATCTCAGAGATAGAACAGGAAAGCTGTTCATGTAGATTTTTTTAGTTTCAGGTAGTTGCCACGCTGAAGAAGTTAACAGATCAGACTTTACCTCTGTCAAAATTCCAGCCCTAGTTCTTCAAATTGTTTCCATGGTTATTTTTGCTTACATGTGATTTAATAGCCCAGAGTTATTCCATTATTATCTCTGAAAGATTTCTTAAAAGCATGAAGAAGTACAGAAAACTGCTTTTCCTCTGGTAACCAGTGTGTTTTTGCATTTTAAGTGTCTTTCTGCTCTTCTTACACCTCTGTTCCAAGCTGATTTTCCTTATAAGTGTGCAGAGTGATAGTGTATATGCATGTATACATATATATATACATACACAAATACATATATATATATATATGTATATATATATCCATTCCATCCTTTTTGGGCTCTAAGGTACCATACCAACATATAAACATCATTTTATGGTGGTTTTTACAAGTTTCTAAGTGTCAGCAGTGCGTCAGTGTTTCCATGAGAAAGCAAATACATTTCAAAGTCTGCTTAATTGTCTTTGCTTCTTCCTCCTCTGTTTTCCTGGTTCTACAGCTTTCCCCCGTGTATTTGTCTCTAAAAAACGCTACTGGTGAGGTGGTGCTACTATGGAGTGGTGGGATTAAGACTCAGTGGTTGGATTCAGTACTTGCATTTCCAGTGGTTGCACCACTTTTTCTACTGGTGAATTCTTCCCTTCTCAGAGTTTCCTTGGGAAAGAAACGGAGACACTTGAGTGTCTCTTTAGTATGTCAGCTCATTATTGGTAAGGGTTTAGTCAAGTTATTTTTCTCTAGCACATCTAGCATCAGAATTCATGAGCTGTCTTAGGAAGGAAATTAATTCTGTTCGAAACACCATCACCATAAAAAAACTTTGGGGAGAGAAATTTAGTAAATTTAAGTGCAATTATAAAAGAAGACTCCTGAGGCCCAACTGTGTGTACCCATCTATCTTTTATATCCCAGGCACCAGTCTGTTGGTATATTTACTTTCCTTTATGTAATTTCACAAATGTAATCCAAATGGCACCTCCCACACAGAGGAAAGCTAAGCTTCTTTCTCTATACTGTAGAGATAAAATAAACATATTTTGCTGTGGGAGCTTAGTTGTGTACTGTGTAAGTTGTCACTCGGTTAAGTGAATGCTCCTGTTGCTGGTTGTGACTGACAACTGACCTTTTCTATGTTTGTATAAATGTGAAACTTATTTATATTCTCTTTGCTAAGTGGACAACAGTCCTTGAAGTCAGAAACTGAAATAGACTCTTCAGTGCCTGAGCTACACCCCAGTGTAAAAGTCCTTTCTCCCTCTTCTGGGTATGTTCAGTCAGAACAACCTGTTCTGGGCTGAGTCCCGTGGGCTCTGTGCATCCTGCCAGGGTAGCACTCATGTTGTGCTTTTATTGATGTTCTATTTATAGCTGCTGAATTCGAGAGTAGTAGATAAAACTATTTTCTAGATATACTCTGAAGCAAATCTGCAGCAAACTACTAAGAGATGTTGGGAAAATACATTCATCAGCCTCTGTGTTCGTGTGTACAGATATATAAAATACGTAGAAATCATGCTTATCTTCATTGCCATCTCTGGAAAATTTCAGGAAACTGTTAAGCAAATAATAAAATGTAACTATTAAAAGTCTTGTTCCCAGCTTTTCATTTAACATTTATGTATGAAATAATGGTAATAAAAATTTTATAAGTGAGACGATTGCGTTATACCATTTCTTTTAATTTACTGGATGTTGATACTAAGTGGGAATAAATTCATTTATTAAAATAAAGACATGTATAATGTAATACTGAAATATTTCCAAGGCTAAATTCATACTGAAGTACTTTTATTATTTTTCCTGAATAAAAGTACCCTCAGTCACTATTCATTACTGACATGCATTTAGGCAGGCATCAAGTTGATCAATCAAATAGGTTGAATTAAAGAATTGCAGATTAGAATCTCGGTTTCCTATAGTTCTCACTGTACAAAGCAATGCCAACAAAGTTTAAGATTCCTCAAATGGCTATTTCACTCATCCCCTAGGATAAACAGTACAACAAAAACTAACACATTTTTGGAAACAGCCTGTAGTAGTGGTCCGAAAAATAGGAATTAACATTGCAAGCTTAAAAGGACCAAAGGTCTCTTTGTATTGTGAAGCTGAATGTATAGGAGTTTTTTTTTGCTTTGACTTGAATGCTGTTAAATGTGGCTGAATATCAAAACCTGACATCAATCTACAAAATAGTCAAAATTTTATATTATTAATATAGTAAAATATGATAGTATCCTATTGTGGTATATAGTTTATGCATAGTAGCATATTTGTATATTTTTACATAATAAAGTTTCATCTACATCCATATTTTGTTAATAGTCATGTCTGACTAGCTAATTGTCAAGTTTAGTATGAAAGTTTGTTGTAAGAGGATGAGTGTACATGTTTAGGGAAAGAATAGTGATTGTTTTAAATATAGTGATTTTTCATTTATATGATGTACCTTAGGGGTATAGTAAATTTAAAGGGGATATTAGAGTAAAAAAATTCATCAGTTTTATTAAAGTGATGATAAGTTTCTCCACAGCTTAAGAAACTATATGTATTTCATGGTAGAATTACAGCAATGAAGCAAATTTGCCCTGAATTTGAAACAAAGAAGAGCAAGCAGTTCTCCCAGAAATGAGCTGTGGACATCCTTATCAGAGGTCTTCTGAGTTTTAAAAGATTTGTATGGGTTTGGGGGCTTCTGGACAATGTTCTAGAAAGTTACTGAACGCACAGAAATCTGAGCTGCTGTTGGCTGAGCAGTGGGCAGGGGGTGAAGGGAAGTATCCCATTCCTTAGTTGTGTGCTCTCTCCCAGGCAGTGCCTTTAATGTATGAACTACTTAGAACCTTTCATAGGGGTTTGAATGTGCTTGGTATTTAGCTGTGAACAAGTGAGTGGGAATTTTCTTTAAATTCATTAAAATGTAAGCACCTTTAGAGATTTTGTTAGCCTTGGAGCCTTGCTGTTATGTTAGTTATGTTATGTTAGTCTTGAGGAGAGTTGTCAGTGGTGGAATGAAGGAGAAATTTATGGTTACAACATACATGTTGAACCTATGTGTGGTTCTCATTAACCTCTAAATTTACCTAGGTAGTGTATTATTATTCACTATCTTAAACTTTTTTACTAGTATAAGGTGGAAAACAAAGAAAACATTCTACTAAATTAGGGTACAGTGAATACCATGTAACTTACTCTTACATGAATCTAAAATTTGCTCCTGTTTTGAGAATGGTTTCAACTCTTTAGAAATATTTGTTTCTCTGTATGGCATGAGAAAATGATAGAAGTTTAATTTACAGATCAGAACAGCAGTGAGACAAATGAAATTTAAATAATTACAATTACTGTGAATTGTGCTACTTAAATTAATTGGGGAGAGAAAGATCCAGTAAACCAGATGTTCCCACATTGTAAAAAGGGCATTGCTAATTAATTAGAATCTGAAAAATAGTTTATTGAAAAACCCCTCCGTATTGGCTAAATCCAAGGAAGTTTTTTGTACATTTCAATGGAAATATAAAATCTTATTATATAGCTTTGCTAAATATTTGCATTGTACTTCCACCTTTCTTTTGCTTGAGCCAAAGCTCCTTTTTCTAGAATAAATTGGTCAATGTGTTTTGCCTTGTGTAAACTTCAGTTGAATGATAGTGACAGTATTTTGAATTTTGTACTCTCAGACTTCAAAGCAGCATATCATGTGATTTGTTATACTAACCACAAGCTATGAAGCCACTAAATCTGCTGACACATAATAAAAACAGGAAACTGCAGCAGATCTACAGTATCAAAGCCTCAGGTAATAGTTTGCTGTGATGCAAACCAGTATATTATGATTCTGCATAAAGAACAAGCTTGAGTGAAGTGGTACCTCAGCCTCACAGTTAAAGTTCTTCTGTTTAAAGACTTTGAAAGAACAAGGTTAAGTTAAATTGTTGAGTGTACTATCTGAACTATATTGCAATACTCTAAAAGGAGTTTTTCAAAACAAATGAGTTTTCGTATATGTGTAAATGTAAGAAAGCTTAACAGATGGATGTTGTTTCAGAAAATCTGGAGGAGTGAGGTGGTGGAGAGGATAAGAGAATGTTGATTAGTCCTTTTATACACATTTTTCAGGTGAAACGGGAAATCTTAAGCAGAATAGAGGAGACTAAGGTTTTTGCACAAAATATTTCTTCTGATGCTTTTCTCCTTTTCTGATCCTTTTCTCTGTTGAAAAAGGTGAAAGAATGAATTAATGAATAATTAATGTATCCAAACCAGCAGATAAATAATAAATGATCTGTGCTTGAATGCCCACTGTACTAACAGCTGATTCCTTGTGCTAGGTATATAATACACCCTGACTTATATGTTTAATTGAAATTACTTCTCCCTATTGTCCTTTCATGTTATGGAGCTCTTTCAGATCAACTGAAAAAACCCAACTAAATCACTCATACAAATCAACCATATAAATTCTTTTACTGGTGCTTAATTACTTAAGTAATTACTATATTACTGCTAATGTAGGTGGTCAACATTGCTTGTGAATAGCACAAAAGAGAAACGAATGGTGTCAGAAGCATTAAAATGAGTTAGTCATGAAATCATTGTAGTATGGGCCAGGTTCACTGCATGGATGTGGTGAGTGGCTTTACTGTTTACTTCTCAACCTGTGGGGGTTGTTCTCTGAGAGTGGTCTGGGATAAACAGGGATAGATGTTTTCTTTCTACTGTCTTCACTGCTCATTGTGTCTTTAACACAAATAATTGTTTGATGTTGATGAATATGAGGTCATGTTTGGATACTGTCATTAATCTGAGAAATAAAGCATGTTTTTCCAAGACTGAAGAAAATCAGATGTTTCAGAAATGAGGAAGGAAAGACTAGAAATAATAATCCAAAGAAAGGCAGTAGGAGTGTGTTACAAAATGTAGGTGTGATTTGCAGCATGCCTGTACAGAGATTGCACAGGCAGAAAATGCATTAGAGAAGTTCCAGATCTCCCCTTTGGGGGAATTTTTGGCCAGGCTTTTTGTATCTGATTGTTCCTGCCTCATGAACTGTAAAAGCAGCCCTGGTCTGGTTTTGTAAAATACTTGTACAGGAATCCTTTGTTCTTGAGGAGCAGATTCGTTGCTCGTGTCTTGAACCTGAAAAAGTTTGTCTTTTAAGAACTTGCATATTCAAACTTGCACTTTTGAACCTTCAGTCTACCACCTCACCTTCAAACCTCTGCACCTTACAGATTTAGATAATTAAATCGGTAGTATTATAAAAATAAGAAAAACTAATATTTTTGCTACCATTCCCATTCAGATTCTTAGAAGGGGTGACAGACCCTATATTCAATGCACTAACAGTCTTGGTTGACACTCTCATCTGCCTTAATTTGGATTTCAGATGTTATTTTTCTGAATATGAAGAAAGATATTGAGGTGCTGGGGTGTGTTCTAAGAGAGATCCAGGGCACAGGTCTTATATGGAGTGGCTGAGGAAGCTGCAGTTACTAGTTTGGAGAAAAGGAAGCTCAGGCAGGGTATAAGTGTTCTCTACAACTACCTGAAAGGAGGTTTGGAGGTTTTAGCTGCATGGGAGTCAGCTTCTTCCAAACACCCTCAGGTTAAACCAGGATGTGTTTAGGTTGGCTGTTAGGGAAAACTTCCTCACTGGAAGGGTGGTCAAGCACTGGAACAGGCTGTACAGGGAGGGGGTGGAATCCCTGGAGGTATTTAAAAGAGGTGTTAAGTGACCCTTATGGACATGGTGTAGTGGTGGGTTTGGCAGTGCTGGGTTAGTGGTTGGACTCAATGATTTTAAAGGTCTGTGATTCTAAATTGAAGCTTAATGTACTTAAATAATATTCCCAGGTGTAAGGTGATGCACTCCTCTGTAACACTTAGATGGTCTGAGACTGTCATTGTTTTTTATTTGGGGAGTTAAAAAAGCAGAGAAAGAGGAAGAATCTTATTAGAATGCTTTAGGTTTTGCAGACTGAGGAGTTCTCAGGAGCACTAAATGGGTAGAAAGCTGGCAGTGAGAGATGTGGGCATAAGAAAAATGTTTCACATAGAAACATGTGAGCTGGTGACAAGTATTTGTAATGCTGGTATCATGCATTGGTACATTGTTCTATTTATGAATAGAGAGTGTCTCTGTTTGGTATAACTCTGAGTATTATAAATGTCATTATTTTCTAAGATCAGAATCCTATTGTTCAGAAGATGCAGCATTCATAAACATTTGGTCCCATATATGATGAGTCTAATGTATACTACTTGAAAATAACATTCTTATGGATGGTTTGTGTTTAAAAGTGCTGCATTCTCTGGAAGATGACAATAGTTTCTCAGTTTACCTTTTCAGATTTCAAAGTTTTCAGGACCTGGGGGTGCTGGTCAGCAGCTGGCTGAATATGAGCCATCAGTGTGCCCAGTTGGCCGAGGAGGCTGATGGCATCCTGGCCTGTATCAGGAATACAGCAGGGCTGTGATTGTCCCTCTGTGTTCTGCACACATTGAGTATTGTGTCCAGTTCTGGGCCCCTCCTTTCAAGAGGGATGTTGAGGTGCTGGAGTGTGTCCAGAGAAGGGCAGTGGAGCTGGTGAGGGGTCTGGAGAAATTAAGTCTTACGAGGAGTGGCTGGGGTACCAGTCAGAAGAGAAGCCTCAGAGGAGTCCTTATTTCTCTCTAAAGCTACCTGAAATGGGATTGTGCCAAGATGGGGGTCAGCCTCTTCTACCAGTGTACAGGACAAGAGGAAATGGCCTCAAATAGCACCGGGGAGCACTCAGATTGGACATCAGGAGGAATTTTTCCACTGAAAGGATGGTTAAGCATTGGAACAGACTACCTTGGGAAGTGGTGGAGTCACCATCTGTGGAAGTGTCCAAGGCACGACTGGATGTGGCACTTAGTGCTGTGATTTAGTTGTCAAGGTGGTGTTTGGTTGGACTCAGTGCTCTTGGAGATCCATCCTAACCTAATGGTTCTGTGATTCTGTCACCAGTTGGTTTGCTCTCTTCCAAATCATGCAAAGCACAGAATGCAAAAATAGCTTGCATTAGCAGCAGCAGCATGTAAAGCAGAGTTTTCCATATCAAGGTCAGGTAATTCCTTGTGTTTGCAAGCATGGTGGGAAGGAACTAGTCAAGACTTAAACATTGCTAACATTGCATTGAAAAAGCACTTCAACTATACTATCCATGCAGATATTCCTATAAATAGCATTTCTTTTTAATTATTTTAGATTTATTTCTATCCTGGAGAAATAAATCACAAACACAAGTATGTTTGTTCTATAAAATTTTTGCAGAGGTACAAAGCTGAGAAAATGGCTCTAATTCTCTTGCCTTTATTTATCACTGCCAGCTCCAGCAGGGAGGCAAGCGAGGCACAAAAAGGACAAGCACGGATGTCAAAACCTCAAATGAGATT
>JAOTQP010000251.1:251706-285669 GCA_026413545.1 Cichladusa arquata
ATTCTCTTGCCTTTATTTTTTCTTTTTAATTCCTATTTGAAAATAGGGATTAACAAAAGTTCATGTCAATCAAACCACACAAAAATTCTGAGGTTTTTACACAGCTGAAATAACTGGAATATGGGTTCTGTGATTGAAGCTGTGAAGCTAATGTGGGTGAAGCTGTTTTATTTTGTTCTAATTAATTTAAAATCCTAAGCAATTGATGCATATCACTTTTTTGTTCTTCTGAATTTGTTGCATATTCATCCTTCAAATATGTGGATATTTCCATGTTTTAGGAAGTGCTGTGTTATATACAGTTCATGATGTAGCTTTTCATCTTTATAGATTCCGTGTTTAGAGTATTTTTGCTTTCTGTTTGCTAGAGTGATTCCATGGCATCATCAGGACTCTTCTTCAAGGATGGCAAAAAGCGCATTGACTACATCTTGGTCTACAAGAAATCGAGTCCACAGGTAGAAAAAAGAAGCACATTTGAGAAGAATTTGAGAGCAGAAGGGCTGATGTTGGAACGGGAGGTGAGTCCTGTTGCTCATATGGCATAAAAAACTCCTTTATAATACTATCATACTTTACTGAACTGATAAAAGATTCCAGACAAAGTTACAAGCCTTTCCAGTCAGGTTGTTCCCATCATCTGCTCAACTCTATTAAACAAAAAGAAGAATAGTTTGATAGTGTGTGTTTAAAATGGTGTGGGGTACATGCTTGTGCACAGAAGTGTAGTGCAGTGCAAAGGGAAAACTTCCAGCTTCTTATGCTTGCAGAAGAGAAGAAGCTTCAGTAACCCAAGCTGTTGCTTTAATGTACAACCTCTGTCTTTCAGCAGAATGCCTGATGCTGTCTCATTGTTTTTTCAAGGGGTTAAGATTGTCACTATTCTGGTTAATCCATGTCTAGTAATAGTAGTATTAATATAAAAATGAAAGAAAATGGAGCCAGGGAAACAGCCTTGGATTTTTTGCTGTCTTATGAATGACCAACAGAACAGGTATATATTTTGTCTATTCTGATGTAAGCTCCTATTATCCATATAGCTTTCATCTTGATTTTTCTTCTCAGTAGAATTATAATACGTGTTCTGTGTTTAAGCAATGAGCTTGCAAGATATAGCTCACAATACAGCGTGTTGAATATTTATAAATAACTAACCTGACTAAAATGTGGTTTTAAGGCTTTAAGGAATTGTTACAGTATAATAGTAAAAATCTTGTTTTGTTCCAATTTAAAGAAATAGTAATATCTTAGCTTTTGTCACTTCAGAATTATTGACCTTCAGAAACAAATGGTTTTGTAAAATCTGAAATGTTTTAGTTTTCCACTAGTATTTTATTTTATCCACATCTTTTGAGAAAGTAAAATATTTGAGGTAGTAGTATGGAACTGTGATACAGCTTTATGAAACTGGTAGGTAAAATTGTAAACATTATAAGTGTTATTACCTTTTAACTACATTTTCTTTTACCTTTACTTACCAAACCTTGCAGACTGAAGCTTTTGGAGGCTTTAATCAGAGTCAACTCAAATATCTAAGTATCTAGTTATAAAATCTCAAGCAGATGTATCTGGGAGAAGGGTGGAGAACTGAAGTGTTCATATGAGAAGGTGAATATAGAAATCTGTAAGGCTGAAACTCTTGTTTTATGTACAGATAAGTGATAAAAAACATTTATATAGAGTACACATTGTAATTTTAACAAAAAACCATCTAAGTTCATACACATTTAAAAGGTCCCAGCAGATATTTCAATTACTGAAACATTCCCTTGAGTTACCATTTTGGCAGAGTGCAGCCTGGAGCCTTCTCTCACCAGTTCTCATGTCTGTAGCAGCTGACCATGCTTCTCCTTTAATAGGAGACACAGAATAGTCTTCAATCTGCTTTTCTAAGGTGATTTTTTGAGATTTAGAATTATTGCCATGTAAAATTTATTTCATATTAGAAGGTGCTGCAAAAAGTCTTTACTTTTGTTCGTGACCAAAGATCTTTCCTTTTCTCCCACTAGTCTGCACATACTGCTGTTTGTAAGGGAAAAAGGTTACTGATTTTCCTTTGTCTGGAAGAGCACTTTTTTTCAGAGTTGTATGCCCAATTCAGGCCTAAAATCAGAATTTGACTGAAGAATGCTTCTAGAAGGGATGGCTGCTATGGGTTTA
The DNA here is from genome assembly GCA_026413545.1 of Cichladusa arquata. Lineage (NCBI taxonomy): Eukaryota > Metazoa > Chordata > Aves > Passeriformes > Muscicapidae > Cichladusa > Cichladusa arquata. The sequence goes on from JAOTQP010000251.1 coordinate 253,867, forward strand.
AATTTTTAATATGTATTTGCATGCTATTGTTCTTCACAGCCAGCTGTTACCAACAGTGATATCATGTTTGTTAAAATTCACTGTCCATGGGAGACATTATGCAAATATGCAGAAAGAATGAACATCAGGATGCCTTTCAGGTATTGTGGAAACTATTTTAAGAAACCTACAAATTAGTGCTTAATATTGGAAGTTCATCGTTTACCTAAGTCTAGAATGCAGTCTTTACTGCTCAGTAGCCAGGCATGCTCATATTTATTTTAGTGATGTGATAGGGAGAGAGGAGAAACAAACACTGAGTTTTTCCTCATTTTTACACAGTACTATGTGTTACTTGTTTTCAAACTTGCCTTCTAAGTCAAGTTGAGCATATGCCTTTTCAGAAAACAGTAGTTCACACATTGTTTTGGATGTTCTTGGCTGAGTTCCAGATATTCTCCATCTGAGCTGAAGTATCCTCCACGATTTTAGGGTTTTTCTGAAGCCTTACTGAAAGACAAGTGAAATGACAGAAAAATCTAATGTCTTCCATGTCTCCAATATAGCACACATTGTTACAATTTGAGGAAAATGAGGTCCAGTAGCTTTCTTTAGGCAGAATAATGGACTGAACTGAGTTCATTGTCTGAATACAAAACAAGTTCTATTGTATGTTTTTGTAATAAATATTTGTTATTAATTTGTGGGACAGGCTAATATTTCCTGCAACAGAACATAAGTCTTTAAAAGGAGGAAATGTGCTTTTTCCAGTTGATTAATAATGCTCTTGGGGAGGGAGAAAAGCATGTAGTGTGCTGTAAACCTCCTCATAAGTTAAAGTGGTAACTAGATACCAAAGTTGTGTGACTCATGGAAAATGCCCTTGCAGTACTCCTTTCTCACTAAAATTGCCAATCTTTTATGCTGTGGCAGTGTGGCTCTCTTGCATTGGTCCTGAGACAGAAACTGTGATTGTGAGACATCCATTGCTCAAATCTTGCTCCACATGCCCAGTTCTGCAGTGAGATTTTTCATCAAGACTTCAGAGGCCTTTCCATAAAAAAATCTTTTCTGTAGAAGTAATCTTCCATATGTTTAAGAATATAATTATAGTGCTATTTGAGCTTAGCTAGTTCAAAAAATACTTGTCAGTATATTAAATATAGAAGTATTTATGTATAGATATACACATATAAATAATCTAAATTCCAATTAAAAATTATTTTTTCTGACTTTTGATACATTAATTCACAAAACTGTGTTTTAAGAATGGTGTGAATTCTTTATAATTTTGCTTACTTCATAGATCCATAGTGCTCTCAGAACAAAAAAGGCTGACTTGCAATCCTGCATTATTTGGAGGGCATTCTAGATCATGTTTGTTTATTATATTATTAAATGACATGTAAATATATTCTTTTTAGTATTTCCCCAAAGTGTCTTTATTCCTGGACTGTTACTTTAGCTTATTTTTATCCAATTCATTTCAGTAAACCAATAGTAGGTAAAATACTAAATTGTACAATTTCACCTTTTTGGTAGTTTTGCTGTACAGTGAAATACATATATTTGGGAAGAAATTTTTCCACCTCTACCTCCATTATAGAACTGTGAATAGCAGTAAATTGGACAACATTTTTATTATCTTTAGAGGTTTTTTTTTTATTATTTTAATAGCAATTTAAGTGAAATTACAGTCTAAAACTTATGTGAATATTTCAGTATATTTCTTGAATTTCTGTACCTTTTAAAACAGAAGGCTCAACACAATTCTGTTACAAACACAAACTGGATGTAGCAGAATTGAAGAATGGTCTGCCCTGCTTTACCGGCAGCCTTTACCAAGTGTCCCCTACAGGAAATGAGAATTTTTCATGATACCTTCTCTATTTATAGAAGGCTGTGCTTTAGAAACTTGCTGAGACAGAGTTCAAGTCTTCATCTTTGTTCATATTTGCCCAGATGGCTTTTTCATGGATGTAAAAATATAAATCTACACTCCTGCAACAACATCCTGTGACCACACAATTCAATTACATATGTCGAAAACACTTGTGTTTGAGGGGTTGAACTTGCTTTTTTTTAATGAAACATTTCCTACCTGGATGGGGTACATTGTATTCCTGAGATAACTATTCAATGGACAAAGGAACCTCAAATGGTGCAATTCTCCCTCAATTAGTGTCTTCTAGAGTGTCCTCCTCCCAAAAAGTTTTGGTCATCCTTAGATTTAAGTAGACTGAAGAGAAGAGAGTTGGACTTGTGTCCAACATGATCTTTGTGAGTCCCTTCTTACTTGAGTTATTCTGTAATTCTAAAAAGCAAATTATTTCTCCTAGTCTTTATCTGTTTTATCAGTGTTTTCTGACTGGTTTTAGTATATAAAGATGACAGGTAACCTTCCCTGCAGTATTTTAATGCAGTACACCCATTTGCTCTTGCACAACCTTGCAAAATTTTGGCTTTTAGTTATGATCACTAAAATATACCATATGTCAGTATCACATATGTATAACACATGAAGAATTAAATTCATACTTTTTAGTTTCATTTTGCTCAATGCAGGACTCTAAACAAAATCAACAGAATTGTTTTCACACAGGTTACTTCTTCTCTCTGTTTCTGAAAAGTAAAAGTACTTCTGAGATTCACCCCCGACCCCAGAACTGTTTTAGCATGACATTATACCAAAATGTGTTGGCAGATATATAATATGTATCATATATGTAATATAGATGGAATCTCAATGTTTCAATTGCAGAAGGAAATTTTTCTAAAATTTTGATAGACAGTGTGCAGTAATCATTATTGTCTTGTATACAGGGCTGACTTTGCAATGCTACTTTATTTGGAAGCATGTGTATATGGTTTCAAACAGGGTTTGTGTAAACATCAAAGTTAGATCATGACTGAATTACAGTTTTTTTAACTTTTATAGGTGTATGTGTTAAGTATATGAGCTGTCAGTAGAAATGCAGCTACTATATATACAGTATAGTGTATATATACTTTCCAGAACTGAGACAAAGCTTTAATTTTATTTGTCTACAAGTATCGTGTGGCACATAGTTATTATTGTTTTTATTGTAATTATTGTATTTATTAATTATTGTAATTAATAAATTATTTGTATCTGCAACTTAGCTGAACTGTGTAAAACAGCTAAGGTTAACTAAAGGGAATTAAAAAAAGGTTCTGTTAAAAAAAAAGTCTGAAAACCCTTCATTGCTTCATTTACAATTCTGCCTAGAAGTACCAAGTGTCAGGCTGCCAGCAATCTGCAGATTGGTAGATACATAATTTTCCAATGGCCATGTATTTTCCAGGCAAGGTGTCTTTCACCCTCTTTTTAATTTCAGTGTATCTTTTTAATAGTATTAATTTTAGTGGCTCTTCCATGTCAGGAATGTACTTGAATAAATCTCAATTGCTGCCCAGGTGTGCGGTTGCAGATCTTGCTAACTCCTGAGGAATCTGCAATAATCAGGGCTTTTGTGAGGTTGAAATATGATGTGAAATTATAGGAGGAAGCCAGAAAAAAAGCCTAAAAACCTGAAACTAGATGTGGAAAATATAACCATGCAGCTAATATGTTTCCATTTAGTTTCAAAATAACTGTTCTCAGAAGACTTTACTGGGAATTTCTGGTCATGTTTCTCTAAGTGTCCATAACCAGTGAAGGGTGGAGGAAAAAGAACTGTTAAGTGACTTACTGATTAGCTGTCATTATTCTCAGTAGATGCAAATCTAAAATGTAATTTTAGAACAAAGATAAAATGTGAAAAATGTGAAAATGTTATTGTAATGACTTATTCTATTTCAGTTGCCTTTTTAAATTATTTTTCAGCTTTTTGTCTATGAAAATTTATGTTTTAAAATGTCTCGCATTCTTTTGTAATGTACATATCCTTTTCAACTGTCTCCTACTTGATTAATCTCAGCTGATTTTTGCTGTTCTTTCAGGAAAAAATGTTATTACACTGACTGGAGGAGCAAAACCATGGGCAGGTTGGTGGGTGATGTGTAGCTTCTAATTTTGTCAGATAGTCACCCTGCTAAAGAGAACCCATTCGCAGTTGTAAATTTATCCATGAAACTTGGAAAATCAGATTATTTTCCTGAAACCTCAAAATGTGTCAGCTCAAAGTGTTAAAATATTCATCTGTAACAAGGTATTTTAAATGCTTTGCCAGTTCTCATTTTAGAAATGTAAAAATATTTATGCCAGGGAAATAAAATAAAAAAAAGACCTTATCCTCACAGCAGCTTTAATACCAGATCTATGTCTGCCATTACATCTGCTGACATGGAGGAATCCCTCTTTAGCATGAAGGATGCTTTTGAGTGCATGTCTCAGATTCTGGCAGTCAGCTGCTTCCTTAGATATGCAAACATCCTTTCTCTCCTGGATGTCCTTGTGATCAGGGACAGATCAATGCCACATGCTGAAGGCTGCTTTGAGTTTTTATTTGCTGGCTGAGAGAATTACTTGCAGAACTCACCTCTAGCTAGCTGCTGCTGCTGTTAGTGTTTATGTCAGCCAGGAGAAGGGTACAAGAGGCCATAGGGCAGGTGAAAGGAGCCTGGGAGTGAGAATGGGGGATGCTGAGCTGTAGTTGTTCCCCATTGCTTTAGTCAGATGTAATTATGTCTTGTAAATCCTAATCCCCAGCAGAAAAGATACATGTAAATATTTCACATGAGGGAAATCTCCTGAAAGAGATTTCCTATCACAGGTTTCCTTGAGGTGGATCTGATTTTGATTTAGGTTCTCTTATTGTTACTTTAGATGGTAAAGAGCTCTCATTTCTGAGAAACAATTCAGAGAGTCTCATGATAAGTTTCCAAGATGATCAGCTAACAACAGAATGTTGAATGGTAAAGTGAGAACTTGAAACACAGAAGCTGATAAGAAATGTTGAAACAAATAAATTTATGGCATAGATTTACAACTGCATTTTGTCCTCTTCCCAGTTCACATGCTTGCCCCATTTTATCATGCTTTATGAAAAGTCTAAGATGCTTTTAATAAAAGGCAAAATCAACAAGCTTTATTTCAAAATTGTCTTATTTCTTCTGTAGTCCATCTGGTGAGTCCTGGATATTACTTAAATTTTGTTTTATTTAGAAGGATAGATGTCTGAAAGATGCAACTTAAGTTGCACAGTACCTGTGAATCGAGTATTAAGTAATTTTCATGCCAGATCAATTTTGTATTTTGAGATAAATGCTTTTACCTGTGAATTACTTTGTGAGAAGTTGGATATAATATTTTGCTGCATATAATTTCTGACACTTTTTATAATTCAGTGCCAAAATTGTGTGATACAAAAGAAATAAAGAAAGAAGCTGTGTTTAAAATTGAAAGCTAACTCTGAATTTGCTGGCATACATACCACATGCATACCTCTACAACTGTCATTGTTACCTTGCACCTTACAACTTTTCAAACTTAACTGCTTCTCTGTAATTTATTTAATCTCTTGTTAAAAATGCTCAGTAGAGTTTATATGAGCTACAATGAACTATATTAAAATTATTGTATATCAAAATACTAAGGTTATAAAGTTTCTATAATTAAAGAATACAAAGTAACACTAGTATATTAGACCTGCTGTGACATGTACATTCTCTAACTTTATTGACACTGTTATATGATAGATATGTATCCATAAATGTTCTTTAAAAAGTCTGCAAAAAATTATTAGGTGCATGAGTGAAAGGACAAGAAAAATGTAATACTTAATTTCTTTTGCGTGGTGTGTCTCTATTTATTTATATACCTTTTAAAAGCCCTTAACATTGTATTTAATTCTATGAAGCTTGATTTCTATCCATAGAATCACACTATAGAAATAAATTTATCATATTTTGTATGAGCAATATTTGGAAAGCCTTCTTCTCAAAGGAAAGCAATATACATGTAAATAGGGTAGATATCAAAAATTGTCTGAACTCTCAGATTGAAGACTGAATAATCTGGTAAAACTATCTTGTAATTGCCACATTGGGCCTGCTGATTTCATGCTGGTGAAGGATGGCATCAAGGACAAGAAAGTGGAAAGATAGTTGTCTTAGTATGCAGCTTCACTCTGCCCACTTAAATGTTAAAATCACTTAATACGTCTAAGGATAGAGAACCAAAAATAAATTTGCTTAGCACCTGATCTGCAGTAAGTTTGCTTTGCAAAACGACTTTTTAAATCTTTTGGATTTCAGTCTACAGACCAAAGTGAAATTGTTGATATCATTGCATTAAACAAAAATGCTGATTTCCTTCTTTCTTTTAGTGATGATTGTGTCTATACGTTGAGCCTGTCAACCCTAACCTGTTTCCCATTACAGTACATGGAAACACACTGTGTCCGTGTCCTTTGGTGGCATATAGTTGGCACTTCTGACCAGTCTTGAGAGACACAAGCACCAAGCAAACTACTGGGTGATGGCTGCTGTCAAAACTACCTAGTGTGGCTGGTGAACGTGCTTAATTCTGTGATCTCATTCCATGAGTTTGATGAGATAATGCTAAGATCATCTACAAACTGTGTTCCTTTCCATTGCAGTCTGTAATCTGCAAGTATTCTTGGCTGAACTTGTTCTGCAAAAAAAAATTAAGCAACCAAATAAATCAGAACAATATGACAAAGACTGGAAGTGGAGCAAAGCTGGAATTATAAGTAGCTTCATAAAATATTAAATTGTATAGCTAAGAATGAAATGCACGTGCATTTTAGAGTTCTACCACTTGTTCCAAGGTGCACAATGTTCCAGTAGCAGGAGTGGTTTCAATAAAAGCATGCCAGAAGCAGCATCCCATAACTTTGCAGCACCATTCCACTGGGACATTTTTAATCTCATTGCCTGAACCACTGACTTCCCCAGACCAGCTCTCTCTGCTTTTACTTTTGCTAAATAGGCTACAATGAATAGTTTAAGTCAGGAATCTGTTTAAACTTCTACTTTTAACCTAGAAAGCCACTCTGAATAAAAATGCTAATACTTACTCCTATGATATGGGCTAAAATTTGTATTTAAAGGCAAGCTCCATGAAAATTCAGTTTCTTCTTCAACAGTAAAGTAACATAAGAAAAACGTCTCTCTTGTTGGATCATTTTTATACATTTCTCAGTTGCAATATTCTATACTATCTAGCAGTAAAGGTACTGCATTTTGTCTCAGAAGAGAAACTGCAAATGTAGTGTGGAGACAAGCATTAATTTATTCCAATGCTGCTTTTCATGTTAAAAGAAGCAGTCATTAATTTTAAACAAGAGCTATTTTCTTTAACATAATATTTATCTACTATTATTTTTAGATTTTGGCATGGAAGAAATGATCAAGACCTTTCCTGTAACCAATTTTAAAGTACTTTCATAATAAAAAAAAATCTGAATTTAGATGCATTGTTTTTCTCTTCTTCCTGATGCATCTGCATATTTTCCTCATTAAAAAAGAATTCTGGATTTTGGCTATAAAGTCAGCAAGTGTAGAACAGGAAACAAACATTCAAGGGGGTAAAGGGGAAACTGCACTTACATAAACTGTACTAAGAGAACTTCCACTGGAACTAATAAAGATAATCAACTCACTAAGGTATTATTAAGGAGACACTTAAGGAATCCACCTGCCTGTGAACTGTGTTCTGTGTTTCAGTTTCATGAGCCTATTATGTTCCTTGGCTTGTAAGGGTTAGTGTTGAACACAAGTGGTGTCCCTCAAGTGCAGTATCAGATACTACAGAGTGTGCACCAATATCTTCCAACATTTAGCAAGAAGAAAATTTTGAGAATTTTAAATGTAACTGTAAAATCCTTCTCCCATATTTGGATGAAATTTCTGTCTGATACTGTGTGAAATAGGAGTATAATGTTTTTGCTGATGTTGATAATAAGAGATATTTTCACAAGGGTCACTTTGTTGCCTGAGAGCAATTTACCATGTCATCACTTATTGCTCTTTACTATGAACATTATGAAATTATGTTCATTCACATTATTAAATATTATTAACATTATGAAATATAACTTTTTATTATGGGCATTATGAAATGTGTAGCTGTGTTTTTGCTTAGCACGGGCAATAAAAAAAATTGTTGCTTAACTTTACACTTCTTGTGGATATAAAATATATATGCTTTATATATCATGCATACATATTCATTTAGTAGAACCCAAATTCCACTGGAAAAAATACCATTTAGGAAATGTTTTTCTCAGATCTAGACTTTTTCTGAATCTCTGATGTGCTTATTGTGTCATGACATAGCACCTGTTTAATTTGAGATCTAATCCTTTAGCACTATTACATTGCAGTTGAATGTGAAAAGGTGTAGTTGGGCAAGGAGTGCAGAATTGAAGTGAGCATTTGCTTGAAAATTAACTGCACTTGCCCTGATTTCCCCATGTATAAATGATGTCCTGAGACATCATTAAGTAAAGGTGCTAGTAGAGAAAAAAACTTTCATGTTGCCAGTATATATTTTAATTGAAGATACAACACTGATGTTCTGTTTGTGTTTTGTAGTATCAATTTTTTAGGAATCTGGACAAAGCCATGTCTAAGGTTTTGGGGTTTTTTTGTCTAAATACTGCATAACCATTTTGGTGTAGCATATCCTTTATTTTATTTGATGTTTAGGTACACTGTTTCATCAGCTGATATCAGCTCTTGGATTTTTAAGAAAATTTTGCGGGGGAAAACTTTGTTGAAATCAGAAAATCATAATCTGATCCTTAGCACTCTCAAATTTACTTAAAAATTTTATGAATTTTAGTGTCCACATGGCCAGGCAAGAGAGCAGGGAGGAGTTTCACTTGCTTTGTTCAGTGCAGCTGGATATGTTCTTGACTAAAGCATAAGCATCCACAGTTCTGCCACATGGACTACCTGGGAAAATCAGTTTCAGTCCTATTTTGAGCCATAATCCTACTAATGTAAGGATGAGTTTCATTCAAGTAAAGTGTTGAATATGGATTGCAAATATTGTTCATTTTGCTTTTTAACTCTCTATTTTCTTTTATTTACTCAATGTAGAAGTTTCCTGCTTTCATTTAATTTCATTTCTAATATGCTGTCACTAAATATGCAATGCTGGAGGTAGGAATAAGGAATTGAGAGCGTTAAATCTGGCTTGTTGCAGTTTGCAGAGGAATATCAGAGAGCTGAAGAGTTGGTTGCCCAGAAACCCGATGAAGCTGGATAAGGAGGCGCTGCCTGATCTGGAGGAAACAGATTGCTACACAGCACCCTTCAGCCGGGCCCGCATCCACCAGTAAGTGCTGCCCCTCCCAAGCACTGCCAGGGAGCACAGGGAAATCCTGCTCTCCCTCTTCTAAGCTAGTGCCACAGAGGTAGCTGCTAGCAGATGGCCACTGGCCATACCAAGGTTCATATTTGATGTTGTTCTCCTAAAGTGGAAATCTGTTCTCTTACTTGCTGTTTGATGGTCACTCGGTAGCATGATCTGAAATTATCTGAAAAATGAATGTTGCCATTTTAGTTTAGAAGATTTTTTGGTTTTTATTTCCCTTATATTACAAAATGAAATATTTGCTCAAGTTTTCTGTGCTTATTAGGCAAAACCTGATGCAGCTGTTGAAACTTGGAACACTGGAAATGAGCTAAAACCAGTGATTTTTTTTTTCTCTCTTATCAAATCTGCATTTAAAAAGATCTTTTGCCTCTGAAAATACAAATATATACAATGAAACCATATGCATTCAAATCAGCAGGTTTTTGATGATGCTATTAGTTAAACTGTGACATAAATTTTTTCAGTACCCATAAAGTTAGATTTTAAAATTCTGTTTCTTAATTTTAAAGTTATGTTGTGGTAACTGTTTTTGGAGAGAAAATTTAGTTTAAACTAGAAATATTGATTAGGATAAACAGGATTTTTCTGCTCAGTGAAGAAGCCAAATGGTAGTGAAATGACTTTACCCCAGAAAAACAGAGTAATTGCATTATAGTCTCAATTATTTTCTTTTCCTAGTAACTTACCATACTGCACTGGATCAATCCCCTTTTGGCTCTTGGTGTTTTCTTCTCAATCAGCTCAGCTGGTGTAATTAATTGATTGTAATAGTGTCACTTTTGGCACAGTTGAGCAGGAAGAAGGTCCTGCATATCAGATATCTGGTATCCAGGATGGAGCCATCTGGTCAAGGATGCTTCACTTGGCTCCATCCTGGGATCCTCTAAGAGAAACTGGTTGTGGAGTTGCTTCCCAAGTCTCCAGTGCATGGGTTTTGTTATTTTAAATAGTAGTTTTGGTGGTTCCACTACACAGACAACTGTCAACTCATAGGTAATTAGAATTTAAGGTCACCACTGTTACTGAAGATATTAATTTAATTAATTATATCCAGAACAGAGATTAACTAGATGATAGGATATTTTTGGTTTTAGTTTTAGTTTTGTTTTCCCAAGAATAATCTGTGATAAGGATAACTTTATTAGATCTGCTGTAAGGGTGTAAAATCTTATATCTAAGGAACATAAAGATCCAATAAATCACTGTAAAAAGAAAACACTTGAACAGCAGCTATGTTTCACCGTGTGTGCATTGTTTTGAATATTAAGACATTCATTATTTTAATAGTTTTACAATAAACAACAAAGACAGCTTCTTCAGCAATTCCACAAGAAGTAGAATTGTGCATCATGTGCTACAGAGAACTAAGTATGAAGATGGAAAATCCAAAATGGGTGAGAATGCTGTATTTTTTACCTAACTCAAAGCAATAAAAGTTTTCATCTTTAATTGCCTGAAAAATATCATTTGAATAAACTCAATTTTTTTCCTGATATTGAAATCCTTTCATTCACACAGTAAGAAAGTTGAAACAATGTCCCCTCCTTTTCTACCTAAATATCTCAGTGAAAATTTGCAATATTTTTTACTTAATTACTCCTTCATTAAAATAAAATGGAGAGTTTATCATAACTTTACATTTTTGAGAGCCCCAATAAGGTTACATAACCTATACATATACCTACATATACATATTCCATAAGGCTGGAAGTGTTTTCAAGGACTGATCCTCATATTTCGGCTATTATCCACCAGTTTCAGTCCAGCAGAATCAATGTGTGCTACACTTGATTTATTTGAGGTCTCTGTGTAGCTCAGAGACAGTTGATCTGAAGACTAAATTCGGTTTATATCAGCACTCCTAATACAGTGTTAGTTTTTAGAAGGTCTAACTACCCCTTTTCATTTTCAATGACCAGGGGATGTATGCATGATTTTCTGTTTTTTCTGCAGGAATTGAATTAATGCAGATTAAATATGCAGAGGCTTGGATGATTTCAGAAAGTTGTTGCTTGACTTTCTGAACAAAAGCAGTAGTAAGAAGAACAGGGAGAATAAGTATTCATATCTAACACTTTTGCAGCTGATGATGGCAAATTTCATTATGAGATTAGTTTAGTATAATTTATATATTTGAGGAGCCAAATCTGTATTCCACCATACATACCTGTTTCTTGGGGAAACTTTTGGCTACAAATCTGCTCTGAAAGGCTATTGAATCTTTTTATTGTACCTATCGATGTTTATTTATTTTTTCATTTTTTATTATGTGCTGTGCTAGTACAACAAATCTGGTTTTAGGAAGACTCTAGGAACTGATCCAAAATGCAGTAGTCAGTCTGGCACAGAGCACTGCTCTCATATGAAGTTGTCAGCTGATTTATATTTAAAAATACTAGGTTAGCTTTTAAACCTGCAGAGGTCTCAGTGCCTCAAGGATTGTCTGTCCATGCCACTCTCTGTTATAACAGATCATCTGGTCACCCATAAAATCTGTATTTTATTCTCTGGGGAATACATTGTGGATGTAATTATCTTCTCACACTCGATCTGGTACAAGCACTCAGCCCTTAGAGAAAGGCTACAGCCTTTGGTGCTTTGGCAAGTTGCTGTCTAGTTTGACAGAGCCAGAAATCTTGAAGGATCAGCAATACCTGCTGAAGTAGGTGCTTGGATTATTGATTGCCATCTTTATCTTTAGCAGCATTCTTATCATTTAACACTAAGTTAACATTCTCCAAATGCAGCTTGAAAATTCACACTACTTGAAAAATGTGTATAAAAATTGATACCAGAAATAATGCCTTTTTGGGTTTTTTTTAGGTATTAATAGGTTACTAAGTAATGGAACATATGAAGCAGCATTTCCACCACATGAGGTAACCTGGTTAATTTGGTTTTTAGTTTCGTGTTTAGATTAAAGCTTGCACTAGTGATTTGGGATCTTACTTTAATTTTGTCCTGCAAACTTTTAATTTCATACTGTAATTTTTGATGCTTCTTTTATTTATAGCTTTTACTTTAATACTGGCTTTTAAAATTTTCTGTATTTGGATAATTTGGATATTATGATAATTATGTTATTATAATCCTGAACATTTTCTGGTTGGGCTAGGATATTATAATTCTTCTCTGATTGTTATGAACTCGACATTGCCTGTCGAGTTCTTAGGAGAGTATCAGTTGTTCCAAATTGTTCCAGTTAGTTGTATTAAATCATTTTTGCTTGCTGCCTACAAAAGGTTTTGTTTTTCTAATGGCTTGACCACTTGATCGCAGTTAGGGAAGACTTAATTATTTCCTGTTTAGTATTTTCAGAATAGTTCTGGATAATTTCTAATTGCCAATACTTTTTCCAGTAGTTTAAAGTCTACTAAAGACTGTAAACCCACAAAATGAACCAAAAACCTGTGTGTGACTTAAGAGGGTTTTTAGAAAATCTTTTGATGTTAAAAAGAAGAAGCAAGCCACACATCTTTAGTCTTTGAAATGCTCTCAGGAACATGGTAGTTACAGCTCTGAGCTCTGGGTGTTTCAGCTGAATATTGTGACTTGGTTTTGTGTTTCAAAGGCTTTACTAATAGCCGAGAGTAATTTTTTAATGATTAAATACTTTAATGTTTAATGATAAAATACTAGGAATATAGAGGAGTATTTTCAATAAATAATATAACATCATTGTTAATGCTTCAGCTGTGCATTACTGACTTCAGGGAAAAGCTGGCTGTACTTCCAGAAAAGCCTATGAAGCTTTCTCTGGCACCAAAGCTATTCTGTCATTTCCATTTTATATGTTCCTTTGTTATGGCATGAGCTACTGTTTCCACATCTCAGTTAAAATTAGTGAAATCGTATTTTTAAGCCACTCTTATTTTAATTGCTGCTTGACTCATGCTAAGGACTAGTGGTGGAGCACTCAATTTATTTTTAAATAATTTTTTATTTTTCTTTCACACATGAACAAGTAAGAGTGCAAATTCAAGCCCGGTGGGAATGCTGAGACTTGAACTCTTTTATGGATAACAGTGCAGAAAGAAGCAGGGAAAAAAAAAAACCATGTAATGCTTTGCAGTTATTTATGCAGCCTGCTGTGAGAAGAAGTTGATGTTCTTTCCTAGGTGTTCCTAGATGCTGCAAAGGTCACACTCAGTGTTGGTATCTTTGGTATGCTGCTTTGCTGACTGTAAGGAGAAAGGAGCAGTCTTGGACTCTTTGCTATGTTTAGCTTTAACTCATTCTTAAGTCAGAGAATCAGCAGATGGCAACAAGTAAATGGTGTTCTTTGAATTTTGGGGTATGCTCAAGATTTCAAATACATGGTAAAAATCTAAATGGCTCAGTTACCTAGAGATCTACCAGGGTCAGAATCTGTGTGATCACTAACTGAAGTACAGCACTGGAGAATTCTGTTCTCCTCACAGGAAATTACTTGGCTCACTTGCAGTCAATTGATGAAATATTTTCTTTACCGTAGCTGAGTGATGGAAGTTTTTTGGGAAAAAGTTCAACTAAGGGATATCTCCTACTTCAGAATTGGAGCAAAATTACAAATGCAAGAGATTCTGCTCAAGATTGTTCTAGCAAATCTTTGTGTTACATTTTGACTGCTGAGCATGAGGCTAAGTCTTTAGTCGGTTAGGTGGTCTCTAAATGTCAGACAAGGCCTTGAAGGACTCCTTTTGGATCAGATGGACTCTGCTTTGCTTTTAATGCCTTGAGAGTCCTGTGTAGCTTTAAAGTAATGCCAATTCTGTTTCCTTCCTGTTAGAAAGTATGCACCACAGCAAGATTATATTTTTCTATGCCTTCAGCACTAGTGAAAGCATGAAGAGAGAAGACAAAGGGCTCTGCATGATTCAATGTGAATCAAGCAAAAGCCATTTATTGTGCTTGTAAACACTGTCTGTATTTACTCCTTCTCTTGGATTACACAGTCACACATTATTCAATTGGCAGCTCTGCTTTGTGAACACGTCTCTTGATTGGTAGCTCTGTATTGTCCACAAGGCAAGCACGTGCCTTTTTATTAATCTAATTGGTTGATACTAAAAGTGTCATTTTACTTGGGCTGCCACCCCTATCTATGTTTGTGAGCAACTTTCTGCTTCTTCTTTCTCTTCTTGCAACATCAGCTTTTTTATCCACAGAGATGACCTCATTCAGAAGGTTAGGCTGGTTCATTTAGTACATGTCCATTTTCCTGTAAATATGATCCTACAAAAGAAAGTCATAGAAAATGTCTAGGAGAAGAGAGCTGACATACTAGAAATTTCTAAAATTTTATAGAAGAAATAAAAATACACCGCAGGTATTTCTTGGAAAATTTAAATAGGCAAAAGCATACAAGTAGGCATCTACTAGTAAATGTTGAGGTCATATAAAGAGTTGAGTACTTCTTTATAGTCTTGTATTAACATGTTTCAGTTATTAATTTTTTGAGAAACTGGCCATTTCAGAAGTGTATGTAACCCTGTCTCTTATGCCAGGCTTGCATTAGCTCCTGATGATGTGTTCCAGATATGCTCAGAATAAGAGACCTATTTATTAAATATAAAGAGCATTTCTGTTAAAAATTATAATCAAAAATATCTAAGAAACTTGTGCATTTTCCCTAGTGCCTAGTAATGTACTTACATTTCTTTGTGTTTTTTTTCAGGGAAGCCACAAAAGCAGACATCCCATCAAAACACATGGAGCACAGAATCACAGGCACCTCCTGTATGAGCGCTGGGCACGATGGGGAATGTGGTACAAATACCAGCCTCTTGATTTAATCAGGTATTAGTACTTTGAAGATTTTCTCTGATACAAAAAGCCTGGTAACAGTGTGCTAACTATATTCCTAAATTCCTTATGCTTTCCTATAAGATTTAGCTATTCCCTAGTATTGGGTGAGGCTGAAGTTCTCTAAGTTGCTTTTTTTAGGTGGTCTTTCGTAGGTTAATTTCAAATGAGTCTGTGTAAAGTACATGAAGTTCCAACTGCTCAGGAATTTGCAGTGTGAAACTTAAAATACAAACCCAGAATGTGGTGTGCTGATGAGAGACACTTGCCCCTTGTGAGAGTACCTTTGAGAGCAGACTCTTATCCACATGGACACTCAGAGTTACCAGATGCAGAGGACTTAGAATGCAACCTAGTTTTAAGCTTTCCATGTGGGTTTAAGTACACTCTTATTTATATGTCTGAGACTTAATGTCATAGGTTATCAAATGTAAAATAGAGAAATGTATATAATTTAAGTTAAATGATGCTGATAGTTGGGTTTCATAGTTTCCTCCTCTGACGTGGAATACCAACAATTCATTTTCCTTGCTTTAAGTTTTTATTCCTGATCTGAGTCATAACTGATTATTGGTGGAGCTAAACATGTGCCATGGGAGAGTTTTATGCTGCTTCATCCTTGATTGACTTTCTGATCACTGCTATTTCATCTGTTCCAGCAACCAATACCCAAGTTTTGTAGTATTAAGTTCAGTCTTCAGCTTGTCTTTTCAGAGAATTGTTTTCACGGAGAGGAGTTTGAAACAGTTTATCTATGTGTGATTATCTATCATATATGTTTTTTTAAATTGAATACTTAGGTCATACTAACTTGCTTTATCCCTTTCCAGATTTTTTGTGTCTGTGTACATCTATCTATCTATCCTACATTTAATAATGTTGCTACTAGTCCATATAGTCATTGCAAGGGCAGGAAAATTACAGAGGAATTGTAGCTTGTTCTCATAAATCTGCAATTAGTGTCACTAAAATAATATGCTAGCCTGAAAAAAGCCTGTTTGGTAAAGTGGCAATTTTGCCATAAACTTGTTGTAGTAATTCCTTGTTAGAATTCTTTTACTACTGTGACAGTAGAGATACATAAAGGTCACCATACAATTTAATTTTAAAAAATTGTGTGTCTTTCCTTTTCATGTAGGCGTTACTTTGGTGAAAAAATTGGACTGTATTTTGCCTGGCTGGGATGGTATACTGGAATGCTTATTCCTGCTGCTCTGGTTGGGCTCTTTGTTTTCCTCTATGGATTATTTACAATGGATTCCAGCCAAGTGAGGTAAAATTCTATGCTATAATATATAATAGCCTGTTGGAAATTAGGAACAGTCTGGCACAACTTAGGTTGCTCTACTTTTAAATGTTTTGCAGATATGGTAATAATGTAAAAATAACCAAAGTAGAATATTGAGTATTTGAGTAAAGTATTTACACTTTATATATTTGTTTTGCATCAAGCCAGATGTGTCATGCTGGCAGTGGCCATTCTTATCTCTGTATCTGCAGTGATTTCCATTCAGGAAAAACAGACCAGTCTGTAAGGACCAATTCTCATGTTGCAGATACTTTAATAATTGTTGATCTAATTAAGTCTAATGAGCAAAAAAAACAGACATATTCCCTCATTACCTCCATCTTGCAATAATTTCCAGAGTGTAGTTCAGTTACTAAACTTCAAGTTTTGCCTAGGTCTTTTTTTTCCTTCTTCATTAATAGTGGCACCCTGGGAGTCTAATAAAATTCTTACCTGTGTCAGTGTAACTTGCAGCCAGGAGACTCAGCTTCAGGGAGATTACAACCATGTGAAATGAACCAAGTTTTCAAGTTTCCCACTTCGGTGAATTTGCTCTGAGAAGGGTTTATGTCAATTTAGGGTGATGAGAGTGCTCAAGTGCTGTCTGTACTTCTAGGAACTCTCTGAGGATCCACCATATTGCAAAGTATTCCATTAGATGTTATCAGACAGTTCAGTATCAGTGCTCTTACAATTGCAGCTGTTCCTTCAAGCAGTTTGGGTACTTAGGCTTGGGTACTTAGACTTAGAGTCAGACTTCACAGAAAATGTTGTTTCTCTGACTTTGGGCAAGACTATATTCGAGTTTTATCTAAGGAATTTTCTTCAACTTCTATTTCACAGTGAGTTATTATATTCTACAGTACTGTAATGAACACTTTTTTCTAAGCTTGCTTTGTACAGCAAACTCCTGAGAAACTGTACGAATTCAAACCTCATGAAATGCAGTAAAATGCAATAAACTTAACAGCCAGGAAACAATGCTATCTTTAAGGTGTTGTTCTCTGTATTAGGATTGTTTTTCACTGTAAATGTCTTCAAAATGCAAGGATCAGCCTGTTCTTAGAGGACAGGGACCACAGCTGTTGAACTGTCAGTCTTGTATCTGTCACATGTACAATGGCACAGTTCCAACAAAGGGGGAGCAAGGGGCCATAATCTAATATTTCCAAGGTGTAGGTTAGTATTTCTTCTTTGTGGAAGAGAAAGGTGTGTCATTGGCAACTCCACGAGAGAAAGAACAAAATTTCTCATAATTTTATTTTTTCAAACTGTGAGCTATTATGTAATTTTTTATCATTGAATATCCTGGGTTGGAAGGGGTTCACAAGGATCCTTGAAGTTCAACCCTTGGGCCTGCATAGAACAGGCTCAAGAATCCCACCATATGCTTGAGATCACTGTCAAAATACTTTTTGAACTCTCTCAGTCTTGGTACTGTGACCCCCATCCTTGGGAATCTGTTCCAGTTCCCAGCTGCCTTGTGACTGAAAAACCTTTTTCTAACATATAACCTAAATCTCCTCTGACACAGCTTCATACATTCCCTCTGGTCCTGTCACTGGTCACCAGAAAGAGGAGGAAGCTGTTAGATTGCTATGAGATATCCTCTCAGTCTCCTATTCTCCAGGCTGAACAAGCCTGGTGATTTCACCATCTTTGTGTCCCTCTTTTGGAGACTCCCTAAGAGCTTTATATCTTCCTTATATTGTGGCTCCCAAAACTACACACCATATTCAAGGTGAGGCTGCACCAGCACAGAATAGAACAGGACAATCACCTTCTGTCATATGCCTCTCCCAGGAATACTTGCAGATACAGCTCCTGTTTAACAGAAAAATGCAATTATCTTCCTCGCTGAAGGTTGCAGGGTGTTGTGAATCACATGAGCACAGAGGTAGATAGCTTTTGAGGGTTTCTGTCCTCAGTTTCTTTCCTTAGCTGCAGACAAAACATAAACAAAGCACATTTAAGTTTGTCCCTGTGGGGGTGGGTTGTGTTGGGTCTCATCCTGAGGCACCTCAGTGTCACGCTGTGCTACACAGAGTGCCAGCATGCCCCATATCCTTTGAATGTTTGGTGTCTTCTACATAATTTGGAAAAATAGCTGTAAATGCATTTGAAGGGTAGTGAGGAGTTTTTTGTTTTCCTGTTTGTGGTATTTGTGAGAGAATTTGCTGGTGTGAGGAGTGTAACATGATGCCCATTACTGTATACTACTCTAGGGCCAATAGTGTTCAGGTTCCTGATTCAGGATTGGGCTTTCCAAGCCAAGTATGCACCTTTAATTTATTTGTCCAGTTTTGTGGTGCACACGCTGTTAACAAACAGAGAACATACTCAGAAAATCTTGGGAATGCTCGAAGTGTTTTTGTAACCTCTGTTTTCCTGTCATACTGAAGCAGAGAGATCTGCGAGGCCAATGAAACCATTATGTGCCCTATGTGTGAGCGCAATTGCACACTGCAGAAACTCAACGAGAGCTGCATCTATGCCAAGGTAATTAGTGTGCTATTGCTAGATATTATTGTAATTATTGTATTACTAATTATTGTCATCATTGTACTATTGCTAGCAAGATAATTTTGATTGTGTAATGGCTGTCCTGGTTTCAACCAAGTTTCCTGAAAAGCAGGTCGTTTCTCTACCGATGTTGTTTTCAGCATTTGTGATTCATCTAATAAGGGAATGCTCTGACATGATTTGAGGTTTTCCTAAAATTGCTTTATGTGAGCATTTCCTTATTAACAAATTCCTATTATTTTCATTAACTTATTAAGTCTCCCTTGAGGCCATCATAATAAAACCTTTTGTAAGGGTTTTTTTTTTCCTGCTTTCCTCTATAACCATCTTATTACTGTTTCCCTTGCTTACTTTGTATTTGAATTTTTACCCCTGCTTTGCTCTGTCAAATTAATTCAAAGATTTTATACAATTAAATATTTTAATAAAAGAAGGTATTCTTAAATAATCTTAAATCATCACAAGGATCTCTGTATACATGCAGTGTTTGCAAGTGAGCAATATATTTTGATGTGTTGTATGTTCATAATGCTGGAAAAGCAGCCCTGGCGTTTATCTTTGTATTCTTTATCCCACAGAATAAATCTTTCTCAGAAGCCTATAAATCATGTTATAAAACATGACTGTCTCTTTGCCATGGCATTACAACAAAACTGCAGCAGCGTCAAAGAGAAAATCGATTTTGTATTAGATGTCAAAATTTCCTATCAATATGACCAATGCTGAATAAAACTCAACATTTCAAACCTATCTGTGAAAGTATTTTTAAAATTTATTTATGTTTGCCATTTACAAATTTGATTTTCTATTTTATAATGCAAAAGTTAAGAGGTTGTTTTGTAACAACAGCAATAAATACCACTAGGAATGCTGTACTTAAAGAAAAAGTGGTTCTTGTTTTTAAATACTTCTATAACTATATAGCAGAAAATGGCTCCATGGGGGGATTTCATAACTTTTTATACTGATTTCTTTTTTAAAAAATGTGTACTTAAGGTAAAAGCTTTCATAATTGAAATAACATTATGCATTCTATACAACCCATCTCAGAAATGCCTCTTTCTAGGTGGTGGTAAGTGTTTCTTCAGCAGTCCACTGCAGTTTTAACAGGCAGTTAAGATATTTGAAATTGCAGTATCCCTTTTTATTGTAGATCCTGTTATTTTAACATCCTCAGTTAATAAGAAGCAGGTTTTGTGTCTTATTTTTTATTTACACTGACATCCTGTGCTTAAATCATGCAAATTTCACATTTAATGTCTGTCATTGTTTGACACTGGCTATAAATGCCAGCTACCCATGAAAGTAATTTGTTTACCCTCTCCTGCTACAGCTGGGCAGAGGGGAAAAAAATTAACAAAGGGCTCATGAGTTAAGGAGTGGGAGAAAAATACTCTAAGAGCGAAATAGGTTCAAATTTAATGGTATAAAATAAATTTATTATTAACAGAGTCAGAAGAAGAAAATGATAACTGCCCCTGCACTGTTTGGATTTTCTTAAATATGTAATCACAGAGGCATTACCAGCTTCTCTAACTGCACTGGCAGTGTGTCCATCTTCAGAGCTGGGACATGGTGGGAACCTCCAGCAGCTGCTCACAGGAGCCACCCCTGTGCCCCCCACCCCTGCTACCAGAAAATCAGGCTGTGCCAAATCAACAGAATGTCATATTGGGAATAATGCAGTGGGAAAAATGTGGCAGTCCATCCATGCTTCATTTGTTTTCAGACCAATCCTTTTGGAAAAAAATTGGGTGATTTTCAGAGAAGGCAAGGCGTAACCACTCACATTCCATCCTCACAGGCACCCTTTGCTTGTGTCTACAATCATGGAAATTCATGTATGCTCCCAGCTTTTCCTGCCAATGCTTGTGATCTGAAAAACTGATCAACCTTGCATTAGAACACAAAAAACAAACAAAAATTGTCTCCTTTCAGGACTTGTCTGTTCTGGATCTCTCTCCACTGGAGGAGAGAGAGAATTCCCTTTGGGAAGGAATAGGATTACTATCTGGCCACTCACATGGAAAAATAAAAAACAAATACAGCTTTATGAACCTTTCCTAAAGGTTATAATGTAATGCCTTCACTCACTGTAATGTCTCTAAAGAAAACTTCACAGCAGCTTCACTCATTACCTCTTGCTACAAACTGCCTGTTTTCTGGCAGTGCCAAATTGGGAGCCAAGTATTTATTTTCTACTCTTAGCAAGATTAATTTGGATTAGGTTTGGTTGGTTGTTTGGTTCATTTTGTGTTTTCTTGGAAAGATGCACTCTTTCCTGAGCAGAATATCCAAGATCCTCACACAAGTATGCATTCAAAATTAATAATATTAATCAGATTTATTGTGCTGCTTTTGTTCACCTCTCACATTTTCAGTCTCATTACCCATTATGTTTGTGTTTTCCTTTATGGAAGCAAAACTAAAAAAAAAGGCAATATATGTATTTGATTGACAGTTGATCCCACTGTATGATCCTGGCAGGGGACATATTGGATTTATTCATCTCCAGTACCAACTATTCAATTCCATTTAAGAACCTTTAAAAAAAAAAGAAAATAAAACCATAACTGACATACAGATGAAATGTATGTTTTTAATTAAATTCTCACAATATTATAATAATTTTACTCCACAAGAAATAAAATAAAGAAACAGTTTTTAATTAACTTTTTCTGCATTCATGAGTTAGTTTTCTTGATTTCTGAGGTAGAAGTAGTAATGCCAGTTTTTTCCAGAAGAATGAAGATCTGTGTGCAGGATGAGTTTTGCTTGCACCATGCAGCTCTGCCAGGAGCAGGTTAGGTGGCCTGCCTGGGGCAGGCTGTCAGCCCCAGAGTCCTGGCACACCTGTACAGAACATTCCTGCTGGCTGGTGCAGCTCCAGGTGTAACCAAAACACAGCCTGATTACCTGCACCCTTCCACTGCCACGAGGACAGGCTTGTTTCCATGATAAAAGCTTAAAAATTGGTTCTTAAGTCAGCAAGAGTCAGTATCAGTGGAAGGAAAGTCTTTTCAATGATGTTCCACCTCAAGACATTTTTTTCTTACTTCAGACAGTGGGAAACCACCATGAATTTTCTCTAGGGTTTAGAACAATACATATCAGAGCCACTTTTTCATTCCTTTTCTTTCTGTTCAGGTTGTCTTTTAACATATGCCTGTTGATGATAAGTTGATTTGCTCTAGTATTTTATAGGGATCTGTGCTTTTAAATTTTTTTTAATATGAATTTAAAGCCTCTGCACTGCTTAATAATTGCCAGCAACATCTTAAACCATCTCTTTTTTAGAAGAAATGTAGGCCCATTATCCCTGGATGAATTATATTGCCACAATTTGACAACCTTCAATCTACTGAAAGGACATTGATCTTATCAACTTCCTAAATACTGTTTCATATTATGGGTAGAATATTAGAAATTTCAGATTTTTGTAGTATAAATTGTGGTGTTTTTGTGAGACCATAAATTCAGCCACTCAGATGTTTAAAAGGCAGGCAAAACCTACTTTTCAATCAATACCCGTTTTCAGTAAGCATGAACAAATAAATAGAACTAAGTACAAATAAATAAGTACTTTCTATTTCAATATTTATTTGCAATCATTAAGCCTTAGACTTGAAGCTGAATTGCTGTTCTGACCAAAAAAACCTTAGAGTAAGATAAGGGATAAATCTAACTAAGAGAATAGCATTCATAGAAGAAATTACCTTCACAGTTTAGAGTTATGGAGACTTCTGTGGAGTGATATTTAGGCACAATTTAATGTTTGTTGGAGTTTAGGTGCACAAGCCTTTTAAGAAGGAGAAGGTCAACAATTTGAGAGGCTGAGGTGTCTAGATAAAAAGGAATACATGCTATTTTTACCTGCAGAGAAATGCAAAATACCTAGGCAGAAGAACAAAATGGAATCAAGAGACAGTAAGTATATAGAGGGAGAAAAGTGAAGAGGTTTTTTTAGCTCATAAAACCCTTAAATATAAATGGTTGAGATTAAGTTTGACCTACCATATGACAAGAATTCTGCATGAAATTTTAGCCTGTCTGGACATGGACAAAACAGCTCAGTGTCTGTGAAACAAAATGACTGGTGATGCATGAAGTGATGGTCTGGAACAGCAGATTTCAAATTACACTGGAAGTCAGAGTGTGGCATTGACAAACCTTGGTAGTAGAAACATGCTAATGAGGCTGCTTAGGAGAATGCTTAGCTTTAATTTCTGCCACCAGTTGTGTTCTCTGGGATTATTTCGGGCAAATATGAGGTGGCAGTATTTTTTTTTCCTGATGTATTTATTTTTTTATTCAGGTTACACATTTGTTTGATAACGGAGGGACTGTCTTCTTTGCAATTTTCATGGCAATTTGGGGTAAGTGCATTTTTACTTGTTGAGGTGGGGTATTTTTAGTGGGGTTGTTTTGTTTTGGTGGTTTTTTTGTTTGTTTTTTTGTGATTTGTTTTGTTATGTTTTGTTTTTTTAGTTCACCTGACCCTTTTAGATGATTACTTGACAAAGGGAGATTATAGCTCTTGATAAAAGTTAAGGAAGGGTTATGATTTTGCCACACAAGCTAATTTTTTTTTGTTATTCTCATTAACTTAAATTTCTATGCCAGTAGTGGGTAACACCATTTATAGGTAATGTAATTATTTTCTTTAGGGTCATAAATGTCTTTAAGCCTGAATTTTATATTATTCAGGCCAAAGTCCTTTTAGAGGAAAGCGTGTAGGTTGAGTTACTAGTCTTGAGCCAATATAAAAATCACATCTTGTAGGGGATTCTTATAGAATAAATGAGACTGGTTTTATGGGAGGAAATTATTAGAGGAAAGTGTAGGAAAGGTTTGATGAAGTGCTTACTGCAGTTAAGGTATTTAATGCAAATTCTTAGTCTGAATCTCTCATTATGTTCACACTGCCATTGCACACATCATGTTGTGGGGCTCAAAGTCAAGCAGGGGCATATCCACAGACCAGGAGTTAACCAAGAGCAGTTTTGTCTCTTGCAGAAGGTCAGTGTGATAGTGCCATAAAAGACAGATTTATTGGTTCCAGCATGAAATTCTTGGTAGAATTAGCTTTCACTGCAGCTAATAGGATTTTGCTGCTGGGAAATAGGGAAGAAGAATAGAACCAGAGATAATTGATTCTACCAATGCACATGTTTGTGTAAACACTGAGAAAATTACACTAGTTCCCATGCATAGAGCTGTCTCCATTCAAGCCAGAGTTTTACAATTTTGAATGAAATGGTACACAACACCTTTATTTATGTAATATGTATGAATAAGTATTAATGATTCTAACAACAGAAGCACATCCTCATACATGCAAGAATTATGAATGCATTGTTAAAAATTAACATGGTAAAACTAAAGGGCACACTTTGGTTACTTGCCTCATTGATATTTCTTCATTTACTGCTAATCTTGGTATTAATACTTTCCAGTTATTAATTATTACATTCAAAAATTCCTAACATACAGTGCATTTAATTATATAGTTACCAGTGCAGACATCACAGGTAGCTTCTTAGCATCTCTTCACCTCTATCTTCAAGTTCTCCTCCAAGAGAGCTCTTTCCATTTTCATCTGAGGCCAGTATTCAAGAGTATGGAGGAATTTGCTTGTATAACACTGCTTTACCACAGGAAGGATGGCATTATATGGGCTAAGGAAAGTGAAAGCTGAGCATTACATTTTTCTTCATTTCAAGCATCAGATTATATTCTCATGAAACATAGGTGAATCTGTCTCAGATTTTTGGTGTGATACCAAACATGCTGGATACAACGTTAGAAATCAGGTTCTGGTATTGATGGGACATATGCTGGTTTTATGACTGAACTCAAAAGAATGGCAAAACTGCATATATGGGTTGAAATCTTTAATATTTTAAATAAATACCTGTTTTGCCCATATTCAGTGTGACTGACATAATTTCTCCCTGGGGTGTATGTGCATGTAATTTACTCACATATTGATAATTTACTCACATATTGAATAAAACCTCATTGCAACTTTCACAGACAGTTAGATAATTCCATTCCATCAATGTGATCCACAGCCACCACACTAATTAAAGCATTTAAGCAGAGCATAATAACAAGGACATATCCCAAATGTGTAGTTTTCTCTGCACTTTATTTTGTTTATTCTATGCCTTTACAATTGTTTCTTTTACATATTCTTTCTTTCTATTTAGACACAATTGCAAGCAGATTAACTATGCAATTATTTGCATTATTCTGCCATAATTTTACACTTTAGCTGGACAGAGCTGGACCATGCTTTTTAGGATTCCTATGTGCATATCAGAGATAATTCCTTTCCTCTCCTATTAAGTATTTCTTGTATCTGATCTGTACTGACACATTTTAAATAATTTCTGCAGCCTGCAATTCAAACAACAGATCTGTTTGACAGAAGAATAGAAGCTTGTAATCTTTTTTCCCATTGATAATGATATTAAATTGGTGTCATCAAGTGAAAGGTTAGATTGTTTTACTCAGTAATTCCATTCTTCTCAGCAAACTTCAAGTAATCCAAATTAAATAATCCAAATAAACCTAATCAATCTTGTCATATTCACTGAAGAAGGTACAAATGTAAATTTGGGAAAATAATGACCTGAGTAGTTTATCAGATAGCAATTATATTTGGATAGAACAGTTTCACTTCAAAGTAGTTAAGTTGAGGATTTGAGGGAATAGTGGGGGCTTAGGAAAAGTAAAAAGGCAGCTCAATGTGTTTTTAGTCAAATAGAAAGATTTCAGATTTAATTACTGAATCAACCACTATTTTTAAATTAAATGAATAAGCAGTAATCATTCTTTGACTGCAATTATTTATAAGCATTTAAGCCAGCAGTTAAAATTGCAGCCTCTGAATTTCAATTCGTGTGTGTGCAAAGTTAAAAATCCAGTAATGCTTCTTGCACCTGTTTGATTAGCAGAATAAATATTTCTTTTAAGATTTTCCTTCAAATTCATAAAACTTTTCTTCAAGGTATACAGTTTTTCTTGGAACTGAACTTGCTCTCCAGCCCTCCTTCCTTTTCAGTCAATGTTATTTAAAATCAGGTACATTGTAAATATTAGCTATGTATTAACTATGATGGGGAACATGAAAGTCTGATGATCCTTCAGTTCTCAGTACAAAGTGTACTTTCAGTCCTGTGTTAAAAGCTTGAAAGCTAATTAATGCAAAAAATTACTGTGCCTTCTAATCTTTTCTTCTCTTGAAGACCTGATTCAGAATAGCAGGATAGAAAAGTGCCATGACAGTTTTATGTTCTGTGGTTTTCCCATGCATACTTAACTTGGTAATTAAATGCACAATGAGTAATTCCTTTGGAAGTGTTTATAAGAGATCATCTTTGGTCACAAAAGTTTCTGAACTTTAATAAATTGATGTGCTTTATGTTTTAAATCTAATTTCTACATATCTGCTTTGATGGTCCATTCCAGTGTAAATAGGTAATACCTGTCACTAGGCTCTCCCACTGTGGGAAGTGGTAAATAATGAATTAAGGAGTAAATAACTTGAAAAATATATGTTTTTACATATTTGGGTTAAGCTTTAGTTTTATTCTGTACTAGGTCACCTGTAAGTTCACGTTTCATAAAGTGTCCAGTTCAATTAAAAAATGGTTTTATTTCAGCATTATAATTTTATTAAACCAGTGGGACTTTAGTTAGATCCTTATCTTCATTGGCATCTTTTGGATTCGGTGGTGCAGTAGAAGGGTTGTTGGAATTATGATGTCTGCTGAATGGGTTGAAATTTGGGGTAGGACTGTCCTGCTTCACCACGGGTGATGTCAGAATGACACTGGTAGGGAAGAGCGTGGTGGGTTTGACTGGAGAGTTACCCCTGGGAAGCACTAAAGCCCCAGGAGTAGTGTGGATGGCTGTGGGATGACTTGGGGTCACTGTGGATGTAGCTGCAGCACTTTTGGTCACTCCAGAAAAGTCACCTGTTGTTCTAAGTGTTGCTGAAGACATTGGGCTCCTGTGGATGTTTGTGGTTGAGTTATTTATTCCACATTTGAAGAGAAGGTGGTGCCATCAGAGGACCTCAGGGATATGCCTTTTGACTCACTGGTAATTTCTGTTCTTTTAATTACATTCCCTTTGGCATTGGCAGCTGCTGGTGCAGCATGACTTATGGTAGGACTTACTGTGGGAGCCATCTGCAGAACAAATCTCTGTGCAGTTAGTTGCACTGGAGACTGATGGTTTTTTTGTAATTGAGCTATTTCCTTTACTTGTTTCTTTTACTTCTCCAGCCTCAGTATTGCTTCTGTTCCATTGCAGTCTTACAAGCAGGAAAATGAGAGTCCTTCCACAGGAGGGTTGCATGGTCTTGAGTTCAAAGTTTGTTTTATACAGAACCTGCAAGAAATTAATTTTTGTTTATGGTTTTATTTAACCAAACCAAGTTACCCAGTGAAGACCCAAATAAGTTGGTAAAAGAAGTTAGTGTTATACAATAGAAATTTCACTGATTCACCACATGTTGATGCTGGAAACTTCATGTCCCTAAGTGTTAATGGCATAAGAATCACCTGAATAATATTGATGATCAGCAAAATTGATCTCATCTTGATCAATATCAATTGCAATACTGATCTCAGTGTGCTTATGGAGGTGTTGTAGGATAACTTG
Organism: Cichladusa arquata; assembly: GCA_026413545.1. Taxonomy (NCBI): domain Eukaryota; kingdom Metazoa; phylum Chordata; class Aves; order Passeriformes; family Muscicapidae; genus Cichladusa; species Cichladusa arquata. The sequence continues at coordinate 281,430 of JAOTQP010000251.1, forward strand.
CATGACTGAAACGTTGTCACAGAGGATGAGACACTGTTCAGGAGAGACAGACCAGGAAGGACGTGGTGTCAGAGTTACCCTGTGTGAGGCAAGACTTGGGATGTATTCAGCTCTGACTTGGGGGAGATGAGGAGTAAGTGGAGAGCTTATGGGTCAGGATAAAGACAGTTACCCACAAGGATGATACTGTTATGGGTGTTTGCTACAGGCCAGCTGATCAGGAGAAAAAAGTGGATGAGATCTTCTGTAGACGGCTTGAAGCACCCTCAAAGTCACATCTGGTTCTTGTGAGGGACTTTAACTGCCTTGACATCTGCTGGAGAAGCAACACAGCAAAGCTCAAACAGTCCAGGAGGTTCCTGGAAAGCACTGATTACAGCTTTCTGAAACGGGTAGTAGAGGATTCCCCAAGCAGTGACGTTTTGCTTGACCTCATACTAACACTCTTGGAAGTTGGAAATGTGAAGGTTGGGAACAGCCTTGGCTGCAGGGATCATGTGGTTGTGGAGTTTGGTAATGGATAAAGAGGAAGCAAGGCAGCAAGTAAAATTACAGCCATGATATTCAGGTGAGCTAATGTTAGCCCCTTTAGGGATCTCTTGGAAAAATGCCATGGGAATAGGCCCTGCAGGGAAGAAGGGTCTAAGAGAGATGGTTGATATTCAAGGACTGTTTTCTCCAGGCTCAAGAATGATGCATCCCCATGAGAAAGGAATCAGGCAAAGTGGTCAAGAGACCTGTGTGAATGAATAAAGAATTCCTGTCAAGCATAAGCAGGAAATATACAGGAGATTGAAGCAGGGTCAGGTCACTTGGAATGCACATAGAGAGGTTAGTAGAATAAATAGAAATGAAACAAGGAAGCCAAGGCCAATCTGGAATTAAATGGGCAAGGATGTCAAGGACAACAAGAAAGGCTTATCCATAACAAAAGGAAAGCTAAGGATCATGTGGCCCATTACTAAAAGAAGGGGGGGCCCTTGTAGCTGAAGACACAGAAGAGGCAGAGCTGCTGAGCTTTCTTTGCGTTGGTCTTCACTGACATGATCAGCCCTCAGGAATCTCTGTCCCAGGTGCCCAGGGTAAGAAGTGATCAGTTTCCTTGGCCAAGGACAGCTGGGTAAGAGAACACTTAGAGAAACCTGACATCCACAAGTACAGGGCCTTGATGGGCTGTATCCGTGAGTGCTGAGAGTTGGCAGACACCATAGCTAGGCTGTTCACAAACACCTTTGAAAGGTCTTGGTGATCAGGAGAGGTGCCTAAAGACTGAAAGAAAGCAAATGTCACCCCAATCTTTGAGCAAGAGAAAGAAGGAGGACCCAGGAAACTACCTAGCAATCAGCAAGTGCACTTGCTGAGATGAGAATTGGTAAAGGGCTGTATTCTACAAAATAAAGCAGCAGCATGGAAGTTCCATTAAGAAATGCATGCTGCTAGAAATTTATCTGATCCTATCTCTAAATATGTTCACAGTTGCAATAATATAAGAAAACAGTGTCAATCCAAATTTTCTGAGTTTATCAGATGTCAATAATTTTTACTTTTGAAAATATAACTAGTTAGGGATCTGAATGCGACCATTCAAACTCCTCTCTTTAGATTTTATGTTCAAAAATACTGGATTAAATCAGGAATGAAAAAGTCAGGCATATCATATAGAACTTCGTGTTCTCATCCAGTCAACTCGTGACTTTTTTCATTCTTTGATCCTTTATGTACATTTATTCTAGGCTGGTATGTGATGAAGAGAGATTCAGAAATGTTTCAGTATTGTGTGACTATTTGAGTGGAATGCCATGATGTTGTCATCTGTTTCCACTTTAAATTTTTAAGGACTCGAGTGCAAATACCTTTGAATAACTTATCCTTGAGGTAAGCGTTGAGGATATGGTGTCCACAGGAGGTATTCATGTAGAAGCAGCTGGTGGTGTTTCTTGAAAGTACTGCATGGACAAGTAGAAGTTTTTCTGTGAGATGGATCAAGTTCTTCCAGTTCTAATATCCCTCTGGGGGAAGTAAATTGTTAATTGGCATGAGATGAGGTGATCTGTGACAGGAGGGAGGGCAGAGTTAGATGCTGTGGGTTTGGTTTTCTGATTTTTGTTTTATTTCCTTCAGTGTGTATCAGCTAGCTTCCAATTCACATTTATTGCTGTGTCTGGGTGGACATCTGTCTAATAGATTGTCCTGGAGATCTGAAGGCAAGCATCACTAATTCATGTCCAAATCTTATACAGCAGTAACCAAGTGAGAAGTTACGTACTGGCATCAACAGTAAATTCACCAGCATGCACACCTGCTGCTGATAAGCCTTTCTGAGAGTTTTTAAAAATAAAGGTTGTTTGGATAGCTGTATAATATTTGAAAAGATCAAGATCTTAAATATACAGTCTGAAATTTGGTTCAAGTATATCTGTTGAAATGGTATGAAAGTCATACCCCTCTAGTGCTGTCCTGGACCTCAGCACTGGCCTTAGGAAGGTGTGCTTGCTCTCTCCTTTGTTTGATAGCAGTTTAACTCATCTCTTATGAAAAGTAAAAGCTTTTTACCTCAGTGACTTAACACCCAGTGGAAAATGTTTGTGGCCCAGTTCCTGGCTGTGAGTTGTGCACCTGCAGCCTGGTGCCTGAAGGCTGGTGCTGAGTGCTGGCCCACTATTCTACCATTCCTGGAAGGCAGAACCTCCAGCAGTGAGACCAGCTGTGATCAGATTTGGAGCTGTGGCCCTGTGCAGGCAAGGTGGTTCAGTGTTCCAGGAGTTTGAGGAGACTAAGCTGTCCCCCAGCTATAGCTGGTATTTTTTAAGTGGCAGTTTCAACTCTGGAGGACACAACAACCCTGTGCAGAGCTGCAGGCTTGGGGAGAAGTGGCTGGAAAGCTGCCCAGTGGAAAAGGACCTGGTGGTGCCAGTTGGTTTCTGGCTGAACATGGGCCAACAGTCTGCCAGAGTGACCAAGAGGGCCTGTGGCATTCCTGGCTTGTGTCAGAAATAGTGTGGCCAGCACAAGGGAATGACTGTCCCCTGTACTCAGCTCTGGTGAGGCTGCAGCTCCAATCACAGGTTCAGTTTTGGGCTGCTCCCTGCAAGAGAGGCATTGAGGTGCTCCAGTGTGTCCAGGGAGCACAGTGGGGCTGAGGAAGGGTGTGTGGCACCAGTGTGATGAGGAACAGCTGAGGAAGCTGGAGGTGTTTAGCCTGGAGACAAAAAGGCTCAGAGGGCACCCTACTGCTCTCTGTAACTACCTGACAGGAGGAGGTTGTGGTGAGGTGCTGTCAGTCTCTTCTCCTGAGCAGCAAATGACAGCATGACAGGAAATGGCCTCAAATTGTGCCTGGGTAGGTTTAGATTTGATATTAGGAAGGATTTCTTCACTGGAAGTGTTGTCTGGCAATGGTATGGGCTGCTCAGGGAAGTGGTGGAATCACCATTCCTGGGCATCTTTAAAACATATTTAGATGTGGAACTTGTGGACTTGGTTTAGTGGTGGATTTAGCAGTGCTGGATGAACAGTTGGACTTGATGTCTAAAAGGTCTTTTCCAAGGTAAATAATTCTATAGTTCTATGACTTTTGATCTTCATCAGCGTGAATACTGCCAGCATAAGGGCCATAAACATAAGATAACTTAAATAAGAAACTTTTGGATGTGTACAATGGACAGAATTGCAGACTATATTGCAGAGCATTGAACAAATTCCTAAATGAGAGATCTTTACTACAATTCTGGACAAAAGGAAAGGAAGTACAACATGTATATTGATATATAAAAGCAGGGAAGGCACCAGATAATTTTTTTCTGTGGGAAACTGGAAGCTTATGTGTTTCCCTCTAAACTAAGTTACTCTGAACCCTTGAAGAGCAGAGAAATCCTCTGCCAGATCTAAGCAATGGTAGGACATCAGTGGTCTAGAGCAATAGTTGTCTAGAGCAGTAACTGATAAAAATCAAGGTTTATAATTTTCAGAGTGTGGAGATGAGGATGAGAGATGATTCTGTAAGAAGTTCCTGTTAACCAGAACTGGAGGGGCTGGATTGCATGGAGAGCAATTGGAGATGGGTAGTACAGTGGTTTTTGTTTGCCAGTTTGAGTCATGGCACCAATTAATGTAGTGGGTTGAGTGCTGGCCAAATACTACTGCCCCTACTCAAATTACTCAATTTTTGCTTGAGATAAGGATTGGAAGAAGTGCAAAGTATGTTCAAAACTTTAAAGGCTATAAAGAAAGTTTTATTAAC
>JAOTQP010000251.1:285769-311695 GCA_026413545.1 Cichladusa arquata
CCCCTGTTGAACTTGGTGGAGATGTACAGAACTGAAGGAAGAATAAGAACCAGAATAAGCTTTTAGAATATTTCTCTTTCCCCCACTTCTACTTTTCTTTCCCACTGACAACTTAGAGAGACATAACCTGGTATTTTCAGTCAGTTTACCACTGTAAAATAAATCCTTTCTCCAGTTCACTTAGGGAGAGGGGTTTCTCCTGTCATGCTGTGGAGACCTTTCACAAGATACAGTTTTTTTGTGGTTTTAATTTTCATGAATAGCAGCCACCCAGAAATCTGCAATCGTGAAGTGCCTCCCACGGTTTGGTAGTCTTCCTCCAGCTACCACCATGGGTTATCTCAGCTTATTGGGGTGCAATTTTAGGGATGAGCTGTTCTAGTATAAAAGCAAAAGTTCTTTTCACCCGTCTCTGGGATCATCTTTGCCTCTGGGAACAGAGGTCATCTTCTATCTCTGAGGTAAGATTTTTTTATTTCTCTGATCTCTCTCTCTGTTCAAGCATCTCATTAGATGATAGTTACTTTGACATCTGCTTTTGAATGTTACATCCCCCCAAATGCATTTCATGAATTACAGGGAAAAGAGTCTGATGTATCAATTATATCTTCGCCATACAAGGGAATTTCTTACAAGAGAATTTCAGCCCAAGGTTAAGGCATCTCTTCGTTCTCCTCCCATTTGAGATTTGAATTAATATTCAAAACTAGCCAGCTGTTTGGTTTTGTCAGATCTGAAGGAAGCTGCCATGATCCTTACAGGGAATCACTTCCCTAGTTGATGGATTTTCTCCATAACTAAAAACCAAGCTATGTTAAACCACTACAGGTGGTATGAGTAATGTTGTCACCAAAACTGTGGGAAAAACAAGAGCTCTTCAACATTTTAATGTTAGAGAGTCAAGGCATTGCTTTATTATCTGGCCAGGATGTACCACAGAAATAATCTCATCCACACATAGCCTGGATCTGGAGATAGAATCATTTGATGACACATAGTTTTTAGTAGATTTTTCAGATCTTTTATACAGTCAAAACTCATAGAAATAGATGGGGTCAGTGTTCAGTGATCCCAAGTTATGTGGTTCTTAGTATTTGGTCTCCTCTTGAATCTGAATTTCTTCACTTCTGGCGTTAATTAGATCTTCATTCCTTTATTTTCTTGTGTCACCTCAGATTACTCAAGTACAAACTCTGCTACTGCTTAAATGAAGAGCTGGGTGCTGTTCTTGTTAAGAGCATCTGAAATTTACATCTGTAGATCCATGCTTCAAAGAATAAAAGAACATACTACCTAGAAATAATACTCAGGGACAAGTTCCTTTCATTCAAGAAGCCATTATTTATGGGTAGTGGTGTGGTGAGCTTCTGCTAACTTCTAGTTGCTGTGCTTTAATATATTATATAGATCAATCATGTATGTCTATGTAGATATAGGTATAATATATATAACCTCATTAGGATAGCTAATTATGTATCAAGTATGTATAGAAACCTAGAGAAATATTAAACACAGAAATATGGATAAAAATAGGAATATGAGACCATCCTGTTTATTTTGAATTAGAAATACTTCTGAGCAGTTGGCTTTCTAGAAGGAAGCAAATTTTCTTACTTCCTATTTGAATTCATTGTTTTCCAAGGAGCAATTGGACAATTCCATGTTTTGTCAGGAATCACCCCCTAAACAAGGTGTCCTACCCTCAGTGGCAGACTACAGTGTTTTGGAAATTTGGAGTTATTTATTAGTTGTAATTATCTTATCAAAAGCCCTAAGTACATGGAGTATCTGATTATGGTCTCACACCTAGATTAGAAATAATTGTCTAGAGAATTATTCTAGTAGCAAAACCATCTAGTAGCAAAACAGTTGCAGGATAAAACTGGTATAGCTGGGAAAGAAGAGAGGTTGTCTTACTTGAACTGAATAAAATGAGATAGCTCTTAGCTCTTTATTAATAGATATAATTGTGTATGTGTATCCTTGTTTCTTCAAGAGAAGATTTTTTTGTTTTGACTAAAAATTAAAAGCAAAATGATGAATGTAAAGGGATGGCAATGTCTCAAATTGACAGGTACCTATCTCTGTACCGATACTGCAGGCAACAAAAATATGATTCTTAGATAAACATAGTCAAATAATGTTTTAAATTTAACAAGGATTATCCTGAGGCTACTTAGAGTTTTCAGGTTCTATGGGGAAAACTGCCAGAAAGTGGCTAGTGATAAATGTTGCATTGCTGATTTTCTTGAGATCTGCATGGCCCTTTCCCCCCTGTAATTAAAGTACAGTTGTTTTCCACAGCAACAGTCTTCCTAGAGTTTTGGAAAAGACGGAGAGCTGTATTAACTTATGATTGGGACCTCATAGACTGGGAAGATGAAGAGGTAAGAAGAAACAGAAGCAAACATGTAAAGCCTTGCTGTCAGCATGGGTAAAGTCTCAATATCAATCCATATTGTGTGTCAGTCATCTGAATTTGTCATTCAGATTATATTTGTATTTATAGTACTAGTTGCAGAATACAAAGGTATGTTTGAGGTTGTACAATGATACTTTGCCTTTTGCAACTAACATTATAATTCCAAATATAATTCTACATTTATTAAAAGTGTCATTGGAAAACCTGAGTGGAGATACTTCCCATACAGAGGAGCTACTTCTGGTGTCAGCACAGACGCCTTTCAGTTCCATGGTTTCTTGATCTGGAAATTCCTGATCTGCATAAAAAAAGGACCAAGACAAGCAACAAGACAGAAACCAGATTTTGTATTCTTCAGAGTGGCATAGCTTATCCTTGAACATTCTGCTATTGGCATCAGCAATAATAAAATCTGTTATTCCATAAATCACTAATAATAATTTACCAATATTGGTGATTTAATTGCAGTTTAAGTAAATAAACCTCACCTGTTTTACATCTTTCCATGGATGTGTAGATAGAAGCTGGCTTTTAATAAATGCTCTCATAACTCAAAAAGCACCACTTTAACTAGCCCTAATTTATCATTTTTTATCATTTTTGCAGACAGTTTAGTGTCTAAGTCAGCAGTATGACCCATGATTCTTTTGTTACACCCTCACATAGTGGGGAAGGCTCCTAAGGTTTCTGTTCTTTGCTTGACTCTGGCACTGCTTCCAAGGATTTTCAGAAGAGCAAATTATTTAGGTATTTGAGTTGAAGCATTATAAAAAGTTGTTCATATCAGTATAATGTTCTGCTTTATAGCACATGTATGTCTGACTCTTGAGAGAAATAATTAATGCAACAAATGGAATCCACCTTGTCATTCCAGGAAGAGCTGCGTCCCCAGTTTGAAGCTAAATATTCCCAAGTGGAAAGAGTAAATCCCATCACAGGAAAACCTGAACCTTTTCAGCCTTTCCCTGATAAGCTCAGTCGACTGATGGTGTCTGTCTCAGGAATATTCTTCATGGTGATGTTTAATAATATTGGAATTCTTGTTTTGTAATCATTTTACTGTAATGTAAATAGTAACTCAGCATGAGTGCATTCATTAAGATTAGTGGATTTACATAATATGGGCAAAACTGATTATCTGTCTTACTGCTTGCTCAGAGATATCTTTGTTTCACCAGATGGAATATAGTTATATTGTATAAGAACAGTAAAGAAATGTTTTAACTCTTCTAGTTTTTTTGTTCTCTCAAATTTTGCTCTACAAAACAAATATCAATCTTGAAAGCACTTATTTTATTATTTCAGTGGATGTTATTTCAGATGTGATTTATTCTGTTCTAATACCTCTGCTCATAAATACGTTCCTGTAGATTTCACTGGTCCTCACTGCAGTGTTTGCAGTTGTGGTATATCGACTGGTAGCCATGGAGCAGTTTGCTTCTTTCAAGTGGTATTTCATCAAGAAGTATTGGCAGTTTGCAACATCTGGCACTGGAGTCTGTATCAATTTTATGATCATCATGTCGCTCAATGTTGTAAGTCTTCTGTTCTTTTAAAGGAGCAATTAATTTAAAAGAGTCATTTTTAGGAGCTTACTGAGTTACCCATGTATTAGGTATGTGCCTGCTTATTCATGTAGCAGTTTCTGAAGCTAGTACTGCAGTGGATTTTTCTCCTCTGATACAATGTTTGTTAACGTTTTTCTCTAATTCCTCATTAATTTCTAATTCCTGCACTACATCTTTGCTTATGTTACCAAGTTACAGGGGTACAGATTGTTGCTTTTTACAGTTGTATTTTTTTAATACTGCCTTTTGCAATAGATCTCTAATTAGAACCACATTATTTTCTTGACTGAGAACTTGGTTTCTAGGTTGTTTTTGATTAATGACTTTGGATTCTTCCCTTTCTTACTAGAATGCAGCTGTGATATCAATGTTGCACACTCCTAGAATCTCTATGATAATTGATTTTGGTGTTTTTTCTGTCATGTAGCAGCGCAGGTTTAATCATTTGCTCCTTTAGCATTACATGAACAGAAACTCTGTTCTTTCAGCTGCATTATTATTTATAATCTTTGTGTTCCCATGCAACCACAAACAGATAAAAAGGAATAATAACACAGCAAACATTGGCTTTTAATTCTCTTATGGAATTGCACTTGCTGCAATAAGAAATAATTCTTGCAATCAGAGTCCTGTAGTTGTTTCTGTTATTATATATGATCACTCCACATCATAAAACATATATTCAAGTGAACAAGCAAAGCTATCAAAAATAACTTGCTATTTATAGTATACTCAAGGAAATATACTTCAGAGTTGGCAACTGCCTGGGATTGAGTGTCAGTTTAAAAATAAAGACTAGAGATAGTCAATATATAGAGAGATACAGAGAGATATGTTTTCAGTACAAGGCTGATATCCTCAACCAATATCTGTATTCATGCAAAGGAAAACTGAACTGTGTCAAGGCTTTTTGCCTTCTTTTAGATTGCATAAGCCTGTTCTTGAAATTAAAGGATAAGCATCTAACTGTTGATTAAGAAAACTGTTGATATCTGAATATTTCTGTTTGTTTTTGTTTTGTCTTTATTGTGTATTTAATGTACATTTATACATGCTTATATACATTTACATGGAAAAAAGAGTAGGACTGGAGGAGTTCAACAAAGTCTATAGGAAGCTATATACACTACATAGTTTCAGCATTTCTCTCCTTTATCTGCCCAGATACCTTGGTGCTATAGAGCAATAGAATACCATGCTTTTGATGCTTGTTTTCATTCTGGATTGGTCTCCACAACAGCCAGGATGTCCTGTACTTACACCATTTCATTTCTCTTTTAGGTGTATGAAAAGGTTGCCTATCTCCTGACAGACTTAGGTATGTAGGCCTTTACTAATGGTATGTCTCTTACTGGCTGTGGCATATACCTTTGTAGTGTACTTCTTTGTTATCTTTAAAGGAGTGTTTTGAAAACTCCATCTATGAAGTACATTTCTGGCATTTCCCTAAGCAAGTGAGAAATATCACAGAAAGAAAATAAATTATTATTTCACTGAGGAAATAAAACTAAGGAATTTATTCTTATACTTCTACTTTTAATGTTTCATAGTATACATTGAAAAACAGTAATCTTATTTTGGAGCCAAAGTCAAAACATATTCTTTCTTAGCACGCTAAAGGGTTTTTTCCATTTTCCCCAAATGCTTGAGTTTTTTTTAATTAATTTTAAAATTGGTCTTTCAGATGGAAAAGATGGGTTAAGACAAAATTAAGTTGTCCCAAATAAAAATGCGAAGTCATGAATTTTAAAGTAGCTCCAATTCTCTAACATTAACATTTTATACTGAAGCCTCTAGTCATGATTCAATCACAGACATAAAGCTTTCAAGCTTATAGAAAACAAGAAAGCAAAGACAGAATTTAAGATCTCTGGCTGTGTCAATGTGTTACTGTTCAGTGTTTCATTTTACATGCTTGCTTTTCACCCATGTCAGAAAATGCAAGTGATCTTGTCTTGGCTAAATGCCAGCTGGCTGCTTAAATTCCACAGCTCCCTCTTTTGGTTAAAGTGTTAAAAGAGGTGCTCAAACCTATAGAGTGCTTCAGGCAGTAGAGCAGGCTAGAAAAATTCAGCATTTATAGTCAATTTACTCAGATTATTAAAATATTTTAAAGGATTTTTTAATATCAAACTTATTTCTATTCCCTTTGAAAGATTTTGTATTGTTACAGGTCACAGAATGGGAAAGAAAGTAATTAAGTGTATAAGCAGTTTTTTCCCCAAAATACATGAAAGAATTTTTGTAAAAAAAGATTTCTTGAACTAAACATAACAGTGCATTAGGTGTTTCAGATAGGTAGCTCATTCTTCTTGCTAGGGTGTTTTACATCAGAAAAGGACACCCTTCTGGGAATGACTGTCTACATGTAAAGCTGGTATCCTGTATGTTTCTATCCAAATTTAGTCATCATTAGACCAGAGTGGTTAAGTAGTACAGATTTTAACTAACAAATCTGGGCAGTTTAGGTTTAGATATCCTTTACAACTCATGTGCTTTAAAACTTTTACCAATTTACTATGTTCCAAGTTTGATGTGTCCATCAGAGATGGCTTTTGTTAACATTATTTTGTAAACATTATCATCAAGTTCTAATTCAGACATAAATAATGTTCTGCAGACCTTAAGGAAAGATATCCAAGGCAGTGCAGACCCCCACAGAACACTTGTAGCACTACTACACATTTCTACTTTTCTTTCCAAAAGAAGCCAAGAAAGAACCTCCTCATTGAATTATTATAAACTGATTGGCACTCCACAAGCATTATGAAAGGGAAGCCTTGAGGATGAAGTATTTAGAAGTATTTAGGAGAAGTAGATATAGGAGAAGTGTTTAGAAGGTGAGAAGCTGGGATGAGAAATCAACTGGCTTTTAGTTGACTCTTTCACCTATGCTTCTCTTGGCAACCCCCACTGATTCCAGCTGCTTTCAGGTTTTTGAGGGGTTGGGTTGGCTTGAGTTTTGTTTGTTTGTTTTGGGGTTTTGTTGTTGTTTGGGTTTTGTGGGGTTTTTTGTGTTCTGTTTTTTTCTTTGAATCAAGATACCTTTAATCTTAAGATAAAAAATTCACACTGGTTTCCAGATTTTTTCATGGAAGTGAAACAGATATCTTCCCATAGTATTATGATTTATTCTGAACCAAGGGACTTCTATCTTGTTTCCATGTAGAAACAACATAGTCTGAGCTGTGGCAATAAAATCAATTGCAACGTGATGGAGCACCCTGACTTAAAACCATCACTTGTTTTGTTAGTGTTGATCGATTTGTGAGCAAACTTATGCATAATTCAATTTCACATTGTTTATATAATGTATATTGTGTCTTTCTGAAGAGCACCCTAGAACAGAATCTGAGTGGGAGAACAGCTTTGCCTTGAAGATGTTCCTCTTCCAGTTTGTCAACTTGAACAGCTCCATCTTCTACATCGCCTTTTTTCTTGGCAGGTAAACTATCTTTGCCAATTGCACTTAAAAGAAAACTTGCACAGAACTCAAAGTCTTCACTAATTTTATAGGTTTGAAGAAAATACAGTGACAGTTTGAACTGTAATGTTTAGGCACAAGTTGTTTCTGGGCATTATTAAAACACTAAATATTTCTAAATGTAAGGAAGGGTTGGACCCTTTAAATGTTTACTCATGAAACTAGAGAGTAAAATTTCTACTTTTTTATGGGGGTGTACATGACTTTCCTACTAAATAAGAACTCAGAACTTCTGAAAATGCACCCCCTTCCTAGATGTGAGTCTGTATTTAGCCCTGTGTTAATAGGCTTTTGTTGTTTATTCCCCTTGAGTTTCAAGAATGCATTTCTGTAAATAGTAAATATTGTCTGGCAAATCTTATACAAGGGTAGGAAGCAGAAATTCTGGCTCCAATTTTTGTGTGTATCTTTAGGTTAGAGCATGAAATACAACACGGATCTAATCTTGCTTCATCTTCAGTTCAGTTTTGTTATGGTCACACTTACATTCCCACAGAACCTACAGAATATTTCAGGGTATCTTCTATAAAGTTTTATAGTGTAATTTCAGTTCAAGATTGTTGGGAAAAAAACAAACAAAAACAAGCAAAGAAACAAAAAAGCCTCGTAAAGACTGTTGGTGATAATCTGTTGCATTCAGTGGTGTATTTGCCATACAATATCAAAATTTCTTTGTGTCTTTCTCTCTCCTGTATCTGATAGGACCAGGCACGGGTTTCTTTCTCTCTTTTATAACTTCCATTGAGATTGTCAAGAGCTGAGATTTGTTTAAAAATCAAGTGTGCACTTCACATGGGCAAGCATATCCCTGTGCTGCAGTTAATTCCTATTAATTGTAATGGCTTGCTTATCTTCTTAGAAGATTAGGGTTTGAATATCTAAAATCTAAAATCTCTGAAGCTAGGATTTTTATTCAGGACATAATAAAAGTTTAGGATCACTTGCAAAATTATGGTCTTTGCATTCTGAAACTTCCATATCCTACAGACACCAGATTTAAGCTTGTGTGATTTATTCTGTTGATATTTCCTGAACTCTGTGGATGTTATGAAACAACTGCTGATACAGGGTGTTGTTCCTGGAATGTCCACTGAGAAACAGAAATCTTATTTTCCAGATTTGCAGGCCGCCCAGGAAAGTACAACAAGCTTTTTAACAGATGGAGGCTGGAAGAGGTAAACAATCCTGTTCTGTGTTCCTGTGGTATTTTCATGAGTAAAAAGGAAATGACTGAAGCCCAGTTTAAAGATTTTATTATTCCAAGCGCAGCAAATACTGAACTCTCATTCATAGCAAAGGATTGGATACAGGAGATGGGTTTTTCCTTCTGTGCTCTCCAGTGTGCTGAGTGACTCTGCCCAAGACACACAAGTTCTTTCTGCCTCTGGCTTTGGGAAAAGCCATCATTAATAATCCCTGACCTCACAGGCACTATGAGTCCTACAAGACTGGAATTTATTTGTAGTTAGAGTTTTTGGATAGAGGAGATAAATATAAAGCCATCAGATTTTTAATCAACTTTATAAATTTCTGTTAGCACAGAAAAAAACATGGATCTGTTGGAATGGGTCCAGAGGAGGGCCCCAAAATGAGTTAGAGGGGCTGGAGCATCTCTGCCATGAGGGCAGGCTGAGTTGGAGATACTCAGCTTGGAGAAGAGGGGGCTCCAAGGAGGCATTGTTGCTGCCTTTCAGTACTTAAAGGTGCTTATGAGAAAGAAGGGGACAAACTTTTAGTAGGGCCTGTTGAGACAGGGCGAGGGTGAATGATTTTTGACTGAGAGGCTGGATTCAGACCAGGTGTAAGGAAGAGATGTTGTTGTAGTTGTAGTAGTAGTAGTACACTGGGACAGGTTACCTAGAGAGGTGATGGATGTCTTATCCCTGGGAACATTCAAAATCAAGTTGGATGGGACTCATCTAGTTGAAAACGGCTGTACTTATTGCAGGAGTTTGCACTAGATCATCTTAAGGGGTCCTTTCTGACCCAAACTAATCTATAATTTTATAGAATTCTAAAAGAAGAAAATAATATTTTCAAAATTTAACATGAGTGTTAGAATTGCAACTCACCAGCATGCTGAAGTTTCCTCTTTTCTCTGAAAAACAGATTTCTTTTATTGAAACTTGGTAGCCACAAAGTAAAATATCATAACTTTGTAGTCCATTAATTGAAAAAATGGTTCTGTAATTACTTAACATTTTAATATGGCAATACACATATATTTATAAAATTAACATACCAGTACCCGAAATTCTGCTAGTAAATTTCTCTTTAGACTTAGATTATTTCAAATTAAATATTTATTTGGAAATGAGTAAGTACTTATTGGTCTAAGTGAAATGGTCTACATAATTTATCATATATCTAGCAGGCATACCTTTAAATTAGGCAATGTGATCTAATATCTAACAATATGTCTAAAGGTTGTTCAGCTGAAGTCTGTTAATATTTATTTTGTTAGCATTTCTTTTAATGTTTCTGCTGATGGACATTAGTGGTTTTCAACACATAATATTTTTTATTTACACACTGAACAGATAAAAATAAAGAAATTCTCTGATTTTAGCTATTGATCTCTTCCACTTCATTTCAGTGTCATCCCAGTGGCTGTTTGATAGATCTGTGCTTACAAATGGGAGTTATTATGGTTTTAAAACAAATGTGGAACAACTTCATGGAACTAGGCTATCCGTAAGTTCAGATGTTAATGTTCATTTTAAAAATAGTAAATACATGTTAGCATGATGCAGTGATAGGGAGAAATGGTTTGGAGAATGTTTTCACTCGTTGCACCTCACATACTGTCACTTTATTCCCAAGGAAAGCATTAACTTCTGCTCTAAGACAAAGCTTCTCAGGGTATGTTAAACATCTAAATTGTTTATTATGCTGTCATTTTCCATAATACAGAGCTGGTCAGCCTCTGAAATGACTAAAGAGCTAAGAGTCTTACACTTCTCTGGAATCTGTAACAATATGTTTCCAGTAAAATGCTGATCCTCAAATATTGATCTAATTGAAGTCTCAACCTTGAAAATATGTTAGGATTTTGCTCACAGCATGCAATTGCAATTGTTCTGCACATGAGGGACTGTGCGCTGTATGTTGTGGAATGAGGATCTTTGAAATTGAGAAACCTACTTGAACTGCCAGGCTTCCTGTCTTCTCAGCCAAGCAGGATGTTAACTATGTCTAAAATTTATTTTAGAACATGCTTATATTCTGTTATAGAAAGAAATGTTTTGTTTTGATAAAACCATTGTTTCCAACATAGGCAACATTTGTCTTTCAGTAACAACAAAGATACAATAAATAATAATAAATAAATGCATGGTGTTGTAAAATTTTCCATAAAATACTTAAGTAATCATCCAGGTGCTGTTCAAAATAGGCCCACTTATTTCAAAACAGTACCAGAACATGTTTTAAATCTCTGAGCAGATAGCATTTAATACTCTCTTTATCTAATAAAGTTTATTACAGAACTGGTGGTCACGACGCAAAATGAAGAGAAGAGGGCAATCAGTGGAGAATAAAATTTCTCTACCTCAGTGGGAAAAAGATTGGAATCTGCAACCTATGAATCTCCATGGCTTAATGGATGAATATTTAGAGATGGGTGAGCAAATCTGGGAGCAGTTGGTTTTCTTCAGAAAGTAGGACTATGTTGCATGCTAAAAGCTTTTTTGAATTTCCAATTTCTAACCAAGGAAATGCCTGTCTAGTTTTACAGTTTGGCTTTACCACCATCTTTGTTGCTGCCTTCCCACTGGCACCTCTCCTGGCACTGCTCAACAATATCATAGAGATCAGGCTGGATGCCTACAAGTTTGTCACTCAGTGGCGGAGACCCATGCCTGCAAGAGCCACAGATATAGGTGAGAAATGCCAGCTGCCATCCCTTTGCATTTCCCTCCTGAGAACAGCTTACTGAACCCCTGAAGCACTTAATGTGTCAGGATGGTGATGTAACTAACACATTTCAGTGACAACTTGCCTTTTGGGCAACAAAAGGATGGTTAGTTGCTTTGCTAAGAGGATTCCTCCAGTTTGTTTCCCATATACAATAAGGAATCATAATAGTTTGAATGTTGAAAACAGGCTTAAATTATTTCAGGCTTCTGATTTATGGAACTCTAGGTCTAAAATCAGTAGAAATTAAATAAAAGGACTGAATTAAATTTTAATTTAAAATTGAATTAAATAAGAAATATCTTTCCAGAATCACCTATTTGGCCTTGATAACAAAAAGTTATGGTTATGCCTTTGTTGCTTAGCTGTGTCTTCTCAGCAGGGTGTGCCCTATTGTAAGATTTCATGGCCAGAATGTGGGGATATGGCTTAACCTTGACTAGTTTTTCTGTCTCATTACTCATTCTCAATAAGAAAGGAAAACTGTATGACTAATAATGACTTTATTATCACTAGTGTGACTTTATATGACTTAATATGACTATAAAAAACTGACTACTTTGTTGGCATTTCTCTTGTTTCTAGGTATTTGGTATGGAATTCTGGAAGGAATTGGAGTTCTGGCTGTCATCACCAATGCCTTTGTTATTGCCATTACTTCTGATTACATTCCACGTTTTGTCTATGCATACAAATATGGTCCTTGTACAGATCAAGGGTACAGACAAGAAAAGTAATTAGGATATTTTTTGTATATACATGTATTTTTCAGTTGAAGCACAATTTATGACTGTATTTCTGTGATAACATATATCAGATACATTTCTTTTACATCTGTGCAGACCTTCACAGATGTGAAGTGCCATTCCAAAGAGTTTGCAAAGTAGCTAGTTATGTAAGTGGAAAATCATGTTTTCCCTTCTGAATGCAAACAAAACAAATTGTACATTGCATCAGTTTTCAGATCTTTTCTAGATAAGCTTTTCTTCTTCTCTGCAGTAGGTTTATACTGTCTTCTCCCAGTATGTTCCCAAGCACACATATATGCTCCCAAAAATAGAGGTTTACTCTTCCTGAGCTGTCAGAGGAAAAGAGAGCTTAAGGGCAAAAATAATGAGGTGGGAAAGGATGAAAAGAGACAGTATCAGAAAAAATGTTAGTGCTTAATGCACACTACCCACAATATCAGAAAAAATGTTAGTGCTTGATGCACACTCCCCATTTAAGACAGAACTATATAATTCTATTTCTTTTTTTTGCTAGTAGTGATTTGAGGTATTACAGCAAACCTGAAGATCCAGATTATAAAAGGATTCCTCATGCATCTCTTCTTAAATATTTTTTGACTTTCAAATGTGTTTTAGTTAAGTTGCAAGACAAATTTCAAAGAGGATAGGTTGTCTTACATGTCAGTGGTTTTCATGCAACAGCTAAAATTCACTCCTGCAGTCATAGATCAATATAGTTATATGATTTCTGTAATTAATAGTAATAAATTTTTTTCCTTTAATATAACTGTTTAGTATATATGCACTGTTCATTTTGCTGTTGGTGAAAACTCAGAAAATCTGGGGGTTTTTTTGTATATACTGCATTATTGGTGGCCGATTCTGCAAGAATCTGATTCTGTGTTAAATTGTTCTGCTCTCTGCCTTTCCATCCATCTTTCAAAGATCGGTAATTAAAAACACTGTAGCAACAATTTTTGGTTTAGATCTCTCAGCAGATAAGAAGCAAAACCATAAGAAGTGCTGAAAATAGACTTTTAAACAGTGCTGTACCTAACAGATGTTAGTCTTTTTTTTCCAATGGACTTTCTCTGCATGAAATTTTAGAATTGTTTTTGTCCTGATTAAAGTATTATGCTCACAGTATCTGATAGCAGAATATGTTTACATACAGGTTGTTTATTGTATAACCACTTTATTAAGAAAGTGCTGCCTATGTGGTTTTTTCTTTCAGATGCTTAAAAGGATATGTGAACAGCAGTTTATCAGTGTTTGATTTGAGTGAACTTGGGATGGGATACTCAGGATACTGTCGGTATGTTTCAGTGCTCTCACTTACTGTAATACAGGCACAGACATTAATGCAGACAGTAAATTGCTGACAGTGCTTAATGCAGAGCTTCAATTGCTGGCATTCCTTGTTTGCCCATAAAAGCCTTGGAGTTCATGTTTGTTCAACACAGAAGCCTCGGGTGCAAAGAGTGTGTGGTAGGATACACTACTAACATTGGAAATCCATGTTTGAAGCTCTTGCAG
Source organism: Cichladusa arquata (assembly GCA_026413545.1). NCBI lineage: Eukaryota > Metazoa > Chordata > Aves > Passeriformes > Muscicapidae > Cichladusa > Cichladusa arquata. The sequence continues at coordinate 299,423 of JAOTQP010000251.1, forward strand.
GACTCTTGCAAGCAATTCTCTTTCATGTCTCTATGAATTATTTAATTTAAAAGTATTACCAGCTGCCACGAAGGGTAAAAATCCTCATTTCAATGTTGTTAAGCATTCTGAAGTCAACTAATTAAAATACACAATTGAAATTTTTGTTACCTCTCTAACCAGATTGAGACTGCAAACAGTTATGCAAGATGAATAAAAGAAATACAGCATAAAAATGAAATATGACATGAGTGCACTCCTGTTTTCAGACTTAGTTTTGCAGTGAGTGTTAGTTTGAATTGGAATCATATTTCATTTATGCAAGCTTTGTCTGGAGACTCTCAAATGCTTGTAAGCAAAGACAAGAACCAATTTAGAATCAGCACCCATAACACTCCAGCTTTGTAACAATAAAAGAAACTGTTCTGGATTTTTGGAATCAAAAAGTACTTTTTCATAAACAGCTTTATTTAATTGCCTATCTTCTGGGCAGTTGCTCTCCCTTTCTGTTTAATTCCTCTTGAAGTCTACTTTCACTTTAATTTCTCTCCTTTTAGCCAGATCTGGGATGAGTTAGAGACCACTTGACCGTGTCTGGGTTTTTGAGCACAGGTAACTTGCTGGGTTTCTCTTTGCTTTGCAGGTATAGAGACTACAGAGCCCCCCCATGGAGTTCAACTCCTTATGAATTCACTTTGCAGTTTTGGCATGTCCTGGCAGCACGGCTGGCCTTCATTATAGTGTTTGAGGTCAGTGATGGAATGGAACCATTCCTTTCTACCTCTTAAAAGTCTGAGTTGATTCTTTACTGTAGTCTTATGAGTAAATTGTCATATTAATCAATTGTTTGTTCAAGAGAGAGAAAAAACATTGTCTTCCCCAAGCTGTTGTGCGTCAGCTACTTCAAACAGAGTTGACAGAGCATGTACTTAGTGTAGAGCCCCTCTAAAATCCTATTTCCTTTACAGTCATCTTATCCATCATGTTGGTTCCCTGCCCAATCTTCCCTGTTTTATTGAAAAAGAAGAAATGCAAGTTTTGTCTATATTAGGCACAGTTATTACAAGATAGAATCTGTGTCAGGAAAATGATACATGATTCTAGCCTAAGATAGAAGTAGAAACATACGTACTAAGTTTGAAGAACATATTGCATGCTACCCAGGAATCTGATTGCCTGTTTCCATTGTAAGCCCTGAACAAAGACTGCTTGAATCTCAGTTCCAGTTTTGCCATAGACTTTTAGGCTCTAAAATGTAGTCCTACAAAGGAAAATTTATTGATATATTAAGCAATTATTTTTGTTTTTCTTTTCAGCACCTTGTTTTTGGAATAAAGTCTTTCATTGCCTACCTAATTCCAGACATACCCAAAGACTTGTGTGACAGAATGAGAAGAGAGAAATACTTAGTCCAGGAAATGATGTATGAGGCTGAGCTGGAACATTTGCAAAGAGAAAGGAAAAAGAATGGGAAACAGTATCACCATGAATGGCCTTAGTCACTGCCATGCTACAGTGAAAACAGCGTTTGAAGCTGGAGAGTGAAGTCACAAAATGAAGCCAGTCTGGCATCAGTGTGAGATTTGGTGGTGGTGTATATGTGTTCCTGCCTGGCAGTACAGTTGCATACTTTGGTGGGCACCGAAAAATCGATGTTTCCAATGATGGCAATGAAAAGCCTTAACTGTAACTGGTCTGTGATGAGCTCCAATGACAATTGGCATTCAGAAATGTGCAGACAGATTGAAAATCTGGACACTGTTTTAAAAAAAGGCAATGGATTTTCATGCTGTTTATGAAGATACTATAAGCATGACAAAAAGAAAATTACATGTGAACCTATAGAGTAAGGGCATGACTAAAACCAATTTTACATGATATTGACTACTTCTACAGCTTCTGATTGCTCAGCTGCATTTGTTAATGCCTCTAAAAAAAGAGAAGTTGTTGCCTTTGTGGCCATGACTTGATCTTTCAGGCTTACTGTTTTGTCAGGTTTAGTCTCCTGTTGAGATTGTGGATGTGGTCCTACCCTAAAAAAGGGTCTGTGGCTGCTAAATATATACTATGCAGTTTAAGATTTGCACATCAGTATCATTAATTTATCCATCTAGTTGAAAACCAAAAAGTCCAAATTCAGAAAGAAAACAGCAACACTAAGACAGTGTAATTTTCTGTTTGAAAATTACACAGCTGTTGAGTTGTCTTTCCCCTTTTGTGTGTGGAAAGGCCATCTCCACATACTTCCAGGATGGAAGAAGTGTCATTTTCATGCTAACTGTGTTACTGTTCCTCTTGATCTGTCTGGGCAATGACTCCATGACTTCACAGAATGCTAACTTGAAAAACCTCCCATGCAGTGCAGATGACTTTCTCTTCAAAATACAATTTTATCTTTATAGTATGCAAGCTTCTGCAGATGTATATGAGACATGCAGTATAACATTGTGGCTTGCTTGTTCAGGGAAGGAGAAGAGCAATTTGTAACAATGTTCTTCTTATTGTAATAGTAAATGTTGCATTAATGTACACTTTTTTATTGGCCTAAATATGTCATAACACTGGAGCTGGATACAGGCAAATATGTGTACAGATTGTATATAAGTGCATACACACAAGCTGGTTATTCTGAGATTTAGTAGTAGTAGTTGTAGTAGTACTTTGCCTTCTTACACTTTGGGGGGGATTTTTTTGATAAAATCACTAAAAAAGTAGTTGTTCATTGAAGTATCAAATTTCAGTTTTTATGTGCAAACAGCATACTGCAGCGTTGCTTGTGGTTAATAGTCACATTTTGGTGATGAAATTGAAATGTTTCATAATACAAGTAAGTACTTAATGTTCAATCTAGTTTGAAGGGATACCTGACAGGGAAGGGAGTAGATAAACAGAGTTACAGTTGTTCTGTTTCTACTGTACAATTTTAAATAATGCTTCTCTATATTGGATGAGAAAAATTTAAAAAACAGAGTCAGCAAAGCACAAAGTTACAAATTTTGACATTATTTTTAGGGATAAAGCTGCCTCAAAATCACTGCTGACAGTTATGAAAAGACCTGAATTATTGCTATTTACACTATCCTGTTGAATTAAAAAGTGTGATTCCAGTATTCACTTACATTTATTAGCACAATAATTGTATTTTATTTCATTGAAATTAATTTCAAGAGTCAAGAACCCATCAAAGTGGATAAATAACATCAGATTTTTAAGTCCTTCAGTTGTTTTACCACATTCATGAGATTTCTTGGTTAATTTCCTCTCTGTTACCAGACAAGGCACTTGTGGGAGTGTCTATAGCACTGCATGAAAGGAGGAAAGAAATTTGGAGGTCTGGTCCAATCATATACACTACCCATTCGTTCTGTGATAAAGGGCTGATGGAACTCAGCTTGCCATATTTTGGAAAGGCTGTTTTGTTCCTTCATATTCTGGTTGTGCATTGAGTTCCTCAGGAGTCAATATCAGGAAAAAAAATCACTGCACTCTCCTCAGTGCTAATGGACTCACAAGGTTTAAGTTATTTTCTCTGTCTCATTCTGTGGATTGCCAAGCACTGTTTGACAGCATTAACCCTGTGTCACAGTTTTTGTTTCTGTGCCACCTAGTGATAATATTTCCATTCTTCAGAAGATCACAGATGAGCTCTTTTTAATATTTTCTCTAAGAACAAAATGTCTTTGCTGGCCCAAGTTATAAAGATACAAGGTAAAATCAGACAAAAATCAGAATTACTATTTTATACTTTCTTCTTTCTGCTGTTGATATTGGCACGTGTCAATACATACCTAGGCAAATTCCAATTGGACTTGAAAAGCTACATTAAAAAATCTTTTTGTATTTGATGTTTACATATATATATATATATATAATGAATTTTTTTCAGCACTGGAATATAGAAGCATATGAAAGGCAAGTATGTAGATCTGACAGGGTGCATTTTATGCACTGGAAAAGCACAAGAAGTTTGAAGAAACACTCTGCCTGTCCTTTACTTTTGGAGGACATCAGCAATGTGTAAAGGTCTTACCACTGTCTAGCCATTTGCTTAAGCTGAGAAGCCTTTTTGCTGGGCTTTGCTTAGTATGCTGTTTTCATGGACTGCACGTTATTTTCCTAAAGAACAAGGCACACACTGTCCTCAGGAATAATGTATTTTTGAATGGTGAATGATCTTTTCATATTCTAAGTATTGTCTTTTCAAACAAATGACTAGTATGACTAGACTGTGCATGCAGGCTGCATTTGTGAAATTTGACAAAGCTTTAGAGCCTCAATTTGTGCAAAAATGCTTTAGATCATTGCAGATCTAATCTCTGAAAACTTTGCTCTGTGCATGCGCCCTTAGAGAGACTGCATGGGCAACTAGATTTTTTATATTAAAAATATTTGTTCAAAATGTGTTACTTATTCTTAACCAAATTATGCATCTGGGTTCAGACAAAAGAGATTTCCATTTCAGAAATGGCACAAAGTCCAGATACATTATATACACCTCATTTCTTACGACTTTTTATTCTAAATTTGTGCCTAATGTGTGAGATCTGAACTTTGGTGAATAAAAAAAGTTTTATTGGACATCCTAATGAGAAGTTCCCTGAATTTTGTCTCTACAAAGAGGGAGGCATTAAGAGTGTTCACAACTAAGAGCTAAGGCTTGTCTGAGTGTTGAGTTGGGCTCCCACAGCGCCCTGATTGAGCATCCTTTGGTGGATATTTGGGAACAAGGGATCAGGGGCATCCTCAGTGAGTTTACAGTCAATGCTAAGTTGGGGTTGTTGATCTGTTGGAGGGCAGGAAGGCTCTGCAGAGGGATATGGACAGGCTGGGTCAATGGGCCAGGGTCAGTGGAATGTTCTGTATGGCAAGGTCAGTTCTTGTCCCTGGATCACAACCACCCACGGCAGTGCTGCAGGCTGGGGGCAGAATGGGAAGCTGCCCTGCAGAAAGGGACCAGGGGGTGCTGGTCAGCAGCAGCTGAACATGGGCCAGCATCTGCCCAGGTGGATGAAAAGCCTGCAGCATCCTGTCCTGTGTCAGAAATGTGTGGCCAGCAGGACCAGGGAAGTGATTGCCCATCTGTTCTTATGAGGCCACACACTGAGACCTGTGTCCTGTTCTGGGGCCCTCAGTTCCAGGCAGGCACTGAGGTGCTGGAGCGTGTCCAGAGAAGGGCAGTGGAGCTGCTGAGGCACCTAGAGAGGTTAAGTCAGAGGAGGAGTGGCTGAAGGAGCTGTGGTTGTTCACTTAGATGAGGAGGCTCAGAGGAGTCTTGCCCACTCTCCACAACTCCCTGAAAAGAGATTGCAGCAAGGTGGGAGTCAGCCTCTTGCACCAGGCAACTCGTGACAAGACAAGGGATCATAATCTCAGGCTACACACAGTAAGGTTCAGGTGGGACAGCAGGAAGAATTTTTCATTGGAAGCATTGGAATTGGCTGCCCTGAGAGATGACAGTCATCCTTGGAAGTGTTCAAGAAATGACTGGGCATTGCACTTAGTGTTGTGATTTATTTGTGATATTTGGTGATATTGGTGATACTCGGTCAAAGATTGGACCTGATAATTTTGGAGGTGATTTCCAACATTAATGATTCATTTCTTTCCTAACCCTTTTCATTAAAGGATTTATAGAGAAAATGATGACAGGGATAAAATTTCAACAGTGATGGTAGATGATAAGTGATCTTTTGTTTTTTTGTTAGATGTTTCTTTGGAAGTACATATCTTCACTAGCATGAAATACACATCAGCTGTGGCTGTGCCCTTTTCCAACAACAACTTTTCATAAATTGTGTTCTGAGGCACGGTTAGGCTCAGTTGTGTCCTGTGGAAAGCTCAGAAGGAAAATGTCTAGACAGACTAGTAAAAATAGGTTAGTAGATAAATACCTTAATGGAAAAATTCAAATTTTCTGGAAGTTTCCTTCATAAAAAAAGTTCTACAGAAGGAAAAATATCTTGGAAAACATAGCTTCAGGGCGAGTGTTAATATGGGGAAAGGCAAGAGCTTTGGTGATGTTTTATTCTTAATGTGCCATTAAGATGATCAGTCTAATCATATGGACAATGCACATCTGCTCTTTCCTTGCTGCAGATTCCTCCAATGCAGACTCCAAGTGGGAGTGTAGCCAGAGAGAGTTTCTGGGGCCATGGAATCCATTGGAGTTACCTGCCATGTCCTACATGGCACTGTGGGACTTGGCAAACTTCTGTATTATGTCACAGTTGGAGGCAAATTAGCATAGTTAGCCTGTAAATGTCACCAATTTTCATTAAAAATATTATAAACTAGATTTTTATATTTATACTGGCCTTATAAAACCAATTTTATACAAACAGCTACTTGTGAATGCAATAAAGTTGATGGAAAATTTTTAAAAAATCACATTTTATATTTAGTTTCTATTTCTATTAAGAAATGGACAGAGATAAAAATTGTGGTGTCAAAATCCTCTTAAAATGCAGTAGTACTTCCAGAAACATTATATTGGTTTTTTTTTTTGAATCCTAATAAAGTGCTGAGGTTGCTTGTTTGGGGGCAAAGTTTGAAAGAAATATAAGGGTAGCACTTCATAATAATTATTTGATTATTAATCAGTTAAGACTGATTCTAGAATTCAAACAGAAGTCTATTTCCAGGCAGACCTGTTATTTTGTTCCAATGCATACTTTGTCTGACTAAAATGCATACTGTGGCACTTTTTGGAAGTGTTTAAGTGAATTCTAACTTATATACCTGTAGTGGAAAATCTAGTAGCTTAAAAAATTCCCAAAGTATTTTCATATTCAAACTCATGCTCACAAAACCCACGTTCTTCTGAAGTAAAATTCAGCAACCAGCACGTGGAGGGTGAGAATGAGCCAAAGGCAGCAAAGGGCTCATGTTCACTCCAGAAAGTTTTGCTCCAGAATTGCAACAGGCTCTGAAAAATAAGGGTTTGAGGATGAAGCTTGGGGAGAGGCCTCCTGATCTTTTTTTATTTCTCCTTTGGCTCATTCTTTACTTGTCCTCAGTGTTTTATTTTATTCTGGCTGACAGTCCAATTTCCAGGGCAATTCTGCAACAGCAGATTTTTTTACAGGCTGTTTTTGGATGTCCCTTACCGAGATGCCAAAGCAGAAAGTGAACAAACACTAGTCTGTCTGGTGCTTTTCACAAACCTGCATTGATTGGATGAAGCAGTGTGAGACAGTATGGGGTACCTCCACCTGTGCCATTTCACTGTTTTTTCTCCTTATGTCCCCTCCTACACATGCATCCTAAATACCCTGCCCAGTCGTATAATTTTTAAATTTCTGTAATGGATTTGTTTTGACAGTTTTTATCTGCTACTGCCATTGCAAACATATTTCCTAGAAATCTGGATTGTCATAACCTTGGCATAACCATAATAGCACAATGCTACCACAACAGCACAAAGTTCTAATGGCACAACAAGGAGCAGTAGGGAAATCACTTCACTATTCCATGGTCTATAGGAACTTCTAAAATCCAGGACTGGGATTTAGTCTAGAAATGTTAATAGTGTATTCACTGTACTCAGAATGACCTTGTGTTAGTTCTGCTGGCTCATTCTGTATTCTTGATACAACCTCTGTAGTGCTGGTTGTTCTCTGCATTCTTACTGACCTGAGCTACTTGTTAGGATGCAACAGGGTGAGAGATCAGGATTAAACCCAATGGAGTCTAAAGCTAGTGAGATTTTAACCACTGAGAACACGATGATTTTTCTGTTAATAATGAAAAATAAATCAGATCACATTTTCTTTTCATGTTCTATTTAAATGACTTGGAGTTTCGTATTGAAAGATCTTCCAAAGTGTTGGCTCCAGTTTTTACCTAGAGTAGTATCACTAAAATCTCAGTTCTTTGAAATAATCTCATGTAAAATCTGACTGAATAAAATGCTTCAGTCATTTTATTACTCCCATAGTCCTGGCTAACTTGCAATACCATGATCATAAGAGATTTCTTAAAATGTGTATATATTTGAAATTTGTGTAATGTTTAAATACAACTTGATTTCTAAGTAAGGAGTAAGAATAAAATTTCAGCTATTTTTTCTACTCATAAATCTGCACTTTGTAAGTAATATGTAAAACAAGTTTACAGTATCAAAGAGCGTTTTGGAGAAATTTACTTTTCTGTGCAAAAGCTATTTCCTCCAGCATGTCAGCTTTCAGTTTCTTTTGTGTTTTAGGATTGCTTCTACAAGCAGCTATGTACCCCAGAAATAAAAGAATTCACTGAGAAAAAATGTTGTAAATCTGATTAACTACTGTAAGACACTTTTGGCATAAATTTGTCTTTGGGATGGTGTTTACTTTATCAAGGTTTACATATACAAATGCAACTACTTGCTGTATCATGCACATTTGATTATTACTTTTTTTTTCAGTAATAAACCTGGATATCTTTGAAAAAGGCTGTGAGCTTTATTATTCCAAATATTCAAAGATAATTAAAAGCAGTTGTATATTCAGTACTAAAGTGAGTGGCAATTGTATACTTGAAAATTGAGTGCTCATGAGCATTCAAACCATAGTCTTGTAGGAAAGTAATTTCAGGGTCATACTTGACTCAGGCATTTTTAACAATTATTCAATTATTTTGGCCTCAAGGCACAGCTAGACTGAGTTTTCAAATTTTCAGTCATTTATGTTGCAGTGCTTTCTCTAGTGACTAACAATTTCTTAAATGTAAGCTCTTCTAGTTTCATAATCTCAGTTTTTCAACCAAAGTGGACATGCTAGATCTGCCTCTGGAAAGATCAGTGGCTGAGGATGTAGAGGAAATGAGAAGATAACTGAACAACACTGGCATGAATATTTTACAAAATGGGAATTTCTCTGAGATCCAGTTTTGCTAGGACTTATCCTTAAATCTTGCTAGAAGACTGAATAATGAACTATTGATTTTAGCCATCATAGGTTGTCATGTATGATCCACATGTTGGAATTAGTGTAACCCTCTGGCTGGCTCCATTACAAGTACAGAAAACACTTGAGCTTTAGTTGTAACAAAACTAGTCTGGAAATAATTGAAGAAAAATCCTTCAGTATATTTCTTCAATAGCATTTGGAGAGAATGCAGTTCTAGCCAACCTAACTCACTTTCTCCTGACATTAAATGGATAAATGAAGATTCTCTTTTGTGGTGAATGACTGGAAAAGATGTTAAGTCTGTAGTGCATCCAATGCTGCCAGACTTGTGAAATGCATGCAGAGCATAATGAAACTGCTTTGAGTTCCTTCAGAAATATTCAGAGACCTGGTTGTGTTCAGAGTTACAGCTCTCTGAATCAGATATGCTCCAGCTATGACTAGAGAGGGTTTTATCATCCTCCATCTGACTCTACAGCTTCATGTTGGTGTTTTGAACCACTTCCACTCAGGAATTGCTTTACAGCCTGTGCATGGTAGTTAGACTTGCTTAATACAAGCTGATCAGTGAGGAATGCAGCCATGAGATACAAATGATGCCCTAGTATTCACTGAGTTTTGGCTTTGCCTTGCTAACAGTCCCAGGTGTGGAAGCAGGAAGGGAAGGCATGCCACATGAGACAGCAAGCAGCCAACCAGACTCAGCTGTTTTAATGAGATTGTAAAAGCAGTGTAAAAGGGATTAACACAAATACTGACTTAATTCTCAGTTTCTTGACAAACTGTTTCATGCAAGCAAGGGAGTATCACTTACAGACTGCTATTTCTGTTCTCATTAAAATCCCAGGACCACTTCAGGGGTAGGGTGTGAACACAGAGGAAGTTACTTCAAGGATCAGACTGACATACATCTACATCATAAAGATGATCACTGATAAAGCAAAAGCAATGTTGGGGCTCTTCAAAGACATACAAGCTAAATGTATCAACTGAGTCCATGAGTCATCTTTAATATTTTCATTTAGTCTGTTTCATTCAATTGTGAATTTTGTTTAAAATCAAATATATTTAATGAAAAAGTATATCCAGAGTTTTATCAAGATGAGAGGTTGACTTTTATTTACAAACAACATGTTTTAGAAGAAATGTGTTTCACTGATAGAGAGCACTGAGTGGGCTCTGATTCCCAGACATTGTCCAGGCAGATTATTTTTCCTTTTTATGTGTCTTTTTTTTCCAAAATTCAGCATGAATTATCAATTAGGAGGCATGATCATCATTAAATTTTGGTTTATTTTCTTTATTGCATGAAAGTGGATCCTTTTAGGCTGAAAACTAACACAGATAAAGAACTATCCTGAGTTTGAAGTAAAATTTGTTACTCTGTCCTACAGCTTTTGCAATGAGAAGTTGTAAAGAAAACTTGGATTCCCCAGAGGAAGCAAACCCTGGTATCTCAGCGACTGAAAGACCAGTCTGGTCTGTACAAGGCTCCTGTGAGGAGACTTTTTGCCATACCTGGGTGTAGGCTCAGCCTGACCTCTCTCCTCTCTCTCCATCAGAGGGCAGCTCACAGACTCAGCTCGTGACATACCTCACAAACTTCTCCAAAGTCTGGATTCATTTCAAGCTCACCTTTGCACATTCCCTTCAGCCAGGAGTTGCTGAATAGAGCGTGTGGTGCGGGTGTATTGCAGCTGCCTCTGAGTGGGAGCTTCCACAACAAAATTCATGAAGCATTTCTTCTGAAACAGCTGTGCTTCCAAAACCCAATTTGGACTGTCTGATCATTTCCCAGGTCTGCCAAGAAATTAATAAATAAAAATCTGGCTTTTATTGCTGTAGAGAGCAATTGCTCCCTCTTGGTCACCTACAAGCTGGTAAATGCAGTAAAAGAAGTTATTAATTTCTAAAGCTGAAGAACTAAAGTTTGATTAGACATGCCTTGTCCCTCAGCTTCTAGAGGCAAGATTCTCTGCTTATATTTGTATATGAATTTTCCTCAGAATTGTAACCACGGATCTGGTGATTATTTTCTTTGTTGGTGTTATTCTTGGAGGTGTAATCTGTTCTGATTTTATTTGCAGCAACTTTAGGCTGTTGTTTCTCAAAGTCCATCTGAAAAAAAGAAAGAAAACACTCTTGTAGGTTGAAGCCTGTATTCACTGCCTTTTTCTTTTGATTAAAGGAAAATTGTTAAAACAATGTAAAAAGTGTGCAAGAGGAAAGGTGTTCATTCTGGGTGCCTGTTTAATGAGCTACAAAACCTTGAGATACCTGGGGAATTGCTGGCCCTGTGGCTGTGGAGGAGGAGGAGAGGAGCAGCTTGGATGCTGGTGATGCAGCACTGGCTGATTGTTCCTCTGGTGCTGCTCTGGAGGGCAGAAGCTCAGAGGCTCTGGTGGGGATGGCAGCAGCCAGAGAGCTTCATCAGCACACGAGCTCTAAAGTCTTTTTCTCTGAGCTTGCTGGAAGGCTATCAGCAAGCTATAGCATTCCTGTGAGCTCAGAGAAAAAGACTTTAGAGCCCACATGCTCATGAAGCTTGCTGAGCTATCTACACTGTCTAGTGTGTAAGGTGCAGTTTTGTCCCAGCTCAGCTGCTGGAGCAGGGAGGGCAGGGCAAGTGAGGGAGGTCAGACCCTGTTCCATGAGCTCCTGGCTTTTCCCAAGGGTTTTTGGAGAGCCTGAATCCCTATATTTGATGGAAATGGGAAAATAGGTAATCTATTACTGGCCAGGGTTTGGCTGATCTCATGGTGATTGTGCAGCATCCCTTTCCTGGGTTCAAAGCAGCTGTTGAAGGCTGGTTAGCTCTCTGCTCAGCTCTTGCCATCACAGAGGCACACACACGTGTTCCCTCTGCTCCTGGCCACAGCAGGGCCCACATGGGGTCAGGAACTCACCTCCAGGCTGTCGTGCTGCACACCACACCAGAGGAGCATTCTGAGTCTTTTGGACCAAAAGCAGAACGGGTTGCAGACTGGCTTAATTAGCACTGGTGGGATGTCTTCTCCTTTAGTGGGTCCTGCAAAAAGAAAATAATAATTGTGTCTATGGATAGCTGGGTATGAGCCTTGGGAGCCTCAAATCATGAGGTGGGGGAGTAGGATCAGAGCCCACTGCCTGCTGCATTTTGGCTATAAGAGTGGTGAAAAGGATAATGCAACATAGTTCTTTGTGTAATGGAGAAGCAAAAGAGAGCTTTATTTAAAGAAACACTACATTTATATAGGGTAGTTCATGCAAAACAGAATAGAAAAGACTCATTTGTCCAAGAAGGAAACATCTCTTTGAAAACATGCTTTCTGCAAAACATCACGTTTCTCACATATCCAGCAGGTGTTTAATCATTGTTATAATTTCTTGTCCTTGAGCAGCCTGAGAAACCCAAGGCTTCAAGGCTGCT
>JAOTQP010000251.1:313591-325055 GCA_026413545.1 Cichladusa arquata
TATCTATATCTATATCTATATCTATATCTATATCTATCTATATCTATATCTATATCTATCTATATCTATATCTATATATCTATACCTATATCTATACCTATATCTATACCTATCTATCTCTATATATGTGCATGTTTAGAGCACCAACCTGTCACAAAGCTTATCAACAGCCCTGTGATGGCACAGCCCATGCAGCCGATGGCACTGAAGTACAGGTAGGACAGGGAGTACCAGGTGTCTGCCAGCAGAGGCCTGTGGAGAGGTGACAAAAGCAGCTGGTGAGAAGCAGCAGCTGCATTTAACTTGTGGCAGACTGTGTAACAACAGGCACAGAACCAGGACAGGAGCAGTACCTCTCTGGAGGCACAGTGGGAGCTGGTGGCACCAGTGCCTCGGTGCTGTTGGCCAGCGTGCAGTTGAGGGTCGACAGCTGCAGGGGGATGGACTTTGCTGGGGGTGCAGGGTAAATGAAAGAGCCTGTGCCAGTCCAAAAAGCCAAGCTGATCCCAGCCAAGAGGCCTCCGAGAGCACCCTTGGGAAGTACAGAAAGATACTGTTAAAGATGATATGTGGGAAGTGCTTTTCTGTGAATGTGAGTTAGGCAGGAGTAGGTGATGATGGGCCATGGTGTAAATAAATTCTGTTCTCTCCCATCTAAGGTATAAATCGTGGTGTTTTAGTGCCCTCTATTTATAAAAGTTGAAGCAGAAGTGTGATAAAGCTGTGGTACAAATTTTAGTTTTACTTCTGCTAACCTTGATGGGAATCCTGATGGGGCAATATGGAATGAGCTCGTGTTGTGTTTTGAGTGAAGGAATGAAGGCAAAGCTTTTGAAATCACTCCGTGCATCCCAAGGCTGGTGCAGGTATTGAATATTTTTTTCTTCTTAATGAAACTCAGAAACAAAAAAATAATTTAAGGAAATTCTCATGTGAATCTAATCACCAATTATTCCACAGTTGCATAGACTTAAATTCAGCAGGATAAATTTAGGCAGGAAAAGGGCATATGTAAATAGATCCTCAGGCACTAAATCTGAAAAGCAGCTCAAAGACCTAAATAATTTTCAAAATGCAGTTTTAACCAAAAAACACCAAGAGATTTTCTTTAGATCAGGATTTTTGTTTCCTTACCTTCCAGTTAGCACAAGGAAACACAATTCCCAGAGTAAATAATCCCAGCATTGGCCCCCCACACATCCCATGGATGGAGAGGGAAGCCTGTGGGTGCAGAGAAGAAAGAGGAGTTCAGGGCAGCAGCTGAGGGGAAGCATGCCCAATTCTGATTTTGGCATGTAATTTTCAGTGGGAAAATGGTGAGGGAGAAGGGATGAGTAGTGATTTCAGGGCCCAGTTAAAGAGAGAATCACGCCCAGCATTGTTTCCTAGCTGTGAGTCAATAGTGCAGGAGTTAGGGGATTTTTTTTCCCTACTTATTCCTCTCAGTAAAATGTCCACAGAAATGGTTTAGGTGATTTAGCAGCTTGCTGAGTTCATTTCCTGCCCGTTCCTACTCTATGAATTGCATTTCAGAAGGAAGCAGTACCTGCACCACTCCTCCCAGCAGCGATGCTGCTGCAGCCATGGAAGTGCACAGGACACCGTACAGCACACCTGGAAGGACAAGGAGCAGGGCTCTCAGTGCTCCTGACAGCACTGCTGTTCACAGCTGCCTTCTGGCTCAGGAGTGTCTGAGATGACCAGGCAGCATGGAGGAATTTGCCTTCTTACTGCGTGTTTAGAGGGGTTGAGATTTTTAGAGGGTCATTGAGTTTTTGGTTGGTTGATATTTCTTACAAAGTAGAACAGTGGCAATGAAATTAATTCAGAAGTTATGCCTCATGTAGAAATGCTTCTGTTGTCTTCAAATATCACTTTTAAATTAATCTGATAAATGAGAAATTATAAAACAGCATGGCTGTCTTCCTTTGACACCAAATTCATAAATTCATGGAAGGTGAAATTCTGTATGCAGGCAGTCTTGAGTAAAGCCAACCAAAACTTCTATGCTAGCACACCTTGGTTTCAGACATAAAAATTATCTTTCTAGGTCCAGAGTGAAAAAACTAAGTAGTAAGCAGAAAAACAAGAATGGAGAAGACTAGAAGCAGTTACAGAAATAAAAAATATATGGGTTTGGCTCTTTCATGATATTTACAAACTTTAACAGAATCCTTATGGTATTATTATGGTATTATTATGGTATTCATAAAAGGGTTATGGTCTTACTGCGATAATTGTGACAAATATCCTAAAAATTTAAATAATGTTGGATGCTTGATATGTTAATAACATTTTGTGTGGGTTTTTTTACTTTTTCATTTTCATACTTGTTCTCTGAAAAGCATAATAACCTACTTATGCAATAATCTAAATTTGAATAGAAATTACTTTACTGTATTATTCTAAATAAATACTACCATAGAGTAATGTGGTAATAACTACATTAATATTCTTTCTGTGTTATGAAGAGTGTTTTTCCAATATTTTCAGTAGACCAAATTTTCCAATGATTTTGAGTAGTGGTTGTTAATGCCAGTCTATACTTGTTTCTCTGCCATATGATGCTGATACTTAATGCTGCTGAAGCACCAGGCTGATGTTCACCTTGAGGGTTTATAAAGTGTTACATTCCTGTGGAGGTTTCCAAAACACAAATGTTTCTGGGGGAGTCTCTGCAGTGCCCTTTGCTGCTAAGGAACTGGGTTTCATCTAAAGTACCCACATAAACCTTTGCTGATCCACGTGCTCATCTTCTCTGAGAGATTTGGGAAACCCTTCTTGATCAAGTCTTCAAAGGTAACAGTTGCTAAAGCATTGATGCTGGCAGCTACCGTGCTGTAGGAAGGGAGAAGAATGACAAGTAAATAGGAAGAAACATAATCTGAAATCAAATTGTGTTTGTAAAGAAATGCTTCCTCTTTCTCAGCACTAATGCTCTCCAAGAACTATAGAGCTATGATTCGTTGTATTTTTCATATGTGCTACTTTAAATGGGGAGGTTTCTGCTACTTCTGCTTTGTGCTGGCAGGGAACAAGATAGAAACATCCTAACTGACCCTTCCATTTACAAGTGTGCAAAGACCTTCAATATTGCCATGTTCCAGAGTTAAAACTTTACTCCCTTACAAATTGAAGGATGTGCAAGTCACCACTGGTGCCACCCTGGTCCTCCATGAATGGCCCAACTCTTTTAGCTCAATGAGAATATCTTTGGTGAACACAGTTCAGATAGACTTGCTGAAAACATTTATACCCCTGACTATGATAGTGGCAGTTAACTTAAGTAAAGACAATTTCACCATGAGCAGCTCCCAAGAGTATTTTGGGAAGTTAAATTCAGTTTTTGTATACTTTGTCTGTATTGATAACATTATTCTAAATGTATTTGGGATAAAAAGATACTGGAGATGTGGAGTTAGACTTTATGATAAACATAATAATAGAATAATGTAGGTTGGAAAAGATCTCTAAGATCACAAAGTCCATCTGTTTACCTAGCATGGTCAAGTCCACCACTAAACCAGGTCCCTAAGTGCCACATCCACGTGTCTTTTTAATACCTCCAGGTATTTAAAACATAATTCAATAAAGAACTCCTGCTCCTAGAATGATCTAAGAAAAACAGCTGGGCTTTTCTTAGAGTTTCATATTTTGACTTCATTCTGGATCCTCAAGAAATTATTGTAAACAGCTGAAAAGCCAATTCAGATTCACAAACCTTAGTGTTCCACTGAATGCACAGGCAACAAACAGTCCTGGGACTCCTGGCATCGAGGAAAAAATGTCCATAACAAAGTATGGCATGAGCTGGGATAGAAGGGGCACAAGAGCAACACAAGAAATTAATTAAGAGTTTCCTAGGTAATGGAAGAGAAGTATTTGATGCTTATGAGCATGTTGCTAAGTTCTGGTGTTTTCCCAAATAATGTGGTTTCACATTTTGAGCAAAGGGTATGTCTTTTGGCAAAAATGCTCAATTGAATTTGAACTACAGGAGTGCCAGAACAGATATTATTGTAGCCCTGATCTGGCACCCACCTTACCTTAGTTCCTGAGTGCTGAAAGGACATAGAGCATTGGACAGAATTAAACTGTCCTGATATGTGCTACATCTGAGCCCAAAGCAGCTCCTAATTGCTGAAATGGACATCTTACCTGATCAGGAGCTGAAATGAAAGCAGCAGTCCAAGGGTCACAACTCTTGTAATGAGAGTACATCACCAATCCACAAAACACTGCACACATTAGGACTGTCCAGAGTCCCAATAAATTCAGGTAAAGTGCTCTAGAGCAAAAGAGAGAAACTGTTTAATGGAAGATAAATTAAAAAAAAATTGTCAAAGATACTTATTTTGAACTTTTTGGGGAGATTCCTTGATCCCAACTGGTTATGTAATTCAAACTGGTATAATTCAAAGCAAGACTAAAAAATAAAGAAAAAGGAAAAGTACAGCATCCTTATTCTATAGGGCAAAGATAAAGTTTCCAAGCAGCTCCATAGAGCTGGAAGACTCAAGTAACCCCTACACAAAATGGGCTGCACTCAGTGCTGGATCTGTCACTCCTGTCCCTTGTTAGAACAGATTTTTGCCTGTTGGGAGGTGCTGATGCTGCCCTCCCTTCAGAGCACATACAATATTATTTCCAATGTTACCGTGCAAAGTAACAGTCTCGGATGTTTTCTGCTGTCCCGTGAAATGCATGGTGGTGACAGCAGCTGCTGGGATTTGTGTGGCTGTGGGTCAGCAGCCCTGCAGGTTCTGAGAGCTGCCAGATTTTATAGAGCTCACATCCTGTTTAGACCTCACCTTGTGCAAGATCTAATGCTAAGACCAGTTCAGAGTGTGCCACCAGGAAACAAAGATTAACCCAGCTTGCTACTGGTGATGCTCTCAGTGTGACTTCTAAATGTTTTTCAGACACTGAATTTTCTACAGGATAAATTCATATAGACAGTCATGACCTTCAGAAAAATTAATATGTTTACAGACAGCAAAAAAGCTAACTGTTGGAAAAAGGAAAAGAATTATCACCTTTATTCTTTAGCCACATGTGCAAGCAACTGGCCCTAGGTGTGTGAAAAAAATGATTGTTTAGTAGAATATGTCTAGCTGTGCATATACTGCCTCTGAAGTTGAGGCAGGTAGCAAACTGGAGACCTGTATATCTATATTGTGAAGATTCACTTTGTCCTTCATTGATTCTGATTATTCTAATGCTGCAGAATTTCAAGAAATTATTAAGATTTAATTTTATTTAGGTAATACCTTGTACTGTAGTGCCCCACTAAATAACTTTTAATCCAGTATAACATAAACACTGTTCCAATAGATACATTTTTACAGTGAGGTTGTAGGTAGCACAACTTCTGTGTTGGCATCTTTGCCATACTCTCCTTCTAAGGGTTAGTTTATCAGCCTGATCATGAATTAATAAGCTGCAAAAGATAGATTTTTCTTTTTCCTCTGCATATACTTAAGTCATTTTGAGCCAGAGGTAGCAAGACTGTCAGAGTAAAATTAATTTACTACTACCTAATTGTATCCCAATATTTATTTAGTATAGCTGACTGAGTAATTCTTGATCAGTTGCAGGAAAAGGTTGATGTCACCAGCTTACAGTTTAGCATGCTTTTCTGATTTGCAGGAAATGCATCTCTGTATTGTGGACTGATTGACTCCATAGAGTCCTAGCCATGTAAATGTTCCCCCAATAACTATTGTCCAGAAGGTGTGTCGTCTCAAAGGATCAACATCAAAGCTAGAAGAAAGAAAAAAGAAGCAATTTAGTTTTTTATTTAAACTTTTTTTTTTTTTTTTTTTTTTTTTTTTTTTAAAAAAGTGGTAGGTGTTTTTTTTTTTTTCAACAAGTGGTAGGTGATTTTTTTTTCAGAGCTATCTGTCATGTCCTACCATCTGAATCAAAAAATCTGCATTGGTAACACTGTTTTCCAAAGCAGACAACATCTGATGTGCTCAGGTTTGGAAGTTTTTTACTTTCATATTGGAACATATTGTTTTCAAGTCAAGATAACCAAATATCATTCAGACTTAGCCAAGGATCACTTAATGGAGATTAATCAAATTTATAGGGGTGCTTATGCTTAGAAATCATATTGTAGCAGACCTACAAGCCATCCTGCCTGGGACTCTGTCTCCTGTAAGAAAACAAGGTTGCTTACCAAAGTCTACAAAACCCAGTAAGTTTAAAACCACATCATTATGATATAACTTCTTTTACAATAAATTGCTTCAGCTGCTGTGTTATCTTTTATGCAACAGAATTCTGTTAATCAGCAAATCTAACTCGTGAAAATGTTTCTTTCTGTCTCAAATGTGTCATCTTTGCAGTTCTCTGTATCTAGAGATAACATTTGACCTTGCTGCTGGATTCTGTCACTGACTTGCCTTGATTAACCAGCAAATGCCCCAAACAGCCAAAGGAAAATCAGATTTCTATCCCAATGCACTGATGCACTAGTGCTAGTTGCTGTGGTGAGTGCAAGGAACATAGTGTCAGTTTTATTAATAGAAAATTAAAGATTCATACAGTTAGCCACTGAGTTTAGCCCAGTTGACTAGAACATGGTTCTAACTGCATCAGGGTTTCATGTTTTATCCCTGAATGAGCTGTTTACTTAAGAGCTGGACTTGTTGATCCTTGTGGATCCCTTCCAACTCAGAATATTCTGTGTATGAAATTGGAAGGAATAATTGGCCTCTATCTGCAGCAACACGAGGAAAAATGGCAAATCTCCCTTTCAGTCCAGCAGATATTTGATTTCTTGAAAGAGTTAGGCTTTTCTAAAGGTCAAATGCATTGCCAACCGCTGAAGAGATGAGGAGTGGACTTCTCTGAGCCACCAAGGTTGTTTAATAACAAGTCTGTGTATTTTTGGCTTACTGAGGGTATAGTTTCTAAACATTAGATATACAGAAAGGAATGGTTTGCATCATTTGGTATGGCTTCTAAACATTAAATACACAGAAAGGAATGGTTTGCATCATCTGTTTCTTACTCAAATATGTTCAGCCGAGATCCTCCATGGGCATCTTCCCAGACTTTGGCCGATCCACCATTCAGACTAGTTCCTCGAATCAAAACTGTCATGAAGCCAGCCACCATAACAATCATTTGAAATGCATCTGTCCAGACAACAGCTTTTAATCCTCCCTAAAACAAAGAGAAACTGTATACCCCCAATCTCCTGCTGCTCAAGTACTGAAAAATGTAGAAAGACTCCTTATTTTGACAACTCATGCCCTGTATGCACAGCACCTGCAAATCAGGGCTCTGCATTCTCCCACAAAGTTTGTGTTTTTGCAGGTTGGAAAATTTCACAGCCTAAATAGTTTGTCCATGGGCACAGAAGAATATCTGACTTTCAGTTAAATCTTTTTTTTCTGCCTCCTTTATATGAATTTGAAGAAGACATGATAGTGTGGAAAAAAAGCTTAGGGAGTTTAGGTCTGTTCCTGCATCTCATGGGACTCCATACATTCTCAGAGCCCAGCAATCCACAACTGGCCTAACACAGAAAAATCTCTCTGGGAAATTTACCACAGCTACCTTCATATGTGATCAAGCAAGTACTAGAGCACATGATAAGTATTTTCAACAAGAGTGGAGAGATATATTGAAAAAACTCATTAGTGGCAATGAGAATGGTATTTAGTCAGGTATGTGTCCTGAGCCCCAGGGCTCTCTGCTTCACTGAAAATATCTATACAATAATTCCATTTTGGAATTTGGAGTCTCATGCTGCTTCCACTCAAAAGCAAAGCTCTCTGACCGGTTGATTTTTCTTCCTAGGGTTTAGCACTTTGTTCTTGAGCACAGTTTTCATTACAGTGTTCTTCAGCCTATAACTTGTAAAAGATAAGAATCATCTTCTCAAAAGATGAGAGGGGAAGCTTATTGCCTCCTTGTCTGGACTCTGTCTCAAGATGTCTGGTTTAAAAGTGGAGACATACAGCAGAGCATTAGAGAGGATTATTTCCCCTCCAAATAGACTCCCATATAACACAGAGTGTAGAAGAAATTTCTCTCTGTGTTCTCCACAGAGCCATCCTTCTCTGATAGTCTGTCATCTTTAAAGGATGGTCAAATTAACCATCTAGGTTCCACTGTGCAGTTATGCCTGGTTACATACCAGAGTGCAATAGAAAGTGCAGACAATTCCTGTTGCTGCTACAGAACCCCAGAGATCAAATCCAGTGACTGTGAAACCAATAAAAACAAAATTGTTAGTGAAATGGATGTAAGTCATCTGGAAGGTAGCAGAGGAGCTACAATTCTTTAGCTATAGAAGGGTAAGAGTAACTATTTATTTTAATCTTTTAAGTGTATTAGGAGCCTTGCTGGATTGCTTAAGTTTTGTAGACCACTGTTTTGCGTTGTTGTTTTCTTTCAAATTGAAATTAATTAACTTTCAAGCAAAAGTAACACTTAAGAATACTTGCATAAAGCAAAAATGTCATTCTGAGGGGACAGAGTTTTATAGGCAATACTTCACTTCTGTTCTTAGTCCAGAACTTTGTCTTGAGAAATCAAGTTCTTCAGAGATTCCCAAAAATCCTAAAACAAAAATCCCTAAGTAAATTCCATTACCTGCATCTAAGATTTAATGCTAACATGTGCTTCATTAGAACAACTTTCTGTGTTCATTTTGCTTTGTAAAGTTTTGTGGAATTCAGCTGCGTGACAGAGGAAGAAAATTTGGTGCTGTGTGAGTGGTGGGGTCAAACACACCAAACGCCACTCAGATAATTAACAATGAAAAGAGCCTCACAGCCTCTGCCCAGTAAGTTTTGGTAAAATCAGGATTTGGGCCGTGATGATTCCTTGTGCCTATGACAACAAAATTACAAATCCCTTCTGTGGTGGTGGATGCTCTATGCCTAGTTTGCAAATATTAATTGAAGGAGTCTGGGGACAGACAGCAGAACAGCATTCAACTCTGGCAATGGGGAAAAGAGTTATGCCTGTGGAAATGTGAATAAAGAGACAGGGATGGGGGGAATCAAAGTACATAGTATGGTCTTGGATCATCAGCTTGTACTGTGAACTTTGTCAGGATGTTGGGAAATGGTTTGCTTCAAATCTCTTCAGGTGATTCTGAGTGGAAAGGGGAGCAGCAGAGCAGCCCCAAGGCTGCTACTGATGTTTGGGTGGGAGAGGAACCTGGGGAGTCAGAAATGCAGAGCTGCAAGGTGAAGGCAAAAACCTTCTTACAGAACCTTGGAGGAGGGCTGGGTTTTGTCTTTATCTGTTTTTGTTCCTTCATTTACTCAAGCAATCCTTCTGGTATTGGGGGCATAAGAACTCACCTTGGTTGAGTGCCAATGATGGAGCATAGACCACTATTCCTGTGTAAAGGATCTGAAGGAGAAAAATTATCCATTTGAATGCTCAGGGATAAAACTTGTATTTAGAGTAGGGCTCTGAGCAAAACACCAGGTCTAGGGATTTCTTTAGATCAGTTTGTATTGTACATGGCTGTTTCAGCCCTTAAAAATTAAAATCTTGTGTTTAATTCCTTTCTGAGGGAAGGACATTATCTGTTGTTGTATTACTTATTTCTCTACTGCTAAGACAAATAAATGACAAAATATCCTCATAAAATAGAAAAAGGGTATCTCCAGAAAACACAAATAGTGATACAAAAATAAAGTTGCATTGATCTTAGAAATTAAATTTTCTTTTTTTTCCATTCAATCCCTTTTGAAGTAATTGACTCAATACCCTTTACATGTAAGATCTGAGAGAACTGATGGAGAAATAAAGCTTCAAAGTCAATAAGCATTCAGATCTATTGCCAAATGTTTGGGAATTATTAAAATGGGAATTAATGCAGAAGGAAATGTCTCCTAATCTCCCATCAAATCCCATCTTTCCATTAAATATATAACTAATGTAAGATGGTCACAGCAGTGACCAGGACATCTTGTGCAACAGTTTTCAAATAGGATAATTCACCTCAGCGTCATAAATGGGTAACTAAACATACCCAGTAAAGCTTGACCAGCTTCTCAAGACAGACAGAATCCACTTCTTTGGGAAGAGAGAGGCTTCAAGTGAACAAAATGAGACCAAGAATGTGCTGTGAGAGTACAGCACAATATCTGAGTGTTACAGACAACTAAAATGGCATTCTTAACAGGAATAGTTAGGGGAGTTAGACAGTTAAATATATAATCATACTTTCTTTTTTAGCATTCATAGTCCAAGTGAAAAAAATTAAGGAAAAAAAACAACAGTGCTCATTAAAACACCTCATTATAAAAAATGTGCAGTGTGAGGCTAGTCTGTGAAAATCAATGTTGTGTGAAATTAGCACAAAAAAAAGAGTCAATGTTATCTTACCGTCTGTAGGATGTAAATCAGTGTTGCAGCAAGGCGAACAATCTTGTTAAATCTTAACTCCAAATACTAGGAAAAAGTGTAATCTCAGTAAAGTGCACATGTAGCATCTGTGACACAGATGTTGCCCTTCTGCTTGCCCTGAGTAACACCTCACCCTGAAAGTGAATTACAGCTGGCACTGCTGTTATGAGCAGTTAATGAGATAAGCAGGATTGTCATTAGGCATAATGATAATCATATTAAGAAATCTTCTCATCTGTACCATGTACTTGAAGTTCTCTACTGGGTTGCAGTAATCAATACCTGCTTCATACTAGGAATAACTGGAAGATCCCAAGAACTACAAAGAAATTTAGACTTCAAATGAAAATATATTCCAACTATACAATGGAGAAACTTGAGTAGAAATGGCATAATCTCCAAAAAGTGGAGGTGGAGCAAATGGTGAGGCAGCAACAGGGAGTTTCCTAGTGCATGAGCTAAGCTGGCTTTCCCACTTGTTGTGTCTCAGTCTAAAGCCAAATCTGCACATCACCAACATGGGGAGGCAAGAAGGGGCATCTTAGGGACTTCCAAGTTCAAGGATGCAGAGAGATATTGCCACCTTCAAAAGAACTGCAGGGGTGAGCAGCTCCAAATGCCCAGGTTTTAGGGCTGGATCAGGGTGAGCAGCTCCAAATGCCCAGGCTTTAGGGTTGGATCAGGGTGAGCAGCTCTAAATGCCCAGGTTTTAGGGCTGGATCAGGGTGAGCAGCTCCAAATGCCCAGGTTTTAGGGCTGGATCAGGGTGAGCAGCTCTAAATGCCCAGGATTTAGGGCTGGATCAGGCTGAGCAGCTCCAAATGCCCAGGATTTAGGGCTGGATCAGGGTGAGCAGCTCCAAATGCCCAGGTTTTAGGGCTGGATCAGGGTGAGCAGCTCCAAATGCCCAGAATTTAGGGTTGGATCAAGGGTGAGCAGCTCCAAATGCCCAGGCTTTAGGGTTGGATCAGGGGGTGAGCAGCTCCAAATGCCCAGGCTTTAGGGCTGGATCAGGGTGAGCAGCTCCAAATGCCCAGGCTTTAGGGTTGGATCAGGGTGAGCAGCTCTAAATGCC
>JAOTQP010000251.1:325155-342088 GCA_026413545.1 Cichladusa arquata
GATCAGGGGGGTGAGCAGCTCCAAATGCCCAGGTTTTAGGGCTGGATCAGGGGGGTGAGCAGCTCCAAATGCCCAGGTTTTAGGGCTGGATCAGGGGGGTGAGCAGCTCCAAATGCCCAGGCTTTAGGGCTGGATCACCACTGGGGTCTCTGCAGGTCTCCATGCAGGCAGGCTCCTCTTGGGCCATGGTCCCAAGTGCTCCCCAGCCGACACCAGGCATGGGATGGACAAGTTTTTCTCTTTTCTACAAATCTCTAGGCTGTGCACCTTGTACTGCCAAAGCATCTTTTTCTTCATTTTGCTCATGCTGGTCTTGTGTTTCTTGCACAATAAACCCCTCAGTCTGCCATATGAATACGTAGCTAGTTTATGTAACTTGGCCTATTTCTAAAAATAATTCATGAGGCAAACAGACATCTTTCCAGCATGCTTGAAGGGTCTTTCTGTCTACAATGACACTTTTAGTGGTTCAGATGACAAAAGTAATTAATTCTCTGATATTGGATCAAAACCTACTAGAAAATGCAGCTACTTGCAGCAATGGTCAATTTTACTCTTCACTGACCTGAAAATCTTTGCAAATACCCAGGCAGACCTGTTTCACCAAAGCCCTTCCTTGGTTTTGGGTTCAGTGAGCATGAGCAGCCTTTCTGTTACCAGAAACTAACCCAGTTTCATCTTCCAATTCTTGCTTAAACTTTATTCTTGAAACTACCCACAGAGAGGAGCAACCAAACTTGCAGGGGTTGGCTGAAGGGAGTAAGGGGCCATCCCAAATGCCCAGTAGCTGCCCTGAGGATGTGCAGGTTATAAGGGCTACTGAACTGCATTATGAAGGAAAAACTCTATAAAATTCAGAAGTCATTAATTTCATTTCCTAGAGAATGCTTGAAATCATTCTCCAGCCCTGACTTTTTTTCTTCTTTCTTTTTTATTTTTTGAACCGGCCCGCCGCCTTCCTTCTCTTCATCCCACCTCAGCTGTTTAGATATAGTAACTTGGCCAAAATTACCATATCTAGACTATAACTTGGCCAAAATTACCATATCTAGACTAAGTTTGAATTGGATAGTATTAAATGCTGTTCTTAAAATCCGTCTCTCTAAACTGGAGCAGAATACTCAAAGGACCAGAAGCATTTGGATACACTTAAATATTTTCCAACAGTAACTAAATTTGGTGCTGTGTATAAACCCATATCCTGTCTGTGCTACATGTGCATTAAAAGGAGCTCTGACTCTTTTGATTTCAACTTATGCAATATAGTAATATAATAATAAAATAGCTAGTTTAGATAATGCAAATTATTTCTAAAAATAATTAGTAGATCAATATATTTGTTCTGTAAAACACTGAAGAAAGCTTTCTGTCAAAGATTTTTCTCAAAAAAACATATGCATGATACTTAGTTATGCTAGAATAGTGCCTCTATTTCATGATTTTTACTTACCTCATAAGTGCTTGTGATGCCAGATCTATAAAAAACAGGCAGGTAAAGTTCAGCAGTAAAGATTATGACAAGGGTATAGGAGAGAAAGAAGAGCACAAAGGATGCCCCGTAGCGATAAACCTCGGAGGGTGTCCCCAGGACAGTCACTGCTGACATGAAGCTTGCTGTAAGAGAAAAAGCTATGGGTCCACACGTCATCTGCTTACCACCCACCAAAAACTCCTTTGAAGTTTTCTTTTTCCTCTCTTTCACTGCAAAAAGGACTCCAATGCTGGCAGAGATTAAAAACAGCGCTGCAAAAACAACATAGTCCCAAGCCATGAATTTTTTGACTTCTGGTGCTACGACGTTTGGCATTGCACCAACTGTGCAATTCTCTGATGGAGGGCTCTGGTTTGCTGTGTCTGGTGCTCTGACCAGATTAACTCTGCTGACAGCAGAGCTGAAGCTTGTCTGCAGCTCAGCAATGACAAACAATAACCTGAAAGACTCTTCAACCAGAAGGCTTCTTCTAACCCAGTCCAGTTCTAAGGAGTTAAAGAAAAGGTGGCTAAGGATGAGTTAAGGAGGAATGCACTTGGACCCTGGTACTGTGGATGCTTCTGCCAGGCAAGCTGAAATAAGGGACTTAGCTGTGAAATCTGTAGTACAATCCCTTTTTATCTGTGATAAATCTGTGATGTGTCAATTGGAGGTTAAACATTAGCCTGGCACATTGACTGGATCCAACTCTTTCCCAACATCTCAGCATTTTTAAATAATGAGAGAAATAGAGAAAACAATAAAAGAGAGAGAAAGGAAGGAAAGCCCAGTGCACAAACCTGTCGTCTCACTAGTGAGTTTATTCTCAGAGAAGCAATTTCTTCTTATGGTTAAAAACTGATCTTGAATGCCAGCAATGGGCTTTAAAGTTGTCCTTTCACATGCTAAGTGTGCTCCTTGGTAGAATCTCTGGAACTTAAGGCTGAAGAAACTCAAGAAACTGAAGGGTTTAATGGTTAAAACTAGTTGTGGTTCTTCCCCCCACCACCTGTAGTCCAGCCTTGGCGTGTCTGGAAACCCAATGAACCTCCAGATGAATGGAAGTGTGGTTTGTGTGGCACTGGCTGAGGATGAACTTCAGTTAAAAACTAATTTTTAGCTGATTTCTACTAGAGACAATATAGCTTCTATGGATTCACCTGAGAAATGATTTATTTTATTTATCCGACTTTGTTGGACTTACAGGACTAGAGAATCACAGTAAACCAGATTGAACAGCAACATTTATCTTAACTTTGTCTTTGGCATAATTTTGTAAATTCAATTAATAGCTTTTCCTTTTGTATTTTTGTTTTAAATAATTGAATATTCATGTTATCTACATTAATGCCATGACAATACATTTTCCAAAGAGGCAGGAAATTACTTGTTATCCTGAAGGGTTAACTTGTACAGAGAGGTAGTGTGTGTAGTCACACCCCTGAAGGAAGGGTGGAGTGTATATTGTGAAGAAAATAAAAAAAAAGGAAATTACATTACCTGGGAGAGCTTTTAATAGCAGAAGTCCTTTTCTTCAGCTTTGTCTTGGTTAAGATCTTGGATCCCTACATCTCCCTCTTAAGCCATCAGTAAATAGAGGTAGTCTTGCTTTGTCAGTAGCAACTTTGTGTGTGTCCAGACCTGAAGTCTTGCCTGCTCCCATCCATTGCTTGGGAGAAGGGTTTCTGTCCATGTGTGCAGCAGAGATTGTGCAATTTTATAGCTGGTGCTGGTGAGATTGAGTGTGAAAGGGGGAGCTGAAAGTCCCCTTTCATTGCTAAATGTGAACTGAAAAAGACAAACAAAAACCCCAAAACAATATGCAGAGATACTTCTTTAAAGGCACTGCTGCACTATAGAGAAGACACATCTAATCCACTTGAGTTGAAAATGTGAAGCACAGGTTTGGGATCTGTGACCCTTCCCTCAATGGAAGCCAGGATATGGATCTGGCATTTGCACACCATTGTGTCCTGTAAGCTGTGGCTGCTGAGATGGAGGAGCCAGCTGAGAAAGCAATGAACCACTTTCCATTATGTGGATCAGTCAAAGGGACTCAGTAGGCAACATTCTGAGATGTGCCAGAGCTGTATCAAGTATACAACCAGCACTAGTTAATATTTCTCTTTTGTACAGACCAAATGTCTTAAAATATTATACTCTTAAAAAAAAAAAAAAAAAAAAAAAAAAAAAAAGCAAGTATTCCTCTGCTTTTTTTTTTTCTCTTCTCTCCTTATAAGTATGGATTTGGCTATTTTCTGCATGTTTTGTTTCATATCTACAGGGTCTTACTAATGAATGTCTCTGGCAATGGCAAAAGCTGTGCTGTTATATCAGGGATTTTCTGGGGTCAACCCTCAACCCAGTCTGGCAGGAGGCTGATTTAATGGGGTTTGTGTGCAGCTTGTAGGGCTGACCAGAAAAACCACAGATATCATATATCATCCAGTGAACTCACAAAAAGATGCAAAACCCTTACACTTGAAGATATTTCTTCTTAAATTTGAGCTGCTGAGCTGCATTATATAAATAAGACATCATAATATTGGGAGGGGGAAGAACGGTTTATGAAGCCTGGGATAAAAAATGAAAATATAAAGCAAATGAAAAAATAATCGTCTGAGTCAGAAGGTTTTTCTCCTGGTCATGTTACCAAAGAAACTCTGAGTGGAAGATCCTTGTAATATCCATTCTGAGAAAATAAGTGTAGTCTAAAAAATTCCTATTGGCATAAATACAACCTGAAGGAAATTTTTTAAAATTATGAATGTTTTTTCTAGCAGAAAAGTGAGTATTTTTTGGATGATAGTATTTTACATAAAGTAGAAAAAACCTAACAGAATAGCAAACTGAAAATCAAGCTAGAAATGTAAATTTGTGTATTTATCTAGCCATAATCTTCTGATACATTCTCAGCATCACATCATGGGGTTGTTCAGAATAACCACTCTGGCTAAATCTCACATAGAAAAAAGACTATAGCTTAGAAATACAATTTCTGGAGAAAAAATACTTTTGAATAATATGGAAACACTTGTTATTCTGTCGTGATATTATTCTATATGTGGGAACAATTGGTATTTTTATTTAGCTGAAATAATGAGATTTTTTAGAAATGTTTTTATGCAAACTCTTGAGAAACTAACTTTTAGCCAGGATAATCCAAGGAAGAACCTTCACTTTTTGAAGATCCCACACCTCTTTCAATATCTGACCAAGAATCTGACAAGAAATTCCAAGCTGAGCGTTTCACTTTTCCACTCCAGGCTGTGTGCATCTGGGGTTCTGTTTCAGGCCTCACTTCAACATCTGAAAAATGTACTCGAGGGTGGCAAAGTTAAGGGTGTGACTAACGAGCTGCAGGAGAAGCTGCAAGGAATGCTCTTCCATGAGCTGCTGTCCCTCCTGGCCCCTGATGGTGGGGAACACAAGAACAGCCTTTTCAGGGGAGAGAGCCACAGCCTGGGCGAATGGATGTGTCCCTGCATCTCTCACTGAGATTAGGAAAGAGGCAAACCTTAACTCAGCATCCTATTAGCCTGAGAGCTGAGCATCTCTTCCAGTGCTGGCCAGACACTCCTGTCTCATTCTAAAATGCAGAAGGGGTGCTGTGTGTGCCACACCTTGCATTTCTGCAGCACCTCCCTGGGAGGAAGCTGAAGACACCTCTGCCTGCTGCTCTCACCACCACACTCTGCTTCACACTCTTGTTTCCCATTTTGCTTCTTTTCCCCCTTGCAATGGGAGATTTCAGTTTGGAGTAAATGCCAGTTTGAGATGACAGAAGTCATCCCTGCCTGAGGCCAGACTAGAATCCTGTGGTCTGGTGCTCAGTGATCAGACCATGAACGTTTCTCCTGCCTTCAGCTGAGTTAACCTGCCAGAGACCCTTTGTCATGTGTAACACATCCAGGACCTGACCCTTGAACCAAGACTGGCTGATCACTAGCACTGAGAAGGAGAAAATGAATTTTGAATTCTGAAAGAACTTAAAATTTTTGCATCTTCTGCACTTGTTTTCCTGCTAAAGTCCAGAATTTGAGCCTGAGATCTGTCCAATGTTATAAATGCCATAATAATTATAATATAATGTAATATAATATCAAGTCACATGTAAATTTTGATATCCATTTGTTGATATCCATTTATTGGTGCTACTCTAAATGCTTAGATCTATACATGGAAAATACACTTGATTTAACTTATGAAATTAAGATCTCGCAGGTTGTATACTTTACATAGTATCCATAAACAGCAACAGCCTCCAAATATTATTGTAAAAAAACCCCCAAAAAATGTGTATTTCTCTAAGGAAAGAATTTCTAACACCTAGGTCAGAAAATTTCTCTATTTGGTATACTGTTTTCCACTCATTTAAAGTGCAACTCTCAGGTAAATAAAAACCTGTGCAGTACTGAAGGATATTTTTTTTCTTCTAAAAATGCAAATAATAGAATAAATTCTGTGAATAATTTATTTTGCTAAATGATAAACAACTGTTTTGTTGTATCTTAATACATGACTGAATTATTTTCTTATTCCTTTTTAATATTTTTCAATATCAAGCTGTGAAAAATTCACAGAAATAGGCACTGGAGGATTTAAGTCACATTTGACTGCATAGGTGAAAAAGAAGTGATTACTAGTTTATTGAGGAAAAGTAAATTTCTAGAGCAAAAACATGCACTGAAACCTGTGTATTACAGAAATCCTGTTAAACTTAGGGGTTATTATCTTTCCTTGACAGTGGACTTTGGTTTTTCTTAAGAGGCTCTTCTTTAATGATTACTCTTTCTGGAGGAAGTCATGCCCATTTATCTATAAAAAGATCATTATTGTCCAGCAGTATGAGGAACTGGAGGTATTGCTTAGAGTTTCAAAATAGATCATTCTCTAGGGACACAGAGTCCTCCCATGGGATTGTTTTTCCCTGGAAGTGCCAGGTCACATCAGGGCATGGTGGCCCCTGTGGCCAGTGGTCAAGACCCATCCAGTCCAACTTCCCTCTGTTTTCACTGTAGGATGCAAAGTTTGTGGAGCTTCTTGCACAAGAAGCACAATTGTCTATTTTGTGAGCATTTTCCAGGAGAAAAATGCATGGTTTATACCGAGAATTGGATTTTCTCCTACAAAGGCTGCTAGAAATTTGAATGGGAAGAAACAATCCAAAACACTGGGTTTTGAATAGTCACATTATCAAGGAAAAAAAAATCAGCTTAAAATCATATGTCAGTTATCATTTACCCCTCCCCTACTGCAGTGGTGAGGGTCCCTCTGTGGCTGCAGTTTCCCAAGGCTCCAAGTCCTTCAGTTCCCTTGAATTTCACTGTAGAGGGAAAAGAAGGATACAGGAAAGTAGTTTACTGCCCAGGGAGTACCTTCCCCTGAAAGCTGTAATTGTGGGCAGACATCAGTGCAGAGCAAGAATGAGACACATGAGAACTGGGAGTGCTCCAAAACAGGATGGGGCATCTCCCAGTCTCACCTCCCAGGGAGTGTTTGCCACAGTGCCTATG
Organism: Cichladusa arquata; assembly: GCA_026413545.1. Classification (NCBI taxonomy): domain Eukaryota; kingdom Metazoa; phylum Chordata; class Aves; order Passeriformes; family Muscicapidae; genus Cichladusa; species Cichladusa arquata. The sequence goes on from JAOTQP010000251.1 coordinate 332,143, forward strand.
TGGAAAATAGAGATAAGCAAACTAATAGTTTTCCAGAAATGGCACAGATATGATGTAGAAAGATGTTTCTATCCAAATATCACTCAAAGTAAATGACTGGCTATGGCAGTCAGGTCACAGGCTGGATAGCCCAAGCAATAATGCTCATAACATAACTAAATTCTGAGAAAACTTGACCTATTTTCTGTTTGGCTTACACCTTTGCAGACTAAAGCTGTTAAATTGGGTTTTTCTTTTTAATTGCTGAACAAGCCAAGAGGTTGTAAAACGTGTGGACTGGCAGAGGGACCAGCTGTGAATTCCACTGTACCTCAGCAAAAGACAGCAGTCAGGGACTGAACAAAATAGCAGCATTGTAATTCTACTTCGTTATAAAATGAGGAAAAAGGTACAGCAAAAGTGAGGCACTCTATACATGAATCAAAAGGCACTTTGGGGAGAAAGTAGTAGCAGCTGGGAAGGAAAGAGGGGATTGAGATTTCACTGCAGGTAATTTAAGAATAAAGAAGCAGAACATACTTCAGGAGAATGAAAAAGTAAAGTGTGCTTCACTATTTCTGTGCTGTTAAGAGCTTCAGAAACCAAAATCACCTGATTTGGTCTTCAAGTGTTAATAAGTTATAGACATACCACCTTAACCCTGCAAAATAAGCATTTGGAAACAGGCAGGCAGCAATTCTAGGGGTGGGCAGATAACATGTACTCCACAGGATTGCTGTTAAGGAGCCATACAGAAGGTCTGTGCTGTTCATGAGCAGCTTTAATGAGCATCCCTAGCTACAATAAAGCTGAGAATCACAAACCTTCACTCCCTGGTGTGTTACCCTACTAAACACAAAGGAGAAATTCAGGCACTCCCTGAGAATGAAGATTAAAGAGGGGTGACAGCTTCCCCCAGATAAGATGGTTCATGCACTCCAATGAACTTGTGTTATAAAAAGTATGTTTTCCCACACCACAGAAAATCCAAATTAAAGGGACACCTTCTTTAGTAGGACTTGGAGATTAATAATCTTCAATAATTATTGACTTATTTTATCACTTTCACTTTTCATTCTTAACGTACTTCAAAGGAAACTCTTCATCTTGTTTTGCCTATATAATTATGTACTCACATCCTTATTTTTCTATAGATTAGAGTGCAACATAACTACATGGCAAAAAGTTTTTGTGCATTTTTCTGCAGAGAATAGCTTCTCTTGAACTGTTTTTTACATTGCTTGTTACCATTTCATTCCCTCAATTACAATCTCTTCTTTTCTTTCCCCTAGATTAAAATAAATCAATAAATAATAAAGAGCTAGTCAAAACTAAAATAACCCATAAAAATAAGTAAATAAATAGCACTTTGTTTGCAACTGCACAATGGATTTTGTTTGGAAGAATCAGGTGGAAGAGCTGACCTGCTTTAATCTTGCCTCTAACCCGTGTGAGGGGCATGAGGGCAGGAGGAAAGGAGCTGGGCAGTGGAGGGTCAGGTACTGATCTCTTCACTCTCCTGGCCAGGGACAGGACTCAAGAACACGGCATGAAGCTGAGACAGGGAGGTTTAGGCTGGATATCAGGAAAAGCTCTTTTAACCAAAGGGTGATTGAACACTGGAACAGGCTGCCCTGGGCGGTGGCCACAGCACCAAGCCTGACAGAATTCAAGAAGTGTTTGGACAATGCTCTCAGGTGCATGACGGAATTCTTGGGGTATCCTGTGCGGGTACTTGATGATCCTGATGAGTCCTTTCCAGTTCTGGATATCCTATGATTCTGTTTTTATCCTGAAGGATAAGATTCTCCTCTTTTCTTTCCTGAAGGGGGATGAGAAGTGGTAAAAAGAAGAGGTGGTGAAAACTTCTAAAGGGTGCCAAAAATATTGTTACATAAAGTGAGCATTAGGAATTGGAGAAAATATGTTTGGAAAACAGCCTTTGGCCCTAGACAGTGGCTAGCTGGGGAGTTCATGTGCAATGCCATGTTGGCCTGTTTCATGACAGCTGGGCATGTGCTCTGCATCTCATGTGAAGCTGGACACATGATATTCTGCTACAGAAATTGATTTGAAATCAGGTAAAGGGATATCATAGTGTGAATGGCTATAAGAAAGTCTCTGGAATTTGCTTATGTGAAGCATTACTCCCACATCTGTTGATTCTGTTTGATGAGCTGGTCAGATTTTTCCTGCTCATGTGCTGTTGACTCCAGGATAGCAGCAGACTTTTGTTTTACTTGCTTAGGCAAAGCAGGTGTGTAACTCAGGCCTAACTGAAGGAAATTTGTGCCCTGCTTGTCTAGGGACAGACAGGAAGGAAACCACTTTTCAGACCCAGGCTCAGGAGAGCATCTCTGCACAGGTCCATAGGGACCCTAGCTCCCAGTGGTACCTTCTGATTTTGGCAGGATAAGCTAAAGCAATACCTCAGGGTCAACCCCAGCCACCAGGAACCACAAAGAAGAAAACAAAACCTCAGCTGGAGACATACATCAGCAGCTCTTTTTATTTCCTTTAGGAGTCTATAAATAATTGCTCTCTGCTCCAAAGTGAATGCCTTCCTGATGCCCAGGAAAAACATCTGGAGTGCACTGAGACTGTTTGCAGCCTGTTATCTCTCACCACACCTATAGGAGCATGAGGTCAGCAGGGTTTTGGCTTGGGAGCTCCAAATTCCACCAGCAAGGGCTTTGACTGCTATCACTCAGTATGTGAAAAATCATAACTTGAATTGAAGGCATTTATAGTAAAATTTAGAGTATCTATGAGAGTACCTAGAGTATCTATTTAGAGTATCTGTTAACTTTCCTTTGTGCTGCCTGCTGAAGCTTTTCTCTCACAAGTGACAGAAAAAGCAGGTAAATCTTGATGGTGACAGGTTCAATCACAGAAGTATTTGTTTCATAGTTTATTTTAAATAAGTTTCTTAATTGCTGGCAGATATCCCAGATTTCTTCACTGAAAGGGTTGCAAGGCATTGGAATAGGCTGCCCAGGGATGTGATGGAACCACCACCATTGGCATGTTCAAAAAGCATAGGGAATGAGGACATGGTTTAGGGGAGGACCAGGTAATGCTGAGTTAATGGTTGGAATTGATGATCTTAGAGGTTTTTTCCAACATTAATGATTCTATAAATCTATGAAATACCATGTTTTGTGTGATTGTGTCTGCATCTTATATAAAATGTTCATGGCTGCCTGTTTGTCCTTTCATTTTGTGTGGTTTTGTCTGCACATGTGTGTATAAAAGTAGAAATCACAGAATATTCTGAATTGGAAGGGACACACAAAGATCATTAAGTCCACCAAGAGATTCACTTAAGGAAGTGAATGGCCTGCACAGGGGTTGAACCCATGGCCTTGGTGTTATCAGCACCCTGTGTATGCTTGTGAAATATGGGGATGATGGAGCTTTCATGCATGTATTTCCATTACTCATGTTGTTTTGTTTGGGATTTTGCTTTTTTCCTTGTATATCAAAATACTTTGGGGTTGTTCTCGGTTCAAGGTTCAGGGAATTTAATATTATTTTGATGCAGTCTGAGTCATACACCCATATGGAATATCAACAGTTGAACTGTTTTGAAAAGCTGACCCCTGAAATTATACATGTAAAAGAAAAATATGATAGCAAAATGCTATCTAGGAATGGTAGTAATTAACAGATCGAAATTGAGGGCATTGAAAATGAAAATCTATTCAGCAATGATTTCTAAACCAAGATTCTTGCTGTATGTGAAGACCTATGGTGGAAAACTTTTGATGTAGTATATATTGAGAAGAGATGAGGGTTTTGTCCTCACATGACACATGAAGCTCTTTAAACACATCTCTCTAAGATGAAAATTTTTCCTTTATTTTATTTTATTTTATTTTATTTTATTTTATTTTATTTTATTTTATTTTATTTTATGTAAATATGAATGCAAATATAAATGTAAATAGGCCATCTCTCCATTTCATCTTTATTCAGTGCTGCCTTGATGGAATGAAAACTTAAAAGTGAAACAAATCTTGCCTGTCCCCTGCAGGCTTGGGAATAGATCAATTATTTTGCTTCTGTTTTAAGTTCCTTTTAAATCTGTGACAGGGCAACTGAAAAATTCAGGGTAAATCGCTGTTGATAGTCAACATCACAGTGAAAGAATTTTTGACATGAAGATGAAAGGAATTGTTTTTCAGCATTCTGGTTTTTGAACTGGTCTTCTTGCTTCTCCTTCTTGTGCATAATACACCCAGGGCAGAGCAGTAGCTTGCTGAATTTTTGGATGATCTTTCTACTTCTGTGTGGGGTTTTCCCTGTTTGCCTTAAAGTCTGGGGTTTTCTTGGTCAGGGGGTTTTCTGCTTTGGTTCTTTGTTGGATGTTTTTGAATTAGCATATTTGTTGTTTTATCTTTGGTGTTGTTTTCCCTGTAACATCTGTGGAACATTAACTTCTGCTTTCTAGTTAAAGAAGAGAAGGGAAAACTGAAAGGCAGCAGTCTTTTTTAGATTTGCTCTTTGGGTAGGCTTTGAGCTTTCTGTGCTGACACTGACCCCCTGGAGAACACTGCTTTTGACCTGAGGCCATGGAGAAGCCTCCAAATTAGACTGGTGGGGTTAAAATCAGGGGTGTAGTTAAACAGAAGTGTGTGATTTCACACAGTGAAGGGTTTTAAGTTTGAGATTTTTATAAGATGGTCATAGGTACGGGACAAGATGGAGGATTTTGGGTGGTGTCTCTTTTGGTGCTCACCTTCTTCTTTGTGGCTTCAGGCAGTAGTTTCTGGTTGGTCAGTCAGTGTCACACTGAGGGTCACAGGAATTTGGTTATTGGGTTAAAAGGATAAATAATATAGGTGTTATTTCTCTGTTGGACTGTTTAGCTTTAAGAGACCTTGTAACCTGCTGGATCTCACTCCATTTTGCTCGCTGATAGCTGGAAATTTCTGTACTTTTGACAAGATTTAATCAACAACCAAGCCTGAGCACATCCTGGCTCTGAGTGAAGACAAGCCTCTAATTAAGTGGTGCAAAACCACCACACTGTTACAGTTCTACATCTTATGACATTGTCTTTATTCTCCTACTTCTTTATTGCATCTCCTGCTCCTCCTGCTTGTCTCCACTCTTTCCTTTGCCTTCATACAAACTGTAAATTCTCTGAGAAAAAAGGAGTAGGGTTATTTCTCACTTCAGGAGTGAGGAAGAAAGGCTTCACTCATGACTATAAGAGTTATATTCAAGTAAAATCTTAGAATCATAGAATTGTTTGGATTGGAAGGAGCCTGAAAGATTACCTGCCATGGGCAGAGACACTTCCCATTACTCGAGAATTCCCAAGGTCCCATCCAGCCTGGCCTGGAACACTTCCAGGGATAGGACATCCACAGCTTCTCTGGGCAAAAGTATTTCCATGTGAGAGTCTGCATATGTAATTTTTGTGAATATAAATAACCTGTGTGAGGCCATCTGTAAGGCAAAAAAAGAAGGTAGATCAAGACAAGAGCAGATATCTGAGAGGTACAATAAAAACAAGGTAGGATATGGTGAAAAATAGAAGGCTGATCAGTTGCTTGAAGAATCTAGACATTACTGGGTCTTGATCTATGTGGTTTTGTCTTTAATTCTGGAAGATTACTGAGTTTTAGAGCAATTTCACTAAAAAATGAATGGGTATGACCTACACTTTTGAAACTATTTTCTCTATCTTTCATTGGGCTCATTTTACATTGCTGCTGCTTTAAAACTGCTATTACAGATGATGATGTCAGAGTCATCATAAATAAATAAAGGTGTGAAGTATGTATATGTGTGAGTAAGATGCCAGGCAGGTTGCAAATGGGGGATGAGAGAGTGGAGGACAGAAGGAGAAAGCAGAGGTACTTTGTTTTATTTTGCTGCAGGCAATGCCTGTTGTTCATGTGGTTGTAAAGCTGATTGTTGCCTGTGAAATCATCAGTGAAAGCTTTTGAAAAAAAATGTTCATGTGTGGCTACATGTGTCTTTTTCAGGTGCAGCAACAAAAATCCATTTTTCTGTTCTCTTCTCTAATAGTTCCTTGGACAGACAAAATAACCCAGCAGGAAACAAGACACCATGCTGAAAAATTGTCTGCCTTCTACAGTTCTCCATCTGGAAAATAAATCAGGTAGGAAGAAAAACAGTAAATCAGGAACAGTGGGAACTCAAAAAAATGAAGTTAATGTTAACTTAGAGGACACTACAGGATGAGAATGTTTTTGGGTTTTTGGGGTTTTTTTAGCTCACATTACCCCACTCCTCATCTGGAAAACAAAAAAATCAAAGAAACAGGAAAAAGTATTAACACAGAGCTGGGTGATCTTCGTGTGGGGATCATATAACCTGTTTTTTTAATTACATGGAACCTGAGAGTGTGTGTGTTGATGCAGAAATAAGTGTGTTCCTTCAGTTTAGAAGCTGATCACTTTTTCAGTACTCCAGCTACTTGTGTTACTATTCTTAACCTGCGTGAGGCCCGTGGATGGGAGCTGGAAATAGAATCTCTTTCTGCACACTAGGGCTTTGATTCTCCTTCTGTAGCAGAAAAGCAAATCCCAATTAGTTTGATGGAGATTCATTGATGTCTTTTGGTGGGGGGAAATTTGGGTTTCTGCTTTTTACAAGGCACTTACAAGAAGGGTTGAAGATAGACAAGGATGACTAAAGAGATTATTTGATTATTTAATTTTCCCTGTGTACAAATTTAAACTTGATTTTAGTAGTAAACTTCAATTCTTGTGTGTTCAAAAAGTGGTTGAACAGCCCCTCTTTGTGGCTGTCAGATTAATGAAGCCTGGCAGAAGCCTCTATTTTCTTTAAGAGGAGAAGATGAAGCACAGTGCTCTGTTCTCTCAAGAGGGATTGGCAATACCATCTGAGTACTTGCAGCATAGATTTAGGAATTAGCATTGCAGATGAGAAGCTGTCATGGTTTGACTGGCCAAACACCAGGAACCTGTCAGGTACTCCCTCTCCTCCTCCACAGCTGGGCAGAGGAGAGGAAGTTTAACAAAGGGTTCACGAGCTGAGGACCTGAAGAAAACAGGGCAAAACAGGCTCAGCTTGGAGATACAGAGTGAATTTATTACTAACAAAATCAGAGCAGGCTAATGAGAAGTGAAATAAATCCTTAGAAACATCTTTCTCCCCAGCCCCTCCCTCCTTGGCACCGACAGCACAGGGGGGCAGGGAGTGGGGTTTGGTCAGCTCATCACCCAAGGTTTGCCTTCACTTGGCTCAGGGAGAGAAGTTGTTCCCCTGTGAGACTGTGGGGTCTCTCCCAGGAGAAACAGCTCTCCATGAATTCTCCAGTGAGGTTCCAATCTCACGAGCAGCAGTCCTGCCATGTGAATTCCTCTCTTGGGCATACATCTCGTTCACTGCAGAAAAATAAGTACATCATTGTAGAAATGCTTCTGTTTGGCAGCATCTCCTGCATTTTTCTGCAGAAAAACTAAAAAAAAAAACAAAACCAAAACAAAACAAAACTCAAAAGAAATGGTGAGGGATCAATCTAGGACAAACAGCAAGTTTACAAAGTATGCTCATTATGTGTTTTGAAAGGAGGTAGAGAAGGAAAAATTTAGAGGCAATTAAAACAAACTTTTCCAACTCATAAGAAGTTTCAGGACATTTAAATGTGGTATCAAATAGCATTAAACTATTTTAATGATTGCTGGGGAATGGAAACTCAGTTTGAAACACTCTGAATCCATTAATTTAACATCTGTATCATATAAAAAGCACGGAAATAATATTTAGAGCAAATTAAAAGAGTACATAGTTTGTAGTAATATTGTAGCAGACGATAAACATTTCTTAGAGAAGTTCAGTGTTGTTTTATTTGAATTGGTACACTCACCATGATATAAAATTGTAGTAATTAATATTGAATTTCAAAACAAGTCCAATAAGATTTCACTATGAGAGCCTTTCTGTAGGTAAACAGCAGATTAGGGACAGGGAGACAGAGCAAAATTACAGCTGTCTCTTGTTCTAGTCTAAGTGGCGACATCCCCTTTCTCTTGGAAACTCACCCTCTTGTCAATAATAGCAAAATTGCCATTAACATTAGTTCAGAAAGCATCTTGTAATGAGAATATGTTGTGGTCTTTCTTTATTTACAAGTTTTAAAATCAACCAGTTCTGCATGTACATTCCACTAGCTTGTGCTTGTTTCTAAATAAAAGGATAACTCTTGTCACAGACATCTGTTTGTAGCTAGTTTAGCACTGTGGTTTGTGCTATCATAACTAACTACATGAACTGAATGGGAACATCTACTTCTTGCCACTTGGAGATTTTATGCTGGCAGTTGCATGAATTATCTAAATTGCAGAACCATGGAAAAAGTGTATTCTTATTGAAAATTGGCTCATTTTATTGTAATCTTTCAAAATCTCTCTAAGAAAATTCTGTCTATGAGATAAACTTGTTCAAAATGGAAAGATATTTCCATTTGACTTTTTATGGGGATTAATTTTTAATTTAATTAAGATGTTTCTAAAATTGCTTCTCCCCTTTGGCTGTTTTTCACCACTTGATTCTTTCTGACCAGAGTTGTTCACGAATTTGACTTTAGCCAGTGTTTCTTTATTGATCATTACCAGACTACCTCTCTGATTCAGAGCTTACTTTTGTCCAGGCTGAAATCTCAGTTTGTCTCAGATATTTCCATGGGCCTAGCAGTTGCTGTGAATTGTGTGAGACAAAGCATGAGCTCTGAAATCTTTCACTTCAAAGCAATCTGTGCTCTGTGTGCTCGTCTCCTTCCTCGTGAGCTCCAAGGAGCTCAGAAATGCAGGCCACTCCTCTGGCATGTTAACAAAGCATAACTGCGGGACTGGTTTCCTGACTCATGCTTTACACTGCAGGTAAGACTAAGACAATGCCAGCAGCTATTTTATAGCAAGTACCTGCTTCTACTCTTCCAGACACACCCTGCCTCCCTGTGGTCGACTGCTGCTGTCCTGCCCAAGGGATGGAAAGAAGCTGTTTCCCACCCAGGGCTGAAATATCTCATAGGATATAACAATAGCATTACAATCCATGGTCAGTAGCCATCACTCTTTTAAGAGTTAAAAAAAAAGGAGAACAATTCAGCCACCACAAGCAGATGTGGTATTGGGATCACTGATCACCTCTGAATTTTCGACTTTTGCTTTGTGTTTCCCATCTATTCATTGCCTTGTTGCCTTGTTCCCAGACATTAGGAGAACAGAGATGTTGATTATTTATATGCTCAGTGTGTGGCATTATGAGGCTAGAGCCTGCAGGATTTAAGATATAAAAATAGCTGTCTGTCTTAGCAGAACTTTAGAGGATTCAACTTCTCTAAAGACACATAATGAGGATAGAGGGGCTGAGCTCTCCATTCAGTGGGAAGAGCTACAGAATAAATGTATCATAGAAACATGGGATGGTTTGGGTTGGAAGGGACCTTAAAGACCATCTAATTCCAACCTCCCTGCCATGGTCAGGGACAGCTTCCACTAGACCAGGTTACTCAGAGGCCAAATCTATATGTTAATAAATGTTAAGGAATAGTAAGCTGTAGGTCATAAAGAAAATCAGAAAGAGACCTAAAGTTACCTTATTTTTTATAAGAAAGGATTTGATACAAATATTTGGTTTTGATACTGCAAATATTTTCTCATTGAAGTTAACACCTGGCTTTTAAATAGAAAATTAACATGGGCATTTTAACAGTAAAGCAGGTGATCCTGGTTTGCAATTCTGTAAAGAGAGTAAATGAAGTTCAATACCAAACATGTCCATCTATATCTATCTTCAGATGCAGATAGCTATGCATACATGTAATATTATGCCTTGCAGTGAGGAGGCATGTGTCCCAAATAAGTGCTTATTGCAGAAATTATAGTTCTTCTCTCTTCTCTCTTCTCTTCTCTTCTCTTCTCTTCTCTTCTCTTCTCTTCTCTTCTCTTCTCTTCTCTTCTCT
>JAOTQP010000251.1:342720-390597 GCA_026413545.1 Cichladusa arquata
CTCTTCTCTTCTCTTCTCTTCTCTTCTCTTCTCTTCTCTTCTCTTCTCTTCTCTTCTCTTCTCTTCTCTTTTCTCTTTCCATGGAGGCGAAAGCTGCAATGATCCCCTTTACTAGCACTGTCCTCAAGCCACAGGATCTTCTTCAGGAGCTGCCTTCATGTCCTCCCGTCCAGAGATCTCTGGCTTTCCCATCCCTGGAGTTTTTAGTCAGGATTCAGGCCTGCTCATAAGAAAATCACAGGATATTCTAAATTGGAGGACACCTACAAGGATCATCCAGTCCAACTCTTAGGTGAATGGCCAATAGACAGATCAAACCCACAATCTCAGCATTACTAGTTCCATGCTCTAACCCACTGAGCTAATGCCAGTGGCACTGGGGAACATTACTCGTCTATTTCTCTGTTTTCCCTACTGATAATTTGGCTTCAAAATTCTGTAATTAAACTCTATGTAATTAATCTCTAACATGCATTGTATGTAAACAAACATGCTCACACACACTCTGCATATTTCTGGCAAAATTAGAAATTCTTTGATCTCTATAATCAGTTTATTTTCTAATTTCTTGAATAAACTTATTTTCTATAAGTTTCTATCAGAGAGGTTCTATTAAGCTGCTCCTTTCTCAGCTCATATGATGCAACATACACATCCTGTCACCACCAGGGCTGCTGCTTCAGAGCAGCCAAGAAACAGCTGGAGAGGGCAAATGGGAGTATGTGATTTTTCTTATGTCTATCTCAGCATTTTAGAGGAGCTTTTCCAGACTTGAGAATTTATTTATATGAAAGAGAGGAAATAAGTAATTTATGTTAAAATAAAATGAAGAATGAATGCAGAATAATTTGCTATCATTTAAAAGCAGCTCCAGCTTACTTGCAACTAAATCCATATGTTTTTGCTTGCTAGGATCTGATTATATGGCCTAGAAATAACATTTCACTTACTAAACACGTCAGTCCCAAAGAAGTTAATCTGGAGATTTTTTTTTTAATGAATAATCATTTCTACTGTTTCTTATTTTAGAAATTTTAAAGAGATGGGTTGAAGCTTCAAAATACTAAAATTTTATTTTTAAGAATAAATACTTTTAAATGTTTTAAAAAATATTTAAATGTTAAAAAATATTCCTTGAATTGCCATCTCTATGAATATGTCATCTATATACTCAGATGCTTTTGAAACATAAACAGCTCCAATTCCCAGGAGCAAGAAGAGTATCACAATTCTTGTAGTAAAAATATGTTGGTGGCTGCACTGGTTTGTTCCTAAGTTGAAAGTGCCTGATGTAATTGGTTACTAAATGTCTGTGAGGAATGGAGTGGGGGACATAGGTATTTTCTCTTCCCTCTTCCAGCCTGATGGAAGGGGTGTCCCTTGCCAGAGGGGCACGTGGCAGGGCTTGTGGATCACTGGTACCTGGACACAGCTTTTTGCTTGTTTGGTTGCCCTGGCACCAGCATTACGAGAAGGAATGAGACGTTTCATTCTATATGTGGAATTAATTGTATTTCAAGTGTATAATATTAATTTCTTCATGACTTATCTTTAATACAGGCATGTCCTGTGTTCTAAACGCAGATATAATACAAGGGTGCTACCATGAAGCCTCTTTGTGAGAAGATAAATTGTAGTGTGGAATGCTATTAGAATATTTAGGCTGAAATTATATGACAAATGCCTCAATGAATAAAAACCGAGTACAATAAGCTTGATAAAAAACAAAGCTTTCCATTATGCCCCAAATCACCTTCATAACATTGTGTCTTTATTGCAGTAGATGTGCACTCATTTCTTGTCCCCTTCAAGAAATACCAATACATAGTTGCTCAGCCTAAATAGTCCAAAATGTTATAATGAATAAAACAAAAACTCGGTTAAAGGTAATCCTAATTCAACAAAATACTGGGTTGTTCTTCTACTAACTGCAGGAAATGACAAAATGAAACTGCATGTACTTTTCATATTCTGATGAAGATTTCTGTCAGGCTGATTCATTTAAAATGGCCAGAAAACTATGATCTTGCCTTTATCATCCCTGGGGGTATTTGGAAGATGTGTGAATATGGGTCTTAGGGACATGACAACACTTGATTAATGTGTTAATGATTAGACTTTATGATACTGAAGGTCTTTTTCAACTTGAACAGTTCTGTGATTCTATGATCTTGAGTTTATTTCTTCTTGGCTTGTGCAAAGTTCCCAGGGGCTCCCAGTGACTGCAAGATCTCTGTTAGCCTTTCCAAAAAGCATCTATTGAGTTTTTGATACCCAAGCCATTGAGATGACACCTTTTGAACTGTTTGAGAGGGATGACCTAGCCCAGGCACTGTGCTGTTTCTGATATTCAAGCCCATTCCACCACATGACACTGTAGTCATAAGATGTAAAGCTAGTTTAGGTTTCTCCCTGTCCTAATAATTTGTTGTACTGACTTTTCTAGTTCTTCCCAAAAAAGAATATGCTTTCTGTAGAAGAAAGTCAAAATTAGCAATTGGTATTTACTTCCTTGACACTTTTCCAGTAACAGCTCATGTCCCAAATGATTGTCCACCTGCTGTTCAATGTCAAGTCCCATCAAGTACTTCTTGGCATTTATATAAACTCTGAAGGACCAAGATAGTCATTGTCATAAGTAAATAAACTTTTAAAAATGCATTTTCAATCTATATGGAATCACCAATCTCTTTTCCTTCAGCAGGAGATAATAGCCCCTGAAAATGGAAATATACATTTGCCAGAGTTTCCAATCTTGAAAAAAATTACAGGCTCCTGTTAAAACTGTCTACTTATGCATAAACCCTTAATTTTTCTGCATGTTGAGCTTCAGATAAACTGCAAATTACTGAGTCTTGAAAGGGCTCCCCCAAAACAAGTGATTCCCACCACAGCATTATGTGACAAAGCAAGTAGTGGTCAGCTTGGCCAGGTCAATGTTTGCCACGTGTTCATTGCCTTGACACTTGCCAAAGTGTGCCTTGTAATTGAGACTTCTTCCTCAGCTTGCAGCTTTTCCTGCTCTTTCCAGATTGCTTCCAACATGCAAAAGACACTGCTACAGAAAAGCCAGCAGGACCATTATTTACACAGGAGCTTGATAAGTTAGGAAGAATATATAAGAGTAGGTTTCTTAACAGGAACAGTGTTGTAAATGACATTAACCTGTTTTAGCTATTAGGGAAAAAAGGGGGGAGAAATCTTTCATTTACTTCTGGTGTAGATGTGATCCATTTTTCTGTTATTGCTTTCCCACATTTGGAGGAGTTGAGAATCTTAAAGAGTTTGGAAAGTGCTGTGAGCTCATCATATGAATAATATTTTTTATAATTTCCAGTGTGACCTTGCTAGAGATCTGATATGTTTTCTCTGTGGCTTATTCACCCTCTCTACAGTGTCTTCCTCTTCCTCTTGAGAAGAAAGTGAAGACACAACAGCACACAGTAATGTGCATGCTATTGTTAAAAATTCTGTCACCTAAATGTGACTTCAGAAACTGAGTCTAGAGCTTTACTATACTCACATAAGGGAAGACACTCTGCAGCCTCATCTGTAAGGATTTAAAGAGTGCAGTTGCCTGTCTCAAACACTGTCAAAACCACAGAAGGAACTTGCCATGAGGAAAGCCACCACAGCAGGACTTGAGATAAGCACAGAAGGGATAGAATTTGTGACAGGAAGGTGCTAATTCCAGGCTGGAATTCCAGAGGTGAGATCTGGTTAGCACATCCTGGTTAATGCATCCAGACAAAAATTCCCACTGTGGCAAACTGGGAAAGGAAGCAACTGCTCATGCAGTATCAGCAGTCAACCAAGATCACCCCAAGTTATGGGACAAGTGGCATCTGTGGCCATCAGTGACCACCAGAGCACCCCCAGACTCATTTCTGTGGGGTTCCATCAGAGGGCTGTGCATGGTGCACAGTGTTGAAACCCTCCAGGGGAGGTGCTTGGGCATTCCCACCTGAACCTGAACACACACTAACATGTTGAACTTGATGCCTTGGGATTTTAGCTTTCATATTTTTCAAATCCTGCACTGCATTAGTGCACAGCTCTAAACTCCATATAAAGTGTAGTAAACTGTCTTCACATTTTGGTCAGACAAAACAATCCCTCTGGGCCTGTAACCCATGGATATCCTACAGCCTCAGGCCAGGAACAGCATAAACAAAAGTGAATTGGGGGGAAACTGGGGAAATGTGGCTTCATTAGCTGAAACTGTAATTGGAGGATTAACCCCTGATGTGTAAATGGACCAAATTTATATCTGTGGAAAACTCGTGTAATCTCTGGGAGGTTTTTGACTGCCCAGGGTGTATCTATGCAGGCCTTTAATAAATAATCACCTTATTCTCTTAACTCTGTCTAGCCTCTGTTCTAGGCAGCCACTCCAAGGCACCAAACTGGTTGTTTCGTGGGCTTCCCCCACCGTGAGAGACCAAGACAGCATCCATCACTTCAACCAACAAACATCTAAATTGCAGCAATCAACTCTTGTATCTGGATCCATGGGTGGTGGTATCTTTCTTCTCCAGTATTTTCCTCTCCACTCTCTGCCTTTACCCTTTCTTTCTCTTCTTTTTCTTTCCCCTATACATTTTCCTAAGTGATATTTTCATACCTTTATATTGTCACAGTGCAGGCATATTTAAATGACTATTTTATCCTTGAAAGCAACATGTTGGTTGTTCTTTCATAAAAATAAAGGTAAATACCACCATCATAACCCTCTCTTCCCTCTTCCCCCTCCCCACACCCAAAAAAGATAATTTGATGCACAATGCTCTTTTCAAAGATATGGTGCATTTCTCCCTCCATCTTTTTGTAAGGAGATGAGAAAAAAAAAGGCAGTTTTATAAGTGCAAGGAAACTAGAATTTATCCTCAACCTTCTTCACAACGTGGCATCAGAAAAACCACAATTACTGATAAGCTGAGAAAGAATAAATTAAAGCTAAAACACTCTGCAAAGAATGATAAATAAAATAAATGGTCATCACCCCAGATGAAATACTCAGATTAGTATTTTGAAAAGTGCATCTACTTGGTATTTGCTGCTGATCTGCAAAGTGCTGATTAATCTATGTACCATCTTGAATCTATGTTGAAGAAATAGAGAATTAAATCAGTAGAGAGATTCAGCATGAATATACTGTAGGAGAAGTCAAGATTAAACTCAATTTAAGGGTTGTGCACACTTTTAGCATTTTCTCTGTGCAATTCTGACAATGATAATAAACCGCTGATATAAACTGGTTTCCCACCCCCAAATTTGTGCCCAGTTTAGCAACTGTGCAGTGTATTGCTCTGACCTTGGAATTATCACAGTGAAGTTCCTGCGACAATATTCCACTGACTAACTTTTCTACTACTGAAGTTGTTTATTTGGACAAATCACTTGTCTTGAAATTTTTATGCCAGGTAGGCCTTACAGTGCCACAAAAATTCAAAATCTTCTTTGCTTTCTCAAATCCAAAACATTCCTCCTCCTTTCACTTTCACACTTTGAGTCTGTAACTTCAGCTTATTCCCTTTCAAATCATAGCAATGCTCTCCTTTGTAAAGTTAGGTCATGCCTAAAAGAAGGAATTCCTGGCCTTATTAAGAAAAGCAAGAACTAAAGCAAAGAAATAAATAAAAAAGAGCAACGAAACCACTAATGAAGACTTTACCTGCCCTTTCCTGCTTCTTCAGAGCTGTATTGTATGCAACAACTGAACATTTTTATTCCTGTTAAGTAACTGCTTTATTGCATGGGACTGCATCCTCAGAGGTCTCTAGTTGAAGCTATTCCAAGGATATAATTCTGGCTATTTTAGTCACCTAAATTCTTTCTATCCTCTCTCAACCAGTGTGATGACCAACAAGAAGCCAGAATGTCCCAATAATTATTTTTTACTATTTTAAATACTACAGAACAGGAAAATTGAAAGCATGAGAGAACAAAATCAATAAGCAAAAATCAATGTTGTAGATACATTTTCTCTGGGAATGCCTATGAAAGGCTGGATCTCCCTGAAATATGTCAATATATCCATTCCCATGAGATCAGCAGCTCCTATTTCATGTGTAGACCCACCAGAAAGTTGGCCAAGGGGAATTTGTTTCTTCTAATTAGACTTTTGTGATAAGAACCACTTTTATAAGGATGCAAATGAGCTGAAGGATGTGACAAAAAAGATGTTCCCTAAAAATTTGTAGGAGATGGAGGAGGAAGATTGGCAATCTCTATATCCACACAGAAGGGAAGAATCTTTCCCCTCTGTCAGGAGTTTAACTTTGTTCTGGTTAATTATTTATTGATGTGTATTTGGTAACAGCTGATCTAGAAAATAGCTGAAGGGTTAATTAAATGTATAGTCAGTATATTTGCACTCTCCTTTTTTGTCAAGAAAATAACAGTACTTTACCTTGCATGCTTAAATTTTAACATCTGTACAATTTTGTTTTTAAAATAACCTGTTCCCTGAGCTTAACATTTCAAATTAGAACTCTATTAAAATTAATCAATGCAGGTATATTTCATATGCCTATATTTCCAACCATAAAGTTGGAGTAAGTTTTTTATACCTATTTAATGATTTCAAGGCTGTTAATTTAAAAATTAACAGTAATTCAAGAAGTCATTATCATTTCCCTGTTGAAAATACTTGGATGGAAAACTCAGTTCTTTAACTTTAATGAGCATGTTTATAAAATTCCAAAAACATTTTGAATAATGTCAAAAAAATTGCACTCAACTGCATAAAGCAACGTAAAAGAGGAGCATTGGGTATTTTCACCCATTGCTTTCACTAATCACATAAAAATAATCAGGCTTGTACTTAATACCTGCAAATACACAACTCCAAGAGAAATGATCAAAATTAGGGTGAAAAAGAAGCAGTATATTTGTCACAATGCTTTTCATTCCTTAGATATTATCTTCAAGTTTGAATATTTTACAGTGCTTATAAAAGAAACTACTTCTGAGAAGATGGATTTTGGATTTGAAGCAGCTGCTTTTGTTGGAAAAGTTAAAATGAAAACCACTGGAAGGTAAATTAGTGAGATGTAGTTTATGATTGTGATTACAGATTTCCTGTAAATATAAGAGGGAGGAAAAAAACCCATAATTTTCTATGAGTTGAGGTTCTACTAGCCAATTTTAGCATATAAACTTCCAAAACCCAAGTAATTTGATAAAAACCCGAAGAGAAATAGAAATAATAAAATCCTGCTTTTCAATGATGTCACAGGCACAGCAGGGGATTACTGTCAGAAGTGGTTTATTTTTTTCTTTCTTCCTTTAGGATGCTTTTGACTTTTTCTGTGGTGTAAACAAAAAAGGAAAATATTCCTGGAATGTTTAGATGTCAGGACATCTAATTTAATAAAAAACAGCACTAAACACAAGTGTAGTTAAATTTTTCAAAGATGAAAGAAACAAGCAGTGCCTTACTAAAGCAATTTATGTGAATTTCAATATGAAACATTGCTATTATAGCTACAGGGCTCAGCATTTTTTGGAAGAGAAAACATCCAACACATTCACACTTTTTGAAAATTATGTGCCTTGCATTTGAAGTGACACAGAACTGTTTAATGGCCCCATTACATGCAATGACAATTTTTTTATACACAGAAGTAATCAACAGTGTTGTTTTCCATCATTCAATTGCAGAAGAGAACTCTTCCAAGTGGTTCTTCCAGACCCATCTTGTGACTTTGCATGTTTGAAAAATACTATGTATAAGATGCATTTCTCTTCTCTTGGCAAAGACCTGTGCATGTTTTCTTTGTATTTATTAGTTTAGGAATTTTTTGGGGGGTTTTGTTGTTATTGTTGTTGGGTTTGGTTTTGTTTTGGTTTGTTTTGTTTTGTTTTGCTTTGCTTTGTTTTGTTTGGGTTTTCCTTTTTGGTACAGTAAGGACTGTTCTAATCTCCTAACTGAGAAAGTTAAATTTTTACATGGCTTCAGATTTTGCACCCTAAACAGCTAATTTTGGGGTATGCCAGGGAAGGGCTTAGTGGAAGATAGAGACTGGAAAGGGTGGGTTTGTGGTTAAATGGATGGTACTGAAATTAATAAATACCCATTGTAGGGGCTCAATCAGCTCTCTCAGTGAGAATTTGAAAGGGGCCACAATAGTTCTTGTAACTCTGGGTGGGAGCAAGGGAGAAATACCAACCAGATATTCTATGGAGGTCAAAACAACTTTACTGGCAAACTTTGGAAAGATGGAAAGTTTTGGTAAGAGATTTAGTACAACATCCAATCACCACTAACCAATTCTCAGAGCATTAACTTGGCCCATTTGACTTAGCAAATATTAAACAAATTTGATGTTATATTACTCAAAGTGTTCCAAGAAGAGGGAATTAGAAGAAAGAGGGAAAGACAGAAAAGATACAGAAAAGCACACATATAGTGGTATTCAGACAGAAACTCTAGGATGAAGGTGGGGTGAAGAAAAATGTTTTGCCTTCTTTTCTGTAACAGCCCTTGCATCCTGCTCTAAAAATGTGAATGAACTAGGTTAAAATATTTCATTTAAGTTCATACAAAACCATAATTCCGTATAAATTTGGAATAAAATAAAATCTACAAGAATACCTCTGCTTTAGATCTAGTCAGGAGAGAAAAAAAGGGCATTTCTTATGGAGTGAATCATCTCAATGCAGTATGTAAAAGATAAGCAGAAGATACAGGAGTATCTAAACATGAAATATTAAACTATGTAAAACTTATTACACATAAACAGGTTAAACAGGCTTAACTCACTTGTCTTAGTAAAGATACTTTAATAAAAATTTGTGATCAGCTCAAGTTGACTGCATAACAGCTGTCTTTTTTTCCCTCTTTTTTGCTTTTATTTCTCTAATTGTTTCACCTTTTTTTGTGTACCATATGCTTCAGGCTTCTGGAAGAACTTTTCTCTTATTAGGATCTGATAAAACCTTAAAATTTGCTCTCATTTTCATTAAGGACAGATTTTGCTAAGACTGTTTGAATGAAGGAAAAGTCATGCTCAGTGGAAGGGCTGCCTGAAGAGGAACCTATGGCTAATACCCACAAAATATTTTATTATATTGTATTTATGATTAGGAGTTATGATGTGGAATTCAGAGCACTTGAGGATCTCCTCAAGTTGCACCACACCTCCCTGATATCTTGAATTTCCATAGCATCACCTCAGTGTGAAGGTTTAATCATCTGCCCCATAGGGCTGCTGTCACATGCCTATGTCTCATTAGTGGTTCACACAGAGTTCTGAAATCTGGAAAATTAATCTTTTACTTGTATGCTTTAGCAGTCTGTTGTGGCAATGAAAATAATATATTGTGTGCAGAGGGAATGTGGAATAAGGTTTCAAATCGTGGTTAATGTTAGGGATTTGGCTGCCTGAGTACTGTCTGAGCTTATTTTACTTCTCTATTAAAAAGTTGATGGTGTTTCCTTTCAAACAATTTAGCATGTAAAAAGGGTTTACTGATTTTTCAAAGAAGTAAATTAATATATTTTCGCGGGGGCTTGGAGGATCATAGCAATGGGAACATGTGGGAAATGCAGTCCTGTGCATTGGGACATCTTTCCAGTATAGCTGGTCTGACTGCTGTTGCTAAGTACCATGTAAGAAAACCCTGAAAGGATTGTCCTGAATATTCTGGCATATTATTTCTTGCAAAGGTGTTTTCTTGCTAATGCTTTGGTAGACAAACTGCTCACACCAAAGGACATTTGAGAGATTTCCTGAGGGAGCGAAATAGCAGGGAAGAAAATAAATGCCAGGAAAAATGAACTCTTCTTGAAATCCCATCCATTAGAGAGCTGCATTCCAGTATTTAAACCTGAATTTTCACAGCCCACTGGAGCTAGCTGAGGCAGCTGAATGGGTGGTTTGTCTCTGGCTTGCGTGCAGCTCCAGCAGCAGCCTGCCCTGCTGGGCAATGCCAAGTGAAACAGGTTTGGCTTTGGCTCTGCTGGGCTAGCCCTGCCTGCTGGGATGCTGGGGTGCAGTTTGCCCCTGCAGCAATTACCCACCGTGGATTGCCTCGGATTCTGCAGCAATAAGCAACAATGAAACTTCATTTTATTGAAATGTTAGTTGTTTCCTAACTTGCCCCTAAAAACGGTCGTAAAATCACTATTGAGAGCATGATTGGCTTGCTCTTGCAAACATTTGCAGAAGGATTTCAGCAACACATAAAGAATGCAAAATATCATCTATAAACTCTGCACATTGCTCTCATTTTGAGTAATCCAGAGAGGGAAATGCAGAAAGTGTCCTTTGTGACTGTGAGTATTCTGTACCCAGAGATCAGCAGAGAGGGGGCTGACACAGCAAGAGTTACCTCCTGTCATAAAGTGCAAGTGTGCACATTTTCCACATTTCTCCACACCTGTAATGGAATGTCTTCACCTGAGGGAAATTGTTCCATGTACACCTACCTCAGGTTTATGCTGATTCAGCCATAGAGGTTTAGTTAATAAATTTTACAACATAGGGGAAATGTAATACCTATCATATCTGAAGCAAAATAATTTTTCAAGACATATGAGTTATCTTAATGTTTTTTTATTAAAAATGACCTAGCAGTTATGTTAAAAACATCCATCTTGTTGTCAATATTTTAATTGTATTTATTAGAAGTTGAAATTTACTTCAACCATTCTTACTATTTTACTTTTAACAGCACTGTTCATAAATATGGTCAAAATTCTACAGATTAGATTTTTATTCCCCCCTCCCTGCTCCCACAAGGGTGGACTTGCCCTCTTCCCTTTATGAGGAGTTTAGAATCAGATACTTTCCTTTCCACTTACCAAGGGATTAATAATATAAAACTTGGCAAGGAAATTGCTGTCTGTGAACCAGAGTGAACATTACTTGATGTAACCCAGATATAATGTTTTCTCCTGCAAGCTGAACTTTTTTGAAGCATAAGGAACATAGGAATGGTTTAGTGGCCTGTGCAAATAAAGAGAAGCAACTTTAACTTGTAAGTATGAAGGAGAGATTTTGCTCTGCTTTGGAAAGAACATTAAGGAAAAAGAATTTTAAAATAGCTGAAGTCTGTGGGAAAGAAAAATGCACTTGAAAGAATATTTAATTTCAGGGCGAAGTTTTTTTGTTTGGTTTTGGTTTGGTTTGGTTTGGTTTGGTTTTTTGTTTGGTTTTTTTGTTTGGTTGTTTTTGTTGTCCAGGGGTTTTTTTCTGAAACCTTCCAGATTTTCATTTATTCTGGATTGTAATGATTCAAATCTTAATGTCTGCCAGGTCTTTTAAAATGAACATGAAGTTGGCAGACTGGGATTGTGCTGGCATTTAAAGCACAGCAGTAAATCCATGATCTAGAATGAGCTGCTGCATCCCTTGTTTATAAATAGTTTGTAAATACTTCTGAGAGGGACAGAGGGGCAGCTCTCCCCGTGCTTTATATCAAAAAGTTTTCAGTGTGAGTTGCAGTCAGAGCATGAGTCTGAGCTTTGTCAGCTTGTGTTTCCCTGAAAATGCACTCCTAAAATGGAGCCATTTCCTCCTTTCACACATGTGTATCAAAAGAAATAAGGTTCTCCAGCCACAAAGATTCCTCAGGTGGGGTATGCAAGAGGATTGCTTACTATAATATTCATCTGAACCTTGGCAGTTTCCCCTGATTACACTACATCTTTTCGAGACTTTTAATTCACACACTTTCTTATCTATGCAGCAGTGAAGAACATTATAATTTAAATTTAATACAAGCATCTCAGTCTTGGTTTTAGATATCATTCATCTACAATCCAATATCTACAAAATACCTCTGTCCTCATAGTGGGGTGAAAATGGCTCAGATCCTCAGCTTTGGATACGTATTGGGTTTTAATTTTTTCCCTGTATTTGTTAGCAGAAGTGTATAAACCCATCTCTCTGCAGAAAAATACTTATCACAGAATAATAGAATCACAGGGTTGGAAGAGACAATGAGGGTCACATAGTTCCAACCCTCCTCCCAAAGGCAGGGACACCTTTCATCAGGCCAGGTTGTGCAAAGCCCCTGGCCTTGGACACTTGCTGGTATCCAGAATTTTCTTTTTTTTTTAAAAAAAAGAAGCAACCCAAGGTAGTAAACTCAGACAGACAAAAGAAAAAAGAACAGAAAAAAAAAAATTGGCATGATCCAGTTCTATCACTTAATAAAGCACAGATTTCCAAAGATGAAGAAAATGGATGGACAAGGATATTAGCTTTGGCTTTGGAGAATTTTGCTGTAATTTGGCAACAGATTTTGTACATGTCTTGCTCACAAACACTCACCTAATCACAGAAACTTATATGCACTTTGGCAGTGGGTGTATAATGCTGTACATGCTGTCTTTAAAAAAACATTCATAGCAGCTGCATCCAATGCTAACTGCTGCACTACCTAATAATTATAAATGTAGTACTTATATACCATTTTTTTTACAAATGAATGAAATATATGTCTAATGTTGTAAAAAAATAGTCCTTTACGAGAGAATAAATGGCAACATATTATTTAAGATCATGCCCACAGATAATATATTTTTATAGTGATATCATTTGTTGCTGAATACTAGAAGCAATTTTGACATCTTTAATTCTCATTCATTATTATATTACAGTAACTCAAAATACATAATTTTAAAATATCTCTTCTTTTAATTACTACTATAAAAAGCATAGTACTTAAATTATACTTTCTCTCATTTCACTGATCTGGTAAAATGTTAGGTGTGTTCAACAGCAAAAAACATTTTTCTTATGTATGTTTATATGGAACAGTAT
This sequence comes from Cichladusa arquata, assembly GCA_026413545.1. Classification (NCBI taxonomy): domain Eukaryota; kingdom Metazoa; phylum Chordata; class Aves; order Passeriformes; family Muscicapidae; genus Cichladusa; species Cichladusa arquata. The sequence continues at coordinate 355,497 of JAOTQP010000251.1, forward strand.
ATCTAGAATGTGCAGTGGTAGAGTATATATACTATTATATACATTGTATGTGCACAGGGCTGTGTCTGTAGGAGGTGGATGTGTAGGAGGTGTGGGAGTGTGTGTATATGTGTACAATTACTAAAAAACTGAGTTTTGGTAGACAGTGGTTCATTGCTTTAGGCCATTTTAACCATTTATAAGAAAAGCTCTATAATCTGGAAATGCTTTGAAGAGAACATCAAGAGGAGATACATTTTATTAACCTCTCCAGGCTATTTCTAGAACTTATTTGAATTATTAGCTTTTGGTGGTTTTTTTTTTTAATTAAAGACATCAGTGTTGCTTTTGGAACTTTGCTAAGCTTCCTCCAAATGCTATGCATAATAGCAAATTCAGCTAAGTGTTTTAACACACGCCCATGCCTATTTTTAAGACCATTTTTACCAGCATTTCACTTGGACCCCATATATTCTTCATGCAATTACTGTACTTAAGCACCATGGAGCCACACAGAATTCTTGCACCCATTTTCCCCTAATTATCCCTCACCAAAAGGGAGTGCTCCCCACTTAAGGCAGCAGTGAACTGAATACTAACTTTTACATCCACAGCATGAAGAAGGAGCAAAGAAACACTTCTAGCAGCATGGGGCCATCTCAGTGTCAGAGGGAGAGCTCTCCTGTGTGACACTAAAGCTGCATCTGTCTTGTGATGCATTTAAAACTTTCACAGAAGGGTGTACCTGAAAAGTTAGGCAGAAGGATTTCTTTACCCATATGCATTTTGAAGCCATTACATCTCATCTTCTTTCAAGCAGAGTTCTTTCTTCCTGAACCTTCAGTCTCTGTTGAATAACACAGTTTTGTTTCTTTGGCACTTATGCTTAGTGCTTTATTTGTTCATTGTTGTTATTATTTGCCTCTTAAACACACATTTTATCATCATCATAATCAAAACAAATTATACACATTTCCATAACTTAAACCTGCTGCCTTTAACACTAATTCCTCACTCTTCCTTTGTCTGGGCTTTTGTTGGCATTTTGCATTCCCAGCCTTTTTTTGCAGGGGTGATGATGAACGTCCTGTGCCACCAGGGGAGGGGCTGCCTGAAAGTTATTTGGCAGCAGCTGCGGATGTGTGGCTCCAATTTAAAATCCCTCCAAGAAGAATCCCTCTTTTTCACCCTTCAGTTATATTTCTTTAAACAGAACAGCAGAAATACACGGATTTGCAGTCAGCTTTGGCATGGTGCTTGGCTGTTGCTGCCAAATTAATGTTGGTAGCCTTTGAAGCATGTCAGTGGCTGTGGCTATAACATGACCCTGCAAGATTTTCCACAGAAGAAAGAAAGGCATGCAGACTAAAAGTGTTGTGTTGTTTTGAATTGGCATTTTCACTTAGTTATTTTTAATGTAATAAATAGAGAAATTTTTCAGTGGTGGTGAAATTTTCAGCACCAACTATGCTGAAATCAAAGTTAATATCTTAGACTGTTCATGCAAAGATCTGGGATCATATTTTGCCAAGACTCAGGCTGTTTATGTCACTAGAAAAAATACAATTGCATAACAGAAGAAGGATAATTGCACATATAAATTTGCTCATAAATCTGAAAATTGGTCTTTGTTCATTAATTATAACCATTCCTCAGCCATAAAACTCCACTTGCTCCCTTATACTGAAATGGCTTTACTGGCTGAGGTTTTTGATATAGTGATGCAAAGGTTGTGAATAATAACTAAGATAAATAGAAATCCATTTCATTTTCCTTTGGTAAATTATCTCCTATTACTTTTCCATGAGGTAGTCTACATGTACAAGGTATTTTTAATAAAATAACAAATGTAGGACTTCATCATGTGTACCGTGATCATTATTTTCCAACTTGTACCAGGCATTGAGGGTGATCAGAGCTTTACAGCTATGGATGTGTGTAGAACAAACACTTGCTTTTTTTGTGAATTCTTGTGTCATTTGAAAGATACCTAACTGGCATCAGAGAGGGGAGCAGATATTCATTTCTTCACAAACATAAAAAAATTATTTTCTCCTAAACAAAACCAAGACAAAACAAAACAAAACAAACAAAAAAAAACAAAAACAAAAACAAAAAAACCCTACAAAACCAAAACAAAAAAAAAACCAAAACAAAAACAAAACAAAAAAAACCCACCAAAAAACCCCCCCCACAAAACCAAAACCAAAACCAAAAAAGTGTTGCTTAGGTCCTTCCTATCCAAGCATACAAGTAATTATGATCTGAAGGGAAGGACACTGCAGACCAGTGAATTAATTCCTTTAATGAGTTCAATGAGCTTTGAATTAGATTCTGTGGTAACCAAAATGCAAATAGCACCGCATCTTTTGAGACACCCACTGCTTGATAAAATATTTGCAGTTCACTTTGTATTCAAAACTCCAGACTCCAGTTTAGTCTGAAACTTGGTTGGGATAATTTGATAATTTTTAAGACCTATATGTTGTTTGTTCTAAAAGTCTGGGGATTATATAAAATTTGCTGTGTCTACATTAACAAGTTATATGGTGCAATAGAAGAGCAGACTGAGGCAGTCAGAGCAAAAACCTCTAGACCTACATCACTAAAATGCAACCTGAATTGCACTAAAATGCAATGGGTACAACCATGACAGAATCCTAACTGGATCCCCTTTACAAACAATTGGAAAAGCTTATTTCAAAAGCCTGTGCATCTTCCTTTTTTTAATTTGGTAGAGCACTCTTCACAAATAAAAGGAGCTAATTAAATTTATGTAATTTATTTTAATTTTATATTATTTACAAAGAAACTGAGAATCTTGAAGCTGGAACCAAATTTCTTTTAGGATGAAAATTTCCAGTCTTGAGCCTTCCATGAAACTTATAGCTAAAAGTATTGGTAATGAGAGAAGAAATGTCCCCAGAACATATATCTATCAATTTGCTTCCAATCATCATTTACTTGGAACAGAGACAACAGAAAAGGCAAACCAGGATTTGTTCAAGACTGATTGAAAACTTCTATTACTCTCCATTTCTTCATACTTACTCTCACATTCACATTTATTCTTAAAATCTCTGATACTGACACTTTAATGTAGATATTATTTGACTCCCCAATGATAATTTTTTCCTTCTTTGCTTCAATCTGTTAAAAATTGCCACCAATTACATCTCCCTTCCTGCCATACACACTAGGCTCCCTATATGTGCAAACTGCTCCTTTATTGATATATAAATTCAAACTTCTTATTTTCCTGACAGCTTAGTATGACTGGATTCTGTCCACAAGGCCTTTGGTACATTTCTCATCTTTGTCATTACCTTAAAGTGTGATTTAAACCCCAAAGCCAACTCTTAACTTCCATTTTTTGGGGACCATAGCAGTTAGCTTTGGGTGTAGGTGTTTGTTTGTCATGCAGAAGAGTTTAAGATGCTGTTTTACAGCACATTAGTTACAAAGCATTGGCAAAATTGGGCATCATCACCTCCTCATATCAGTGTTGTTCAGATTGGTGCTGTAGTCTCTGCTCTGTTTTTATTATTTTAAATTTACCATCGTTAAAGCCCTTAATGGTAGGGAAAGGACAGCCCTTGGTCTTCTTTTGAAGCCTTCACTTAAAAGCACTTTTTTCCCATGACAGCCTTAGACAACAACAAGAGGAATGTGCTCTGTAAAGCCGAGTAGTTGCCCAAGAGGCTGCCACCACATAATAATGAGTTGCTAAAGTTCAGAACATCAGAAGTGAGTGTCTCCAGTTGCAGAATATCACAATCCTGGCTCCTTGCCACCAGCCTGAGCTCAAGCTGTTTTCATTTTTGCTAACCAGCAAAAGAATAACAGGATGTTTATTCCTTTTTTTTTTTTTTTTTTTTTTTCCGAGTGAGCAAGTCCTGCCTTAGGGCTGCATCGAGGTTAAGTGCATCTTTACTTTTTATTCTATAATTTGCAGAAAAGGGATCTGGTAATAAAAAAAAGCAAGGAGTGAGCAGTGCAGTGTTCACATGGATTAAAGGTTTACTTTGGCAAAGCTTGCAAGCACAACATGTACTTGCATTGCAGGTGTTTTCCCAAAGCATCTCAGCTGCCTAGACAAGATGTCATGGCAGCAGCTCATGTGTGCTCTTTACTGCTGGAGCAGGACAAACATTTTACTTAACCACAAAACAACTCATTAAAAAAAAAAAGAAGATATAAAAACCCCATGATGCTGTACTCCCAATGGTTTTCAATTACATAAGAAATTATTGGGGCCAGGATTATTCAGATTTAGGCTGTCAGAGTTCATCCTGTCACCACAGAAATCATAATACTATAGCTCAAGTCCAAGGCAGAGGGAGAAGATCCAGGGTGTACTCTGAGTTTTGAGCAAAGAGCTTTTTCCATTGGTTTTTCCCTTGCAGGGTGACAGCTGAGCTCCTGCTCCCTTGTCTTTCTCAGGTCAGGTCTGCATGCAGCATGACCTTCTGGGCAGGGGACTTCTTTTGGGCTGCTCTTGTTTGGGTCTGACCGACCACTGCAGCAGCAATCATAAACAGAAAGATTAGCAAAGAGTGTGCAAAACTGAGTACAGCATAGTAACTCTTATTGAGGTCTGTCATGCTCAAAATCCTTGAAAGCAAGTTTGTATGGAAATCTGCATTATTCTGGGAATGCTATCTATAATTCCCAAAAGAATCATAAATGTAGTGAGGTAATGGAGTGTAATAAAGTCTCTATATTTTAATTAAACCAGAGTTTTCTTATTTGTTTCTTGCTCTGGAACCTGCAATCAGAGTCACACACTCTTCTCTGCTGTTGAGTTGAGCTGTTTGTAAATACCTGACACATTAATGACTTTTTTTCTGAATCTATTCCAGGAGTTACACCTATCAACAGTAAATGCTTATGTATGAAAATTTTCTTTGATTGGTGTTGGTGAACTGGTTTAGTGGTGCTGGCACAGTTTATCAATTATTTGCAACCTGCAATCTAATTTAATCTAAAGCAGTCCTGCATGAGTAGTGAAATAGCTATTTTCTGTGAGATTTTCACAGCTTCATATTTTAATTAATATTCATCTCCTGACAAGTGAGAGATAGTTTGGGGCATAACCTTTTATGAAACAACGCAGGAAGTGGTTAATAACCAAGACTGAGAGACAGAATGCTTTTGTAGAAAGTCATTATTTACATTTTAAAAAGTTTGGAATATTTTTATGTATTTTTATCATGTTGTGATCCACAAAGAATATATTAGGCAGTGGGAAATTAGTTTCTGTCACCATCTTTACTCTCTAGGATGTGTTTAACAAATGGAACAAATGCCTCCAAACCTTATAGAGGGCAACTTTAACTCACACAGTCATAGCAGCTTTTACTGTGTGGTGGTTTGTACTACAGGGTGGTGGGAAGTTGCTGATACGGGATGAGAAGTTCAATTTGCCCCATAGAGTTCTAATCCTGTAGAAATACAAACTCTGCCAGCAGCTGTGTGTCCCATCCTGTGAAAGGTCATGCAGACCTTCATCAGAGATGTACTCAGGGCTCTCTCAGCACAGGGAGCTGGCATGAATCTGGTCAAGTAACACCAGCAGATCTGTGGTTGCTGTAAAAAGTCTTTGAAAATTCCAGTCCTTTGTATTTATGGACTTAATAGTTTTTACAATTAATTAGTCCCTTAATCAGCAACAGTATATGAAATGTTATCACCTTCAGACTGTTAAGAGTCATTAGAAAAGATGATAGCACCATACTCATGTTATTAGAAACTCCAGGCCTTTAGTGGATAATGTATGGCAGCCCTGTAGCACTGTAAAATTTCATGTCATTACATGTTCAATGCATTAGAGATAACACACCATTTCAGTGTCAAGGGAAAAATCGGTTTCAGGCCTTTCAATTCTGACTTGCAACCTTAAAGAAGTCAAGTTTATATGTAAGAATCAATGAGACTGGAAACTCCTTCACTTACATGTTGCAGTAATGTGTTGCATGTTTGTGTGGAATGAGAACTCTGGTCTGTAACTCCTTTATTTAAGCAACAATTCAACAACACTCTTCAAAGTGCTGCTTGTGCAAGATGAGTTTGAAGAAAGGTAAATTCAAAAGAAAGGGACTTGTGGGGCTGACCAGACAGTACAAATTTGCTTTGAAATTTGAAGATAAAAAGAAAGGATGGCACATAAGCACATTTCACTTTTTGGTGACAAAAACCTCCGTGCCAGGAAACTGTGATCAGTTCTCCTGCAGCATGATGGAGTGGCAGTAAAACCATCGAGTTCTAGGACAAGGAGCTGTGGGAGCTCTTCTCAAATGGCATGGAACAGCTGAAGAGCTGCCAGTGGAAAGACTGTGGACAGCCACCAGCTTATCTGCTGCTGGGGAAATATCCCCTGTGCTTTGGCATCCTGCCCCCGAGGCTGCTGGCCAAATGTGAGGTGATTTACCACCAGAGGGAGGCTGCTGCCAGATGGAAAAGCCCCTGCAAACCAAGCTCAGGCTTCCTGACCTCTCCCACTTCTGCCTTCACGTTTCCAGGAGCTGTGGCTGGGACCCTGTCAAAGGGTCCACTAAAGGGAAAGGGAACTGGAGAGTGTAACTGGTGCCTGGGGAGAGGCATGCAGAGTCTGAATGGCCACTCTGACCCCTGCACAGAACTGCAACACGGTGCATGCAGTACCTGCAAGGCCTCCTGTACTCTCGTGGATTTGATCCCAGATGGATTACTGTACTCAAACAAATTGTACAGCACTCATGTGCAAGAGTACTGAGGCCTTGAATACTGCTTTAAAGCCTGGAAGTACTGTGTTGAAGTCTTGTATATTCTACTCAATATAAGGAACAAGAAATTATTCTTATGGAGTGTCAATACAATCTCATGCACATGCATGTGTGTAAACATGTACATACATATGGAATTTGGGGAATTGCTTTAGGTTTTCCAGTTATTTTTTCAGCTCAGCTTTCACAGCAAGAAGAAGGCAAAAATAAAACCTATCTTCCCTTTTAAAGAAAGTACTTTGGAATCACACACATAAAGACACTCTTTATTTTTAAAGCTATATTCTGTTTGAAATGAACATGAAAACCACCTGCATAATACTGATTTTCCCTTTCCAGAAGACAGTGTTCTGGCACTGGCCTGTCCACTGAAGGACAACAGGTTGAGACCAGCATTAAAGCCTCGTTTATTCACTTCTGGGTGATTGCTAAACTGGACCACTGGCACTCCCAGTGTAGTTTAAGCAGTTTGGTGTTTGACACTGTTTTATCTTGAGCTGCAAGTTTTCACAGTTTGTGTGTAATTAACTTACTTGAGAAGAAGAAGAATTCACAAGTGAAACTAACTTTAATAGAAGGCACATTTGCAGTGGGCATTGAGATTTCTGTGCATCCAGGCTCTGAGGCTGTTCCATCAGTATGAGTGATAAACCCTTTCTAAAGGCTGACACAAATTCAAGGCTCTGTGGGCAGATTTCTTCTGGTGTTTAAAATGGAGAGAACTGTCCTTCTCTGTAATAGAAAACAAATAATGTGTCAACCCAAAACTTAAAGCAATACAACCATGGGGGATTGTCAGGCTTTTATACACAAAGCACTCAGTCTGTAATTGCATGAGAAAACAAGGCATGTATCTGCACTTGGGTTTCCAGGACAAAAACCTCATTTTCTGGAACCTTATCTTGGCACACCCAGGTGCTATTATTTTGATTGTTTTATAAAGAATTTAGGACCAGGATTGAAGTAAATTTGAGCAAAATATTAAATTGGTCTGTATCCTTAATCAGTTTGATATTTAAAGAAGGCAACACATCTCCCACCAGGCATATGATCTTTTCCAAATGCTGCAGAGCTGTGCAACAGAATGAAAAAACTCTAAAGATTGAAGCCTGAAGGAGACAAAAAAATTAATTTCCATCTGATTGCCTATGAAAAAAAAGTGAAATTTCATTGCTCTCACTACAAGTCACAGTATTTTTCTAAAGCTTTTAAAGATTGAGATAAGATAAATTTAGACCCAAAAATTTAGATTTGACCACTAATATTAAGCTATAGTTGCAGAAATCAGGTCTTCAAGCATTTCACATCTACTTCTGCACCAGACCACCACAACTGACACTGCTTAAAATTGCCAATATAGAGAAGTTTAGCTTCATATGTGTTTTATATTTAAAATATAATTTTTTATATTTAAAATATAATCCGAGATATTTTTTAGATTTTGGCTTTTTTTTTTCTTTGCATTAGTATTAAACCAAAGGCTATCCACAATATTACCAATGCTAAAGGGGAACAGCAGAGAGGATACATTGCACATTCTGTCTTCTAACATCACTAAGCAGTAAGTATAGCAAAGTGTACAGGTTCTGCAAAAATAAGTTAAATTTTGCTTGCAGTTACCATAAAAACCTCTTAGAGGATGATGAAATCATTAAGAATAAAGAATATCCTTGGAAACTTGGAAACTGCAGACCTGGTAGTTGTAGCTCATTATTGTTATTGTAAAGTTTTTGCCCTTACAGCAACCACAGACTTATCCAGTACCCAGCATGTTTAACATCAGCTGAAGTGCTATTGCCTGATTTAACCCAAGATATTTTACCACAAGTAAAGCCATCCACAGGTCAGACAGTGCTGGGACTCTGTGGGGTGTCAGGACTGCTGTAGGTCTCACTGCAAGACCAGACTTCATGTGGACAGACTTTTCCTTGGAGCCTTTGAAGCAAATGCAGCTGCTGCTGTAAAGGAGTGGAGAGAAAATAAAAACTGGGAAATCAGATACATTTAGGCACTGGTGAGTAAGTATTATTTAGAGCTTCACATCACAAGCACTCAAGGAAAGCATGAGCTGTATTTTAGTATTGACTGCACTGAATTGATCAGAAGGGTCAAAGTACTGAGAGTGGAGCAAGGGGAGCAGATGGTTCCTTGGTGTCCCCTCTGCCTTCTCTAGAAACTTGGGTTGCTTCTTGGCACATCATGTCCAGGGGCAGGTTTGGCATCCTAATGTAGGTGAACTTAATGCTCAGTACATGAAGGCAATTCCCCATAAATGACCAATTCTAAATCTCTCATCCATGACTCTTACTGTAACATTTTAAAATAGGATCTAACATTTTCTGTTAGTTTTTGTTCATTTTACTTTGGTGGTAGTATCTTACGAGTTTGTAGGATAAACAAAAACTTCCTCATTTCTGGAAACTATTTTCAAGTTTGGAGGCAGGCCAAGAAAGGAAGGAATTCCATTTTGTGTACATCCAAAAATATCTAGAGGTCTGTGTTTATATGAATATCTGTTGTCTCTGTAAATGCAGTTTTTATCTTTTCTATCAAAAAACTGGTAACTGCTAAGTTAATGGTAATTGTCCTTAGTAAGACCCCAGGGAGGGCTTAACAGTAAAAGAGGTTCTCTGGCAAAGAGACACTTTCTAATAGTGTTTATCCTTGTGTTTAGCCAGTGCTGCATCAAGGGGGAAGAAATCTCCTCCTGTCTCTGTGTGTAGCTGGTGGGACAGGCTGTGTGCTAGTGGGGCCACAGGGAAACTGCCTTCCCCTTGTGCCAAAGGAATACATTATCATTGGAACAAAGGAAAATAAGGGGTTCTCTTGTTTCAGACTGCCTTCACTGCCCCAGAGGAGGAAGGTTCTGCGGCTTGCCAAGAGGGATAAACTTCCACCTGACTGGGGAAATTGCGTGGATCTCTCCAGCAAGGCAGAAGTTGCTGGAGGGTGGGTGGCTGCAGCAGAGAAGGAGCACACACAGCAGTACTGGGGGGTTCATCACTTGAAATAATCTGTGCTACAAGCTTTTTTCTTGAGATTTCAAATGGTGTTCACACTAATTTAGCCATAGTGAACTAATCCAATTTATGTTATTGTGAGCTGTGACTGAATCTGACCCCAGTGTGTTTTGCTCCCAAGTAAAAAGGCACAGGAATGACTAAGTACACAAGAGTTCTTGTGAATTATATTTAAAATCCAAGAATCTGCTTCTACATAGCAACTTACATGCCTTGTTCTGCAGACATATGGCTTGCTCTTCATGTGTCATATAATGAAAAATGTGGCTTGTAATTCTGCTGTGAAGCAAGATGCTTGTGATTATAAATACAAATTATACAATTTGGAGTTTTTTAATAAAGTAATTGTGAGCTATCAGAATATTTTCCATTTAGGGATGGCAACTGGATTATGTTTTACATTATATATATATATATATGTATGTATCTGTGCATGTGTACATGTACATGTATATAAGTACACAGCATTCTCAGGCATCAAGATGCAGGTGCTCTTTCTGAATCTCAAGAACAGCATGTGTATCCTGAAAAGCAGATTTGAGAAGGCCATGATTGTACCTAGGCTTTATAAGGCTGGAAAAGTGCACCAGCAGTACAATAGATAAGAAAATAAATATCCATAAGGAACAAGTTTTCTAAACTATGGCAGCAGCTCTGCAGCCTTCTCAGTGGCAGGTAGGATATCATGGATTTTCCACATACCACCCTGAAGCTCAGATGAGGATGGCTAGTGAAACAAATCCTATTTTCCTGGGAAAGTCTGTTCCAGAGCCACTCGATGCTGCTGACATTGGTGTCAGGAGGATTGTGAGATAGGAAATAGCTCTTTGAGAGCTTGTGAAGTCTCACATGCTGCAGAAGGGCTTCTTTGGAGGCTGCCACGACCCACTGCTATGGGGCATGATGTTCATTCTAAGTCCTTCTCAGGCTGAACAGAGATGATGTGTCAAAGAACTCTCATGCTTTTACTATATAGGTGCCTTAGATTCAGCAACCAGTCCATTATTTGGGCACATAAGGTGTTGGTTAACAAACCCTTAAATTTTAGCAGTTCCCAAAAGCAGTGGCTAATATAGCCTTAATTTTTACTGTGCACTTTAATAAGCTGTCAACTCCCACAACACAGTATTAGAAGTTGTTGGCTAAGGAGCCACACCACACCACTTCTTAGAGGTTCTGGCATAAGCCACAACACTGCTCTTAAAAGGCACTGGAACAAGTCACAACACTTCCACAAGCTCCCCACTCTAGCAACAAACTTGAGTGTAGAGTCTGGGGTAGAATGTGAAAGCTGCTCTTTCTGCAGGCAAAGCAAGGAAGGATAGACATAAAGACAGAAGAGAGAGAGAAATAATATCACCAGTCCTTAGATGCTGCATTGGTCCTGCCACATGGATGGTGCAGAGCCAGGGTAAACTGTAAGAATGAAAAATAAAGGAAAGAAAAAGAGCACAAGTGTATTGTGTGAGTACTGAGGACTGAGATCCACTTCCTTTTACAATCAACTTGCTGCATACCACTTATGCAAACCAGATTTTTCCAGCTGTTTTGTTTGCTTGTGCAGCCCCTTTGAGCCTTTCTCCAGGAGTGAGAAGAGGGGCAGGTGGGCTGAGCACGAGTCCCAAGGTGGAGCAGGATGTTGTACCAGAACAGGTCTGCCCCACTGCCCTCTTCAAATCACACCTTTCCTGCATAACAGATCGTTTGGATACTGCTGAGAACCAGGGGAAAAGCAGCCTTAAACCTTGGGTTTCCCAGGCTGCTCTAGGACAAGGAATTATACCAATGATTTTGCACCTGCAGGGTGAGTGAGAAACGTGGTGCTTTGCAAAAGTGTGTTTTTAGAGAGGTGTTGCCTTCTTGGACCAATGAGTCTTTTCTACTTTGTTTTTCACATACTACCCTGTATATATGTGCACTGTTTCTTTAAATAAAGCTCTCTCTTGCTTCTCCATTACACGAGGAACTATGTTGCATTATCCTTTTTGACACTCCCATAGCCTAAAGTTTGGGACAAAACATTCTTGTGTGTGGCTCTTCACAGAGGCTGAAAGGATGGCAGGACATGATGAACAAAAAAGGTTTAGTAGGCTTTAGAGTTCCTGAGCCTGCTGAAAGACACCAGAAATCTCACTGAAAAGGCATCTGCTGTATCTCGTCATCTTGAGCCACTCAAGAAACCCCAGGGAGCTTCAGAGATTTGGCAAAAAGGGTTGATAAAACACAGCAAGGCACATCAGGATTGGAATGCAGGGCTTGGCTCTGGAGATGGGAAAGGAATCACATAGAAAATATTTATCTTCAGATACACATAGAAAATATTTATCTTCAGATACACATAGAAAATACTTACCTTCAGATGCACATGGAAAATACTTATCTTCAGATACACACAGAAAATACTTATCTTCAGATGCACATATAAAATATTTATCTTCAGATATACATAGAAAATACTTATATTCAGATACACATAGAAAATACTTATCTTCAGATGCACATAGAAAGTACTTATCTTCAGATACACATAGAAAATACTTACCTTCAGATGCACACGGAAAATACTTATCTTCAGATACACACAGAAAATACTTATCTTCAGATGCACATAGAAAATATTTATCTTCAGATACACATAGAAAATACTTATCTTCAGATGCACATAGAAAATATTTATCTTCAGATACACATAGAAAATACTTACCTTCAGATGCACATAGAAAATACTTATCTGCAGATACACATAGAAAATACTTATCTTCAGATACACATAGAAAATACTTACCTTCAGATACACATAGAAAATACTTACCTTCAGATACACATAGAAAATACTTACCTTCAGATGCACATAGAAAATACTTATCTTCAGATGCACATAGAAAATACTTATCTTCAGATGCACATGGAAAATACTTATCTTCAGATGCCCATAGAAAATACTTAATTTCAAATGCACATAGAAAACACTTATCTTCAGATGCACATACAAAATACTTATCTTCAGTTGCACATCACCTCTCTCTGTCCAATGATTCCAGTGGTCACTCCCCTGCAAGTGGGACATGATCTCAGCATAATCTCAGCTGCCTTTCTCTTTTCCTTGTGGGTCAAACATGAAGTTGTAAGTGGTTTGATTACTCTATTAGCAACAAATATTACAACCCACGAAAATGAGCTTCAGTGTGAGCTACTGATTCCAGTACCATGGGAGTTACAGGAGGATGCTAAAAAGGCACCAAAAGGATTTAAATCCTGTTTCCAAGGGTCACAACTCAGCCCATTAAATGCAATGTGTCCCTCTGAATAAACTACTGTAAAATATGTTAAGACCAAGCCCTAAGGCTGAAGTAATTTGATGTCCTTTTCAACCATATTTTTGATAAAATTCTTTGTGTATTTTGGTCATCAAACTTTGTCTCCACACTGTTTAAGTGAGCCCAAGGAAAAATCAAAGCACACAAAATCTCAGGCTAAAGTAAATCCAGGGTATGTTGCTTTTCAAAAAGTTAATCAGTTATAATTTTCTCTAAAATGGGCAAAATCTACAGGTGAGATGATATTCGAGTTTAGATTTGCATTATCATTCGTATTTTATTTTAAAAGCAAATTTTAGAGAATCTTTTAGATCTGGTTGTTTTGGGCAGTACATTTAAACCTGTCTGTGCAGAATTGCCTGAAACAAATTACCATCTTACATTCCATATATTCAGGTTTGATTAAATTATTTCAACAGCCATTAATCCCTTTTGCAAGAAATCAAAATGAAAATCAAAAAGAAATGGAAAATATTTCTTCTTCTAGCACCAAGAAATAGCTTGACAAATTACATTTAATTGCAAATTTAAAATATTAACAAAAGCATAAAACCAGGACAATAAAAAGAAACATGATTTTGTTATATTTTCAGTAGATAGTTTTTACAAATTAGTGTTTGGTTCCTGTTGGTTTGTAGTAAGAAGTGAATCAGCATTAGAATCATGACTGATCAAACAGGAAGGACTGGAAAAGTTATTTGGCAAAGATCCATCTACACAGGATGTTGGCCTGCTTACAGAGAAAATATACTAATTTATATATGTATATATAAATTACACAGGTTGGGATAGTGTTGGTCAAAACCATCCATACTGGAGCCACGTGGGAAAGAAAGTCTAGACACCATAGATTAACTTGCTTCAACTAAAATCATGCAAATTATAAAATAGCTAAAAACACAGTTGTACAACTATGCAGAGAGAAGGTTCTAATCACTGTGTTAACTGGATGTTCAAACAGAACAACCAAAACAATCTAGCCAGTTGGATTTATTAGTAAAGCTTACATACAGTTTTAGTTATAATTAAGTGGTTTTTTTAACAACCAATTAATTAAGCCTACCAGAGAGGCAAAATCAGTGCACAATTTATTACAGAAAGTAACTTGAGCCAAGGGTTAATTGCTGCAGTCCTACATTTTCATTGCTGCAAACAAACTTTATCAAAAGATAATCCAAATTACTAATTATTAGCACACAAGGCCAAATCACAACAATGTAATTTATTTGATAATTTCAACCAAGGACAGGCTTTTTTCCTGAGGAGAAAAAGTCAAAGTAGAAAAGGAGCAATGCAGGATTGTTCAGTCATTCTTGGGAAAGATAAGGAATTCTGTCTAGAGCTACTATCATTTGTGGAAGGCAGGAAAAACTGGGGAACTGATACTGAGATGGGTTTTATGTAATATATAATAACATATACTGATATATTACATATAAATTCATAACACAGTATCACTATGTTTCTGAGATTTGGATTTAACTTCCCTAGTTGTATCCCTTGTGGTGACTGTGGTGACTGTGGATACAGCCTGGCCACTGCAGACAGTCAGGCCATGAGTGCTCCTGGACCTGTGTGCTCAGTCCCAAAGCAGAGTGCAGACTTCAAGAGGTCTAAAGGTATTGCCAAGGAAAAAAACTGCTCAGGTGATGACATGGACAAGAGAGTGAGCACTACTAAATCTCAAAACTCCTGCAGGCCTTTCTGTGGTCTGTGCTTGCCCAGAAAATCACTTACCTGGACAGTCAGAAGCTGGCTTGTGTTTGAATATTGTGAGGGAACTCTTAAGGCTGAAAGAACTTGGTCAGCTGCCAGTGTGCAGCTGCTGTAGATGGGAGCTGTGCCAGCTTTAGCTGCATTACAAGACAGCTATTTAGGAAGATTGCAGCTTCCCCAGGTCCCATCTGTCTGCTTCCTTCTAGGTCAAGCCATGTTCCCCTGCCCTCAGCCTGCAGGTGAGACACTCAGAGCTTCCTTCATGGTCTCACCTCTTGCCATCAGTGGTGATGCTACTCCCTGGTGCTTCTCCTCTTCTCCAAACCTCCCTCCTCACTTCCTTCTCTCCCAGGCAGCATTTTCTGTGTGTGCCTTGTGCCCTCCCCAGCTGAGCCCTGCAGGCTGCCCCTGCAAGCCCTTTGTGCTCTGGGACCTGGCCCCCAGAGAGGGATGCACAGCTGCAACCTCTTCTCAATGTGTAAAACATCTCCTGTGGTTTCTTCATCATTATGGGATGTCACACTCCTCGCACCTTGTGAAAGCATTCCCCCAGTGCTGGCAGATGTCACTGCACACACTGAGTCTGTGGCTCTGCATGTGGCTCTGATTTGGGTGGATGCAGATTATGACCAGCCCTGCACTCCAACTGCACTGCAGATACAAAATCTCTCATGGGTATGCATCCACCTCATGGATGATTGGGAGATGGGGACTACTGACTGGCCATCAGAATCTGAATTTTACTGTGAGCTTATACACCATTTTTAGGAAGGCTAGTGATTTTTTACTGCATTCATTGGGTTAAACATCACACAGATAAACTTTACATTTCCACTTAGTTATATCTTCTTTCCTGTCACCAGTCTTGATCCAATCTTCTTGTAATCTTCAAAGCTCTGCTCTTGCCAAGGCATCTTGGTTATCAAACTGCGTGTGCTAATTAAATCTACAGTACTATCAGCTACCACACACCTTTCAAAAAACAACATGCTATCTGAAAAATTACTTCTTTCACTGTAAAATATAGAGGAGCAGGTGTTTATTTTTGACCATTTTCCAGCTAAACTGCCCTCCACAAATAGAAATTTAACAGTTTACTTGTCTACATGACAGTTTAATTGAGAGGTTTTACTAACCACCATAATGGATGCACCAAATTCTGACCTAAAATTTGGAAAGAGCTACAGTAATGCCTGTTTTGAGTGGTCAATGAATATACGAGGGGGAAAAAAGAGGGAATGTATAGGTGTGTATATATAAATGTGGCATGGTATTTCAGAAGGCAGCAGAGAAACAGATTCTTTCAATATTTCTCTATATTTAAAAACCAAAGACCAAAAAGGACCCACCTACAACAGCATTTTTCTGAAAAGAAGTGACTTACCTCCCTTTACTGATACTGGAAGTAAGAACTGGCACCAGGTAAATCAGACATTTTTGTGGTATGGCAGGGGCTGACAGCTGGTCTGGACACCTGCAGTTGGAAAAACAAAACTATTATCTGTTTGTAGAATTATGGTAGAAAGTCTGCCCAAAAATGGTGATGCTGACTACTTTGTACCAATGAACACGATGAGCTGTGTTATTGTAACCAATGAATGAAACAGGCACTGTGTTAAAGAATGTATAAGAAAGAATGCACAGCCACAATAAAAGAACATTTTCCCTGTTGCTATGTGCTGCTTTGTGTGTTGTGTCCATCCCAACAGAGACAATGTGATACAGATACTTCAGCTGTGATAATGCATGCTGAGGCTAAGAAGGTTTTCCTAGAAAGTCAGGCAAGAAACAAAGAATACTTAAGGAATACAGG
Source organism: Cichladusa arquata (assembly GCA_026413545.1). Classification (NCBI taxonomy): domain Eukaryota; kingdom Metazoa; phylum Chordata; class Aves; order Passeriformes; family Muscicapidae; genus Cichladusa; species Cichladusa arquata. The sequence continues at coordinate 372,106 of JAOTQP010000251.1, forward strand.
TGTTGCTTTCCTTGGGAAATACCTAAAATAGTGTGAATCTTTAGTGTTTAGTGTAGCATCCTTAAATTAAATGTTTGTTCGACTGGAAATGAAACATTTGTGTGGAGGTTTTTCATAAAAGACACTGAGTGTTTTCAGTTGAAGACTGAAGTCACTTGAGGTCTAAGAACCTAACTTTAGTATTTTGAAGTGCTCAGTGCAAGACATCTTAGATTTGTTTTTTCAAGTGCATGAATTTTCACGATTAAGTCCAGGTCTTCGAATCGAACAGTTGGAAAATAAAAAGTGCACAACTGGTAGGTATCATTTTCTGCTTGGTTTTCCAGCCAGCTGTAGCTCACCTCCCCTTGCAGTCTCCTCCTGCACGTGCCAGCCAGTGTGGCACTATCCACCCAGCAGTACCACAGTATTTAACAATTTCAACCCTGCCACTCATCCCCGGCTCGCCACTGCATTTTCCACGTGCCCTGGCAGCAGCTGCTCCCCTGGTGAGCACCCACCATGGACTGTGCTGGTTAGTGCCTGGGCTTTTCTCTACCCATCAGAAGGAGCCCAGAGGGAATGTGAGCCTCAGTATCCATCAGCCTTTTTGCTCACAGAGAGCAGCACCGTGCTATGAGGGTCAACCACAGCACACAATCACATTCACAATGTGCTCAAACTGAATTTCTGGGTTGTATCAGCCCTTGGCCTGTGGTGATTTACTGGGAGGATATTCAAGAGCTCTTTTTCTTTGATGGCTCATTTCCCTCCAGTTCATGTCTCTTTGCTGTATGCATGTGCACATACACAGGCATTTAGCTTAAATCGTTCTCATATGTTCCTATGAGCTCATACTGTATTTATAGAAAGTAACTATATTGTTCTCTGGCTTTATTTTAGTAGCCTCAATGCAGTGTCTTCCAGTCTGTGTCATAAGACAGATATTTCTGGTTTCATTTTGTTTATTTTTTAATTTGAAATTATCTGGCTCTAACAGGACATTTCTGCCAACACATCGCAAAATGCAGTCCAACCAATACACTAATATTTATTTCTGTCCAAAATATTTGGTTGAAATAGAATGGGCTCCACTCAGATTCTTCCACAGCTGTAATAGAGTGGTTTAATAATCCTGTGATCAAATAACATCCAAAGATTTTTCTCTTCTTCTGCCTTTAGTTTTCTGAGTTCCAAGTTCAAGACAGACATTCTTGCTCTCAATTCCAGAGCACATGTTTTTGCTGAATTTTATCCTAATTCTATTTGCAAATTATAAATTCTTCTTTACCCTCCTTATATTAATTGTCTTCTTGCTTTAGGGCACCATCATATTTAGATAATATCCTCAAGCTCTTTGTGGCAAAATCACTAACGAAATGTTAAATTATGTTAGTTCCAAGAACAGCTCTGTAAGAACTCAATAAATTATCTTGTTGAAGATGGATATTTGTATTTTATTACAATGGAAACTCTTGTGGACCTGATGTTGCATATTAGCAACACTTAAGTATTTCTGGAGGGAGATATATTTATCTTGGATTATATAATGCTTGCTTATTACTTGACAGGTAAGATTTTCCCCCTGAAATCATTAATAAGTATTTTCTTACAATAACAGATTATACAATCACAATGTGGGGAGAGTTGAGCAATTTGAGACAGCATGATTGTGTTGGAGTCCTAAAGCAAGATTGACATCAGTCATTTACAAAAACAGTATTTGTAGTGGAAATCTGCCATCCTTGTTAGTTTAGATCCTGCATTTTTTTCAGCTCTGTTTAGTGCATACAAGGGGTTTATCATGATCATTAAAAAATCACTCTTTTTATAATTTAATTTGGTTTGAATTTCAGGATTTAGGTCAGTGAAATTTCTAACTTAGCTTAAAATATAAGGAGGAGGAATTAATGAGAATTTAATCTGCTTTCTGGACAATGAAAGTGTGTTTTTTCTCCCCTTTTCATAAAGAACAAAAATACACAGTGAAAAGGAGACAGTTTTAACATGTCTTTCTTTATAGTTTTAAGTTAGTCACCTAACTTATTAGGTGTCACAGAAATAGATTTTGCTAAAACTGAACTGCATCATCTTACAAGAGAGGGGAGTGGATGATGCACATCAGTGATTTATATATTTTGTCTTTATGGAAAATTAATAAATCACAAGAAAATATGGGGTTCTTTAGTTTATATCAGAAAATCATCAATGTACTTTAGAGTATTAAAGACATGTGTCAGTCTAGCTAAGTGAGTCAATAAAGACCTAGCCCAAAACTGAATTATTATGTCTACCTTTGAAGAAAAGGTATGTGAGCTACATATTTTGTCTGTTTCTAAAAGATGATCTTCTTAGCAATCTTTTTTTGTTCCAATTCACTATTTAAAGCCTGGCTGTTGTTTGGTTTTCTGGGAAGTTACTATAACATTTGCATGAACTGTGTCATGTAAATTCGAAGATCTTTTCATGCGGAAGAGGAAATTTTCTGAAACCCTTTGTGTTTGATTAGTCTGTAGGTGCCTTGGGTCAGCTGAGACCCTTGTGCACAACCAGGTCTGTTAGGGTCCAGTTATGGGGACCCTTCACTAGAAGTTTCATGGATTGGAGGGCAGTTCAGGGTGACATGGAAAGAGAAAAACCACCTCCCAAGTCTCCACAGTCAAATATGTCACTACTGCTGCCTGCTGGTAGGCCCCTTGAAGGACTCACACCTAGAAATTTATGGAACACTGTAAATATAATGAAAAACTGTTATTAAGGTTAAGGATTGAAGATTGAAGGTGATACTGCCTGGCTGAAAAAAAAATCTATTTAAAGCAATATGCTAACAAGCTCCAATCACTAAAAACCCAGCTGGAGCTGAGCAATCTGCACACAGACCACACTTCTCACCCCATAGATGTCCCCGTGCTGGAGAAGATGTGCTCAGCCTGTTGACTGATGCCAGAAGCATTAATGGAGTCTTCTCTATCTTCTCCCCATTTTAAACACACTTTTATACTAATTTTTATGTTTAGGTGGTCCTTGAGTGACCAGTCTGGGGGGTGGTCGTATTTGGAGGTGGGTAACCCCTGCATTGCATCTGATGTAACCTTTGGGAGGATTGGGTGTCTGTGAGCCCACCATGGCTGCTGCTTCAACAGCAAGAAATCTTTCCCTCCCTAATTTGACAGGTGCTGCGTGGCTTATCAGGTACAAGGTATCACCCAGAATCTCCTTTTGCAAGAATCTCAGCAGAGCCTGACCTTGGTGTTTCCACTTCACACCACCCTCCATCTATGCCCTCTCAGCATTTATGATGTGTGGGAGGTCAGGCATGCTGACCACAGTGCATCCTGGGACTAGCAGCAGCAACTTCTCCCTAGAATTTTAAATATTATAGATACAGATATTTATTTATTTATTTATTTATTTATTTATTTATTTATTTAAATATATGCAACTTTCCACCCTGCTTCATCCTCCGTTTTCATCCCCCCTTAGCATGTATGCTGACTGCAATTTTAATTTTACCCTTGGTCTGTACATTGCTTTGATGGTAACTAATAACCACTGCTGTAACATTTTTGGGATTGTCAAATAGTCATTACTGGCACCAAAATATACATTTGTAAACCATAACATCTTTGTACTGCATTTTTTCTAACTTGTTAGATATTAGGAGGAAATTTTTTACTGTGAGGGTGGCGGCCCACTGGAACTTGGAGAATGAAATACAGTGTAGCAGTCTTATTGCAGAGATGTAAAAACACTTGATAGTTGAGTGAGTTGATCTGGCTGCTGTACTCCTTAGTTTAAGGTGACGCTTTATTTTTTATTTGTTTTTAGATAACAGACTCTTCTTTTTGCTTTTGCCTCCACTGGTTGCATGAAGAAAATTAACAGAGGATAAAATGGCTCAATCAGAAACTGGAAATATCAGAAATTCATAAGAAGATTTTTCCAGGTATTCTATGGAATATCACAGTAGACCTAAACAAGGGATAAGAATGTTCCATAGATTCTGGGAACTGACTAAAAATCAGTTTACCTTTGAAGGGTGATCTATTGGTAAATTTAGACAGTTTCTTGCTATGACTGAGGATTTAATAAAATCCTATTTCCTGTGAAATTCTTCATAAGACATTTTGAGGTGTCATTCTTTGAGAGCTGTATCCTGCAAAAGCAGTCAGGTAATGGAAAGGATTACACACATCAGCCACCACAGCAGCCAAGGACTATCCTCAGTGATCCAAAATTCCCTTCTGAAGGTCCCTGGGAAGCTAGGTTTCAAGTCTCCAGGAAATTACATTTTCCTCAAAGTCTAGCTTGAGTTAAATCAAACTAAATTCAACTCTTTTTTAGCAAAGTGGCTCTTCCAGATGCTCAGTTGAGCAGTCATGCTTGAACCTGTAGCTAATGAGTAATGTTTGTTTGTAGTGTCTGGACCTCATCTGGGAAAAATTGCCATAAATTTCCATTGGGAAACTGCTCTTCTGGGGAGCCACAGATCCCTGTCTTGGCTTCAGTGAAAACCTGATGAAGCTGAGCCACTCCAATGCAGCATTTCAGGTCCAATTTTTTTAAGATATTTTTGTCTGATTCTGTTCCTGTGTTCACATTTGTGTTTTAATTCTGAATCTGGTATAGCACGATGTTATTCTTTATTTGAATTCCAGTTGCATCACAGAATGGCTTGGGTTGGAAAGAACTTTTATATGTTGTAGCATATGAAAACAGGACTTACAAGCTGAGAGCAAAATGAATCCACTTATTGCAGAGTTAGGACAGAACTTCCACACTTAGCCTGGGAATCTTTGTTCAGCCCTTTGCACACAACCTGGTTTCAGGCCTGCAATAAATCCATCAGCCTGACAGTCTGTTAGTTCCCTCAAGGTTTTCAGGCTTTGAGGAAACAGGATGCCTTCCCTGTTCTCAGATAGTGTGTCATCTGCTTTCTTTCATGCTTCCCAGGAATTTTCTGCACCAGGCTTTGTTGTTGCCTTTCATCTCCCCCTTTTCTTTTTAAAGGAGTCATAGATAAAGCTAAGGTAACCATGACTTGTTTTTGTGTGCTTTTAATAGCTCTGATTATGTTAAAAAGAAGATTAGAAAGAATATCATTGCCAGACAGCTCAGGCCAATGAAAACCCAAACTCATAAATTTGTCCCAGGAAACCAATTCTTTGGATTTAGCCAAGAAAGATAATTTTTCAGATCTGTCAACACCTTTTGTTCCAGCAGAGTTTGTAAAGTTCTGAGTTGATCTTTTAATTGAGTGTGAAGTGACTGTATATTCTGTTGTGAGGATTTATCAAAGGCCCCTTGGAGATAGTTTTTAACTGTCTCCCAATTCTATTCCATGTCCTTCCATGGAAAGGGAGTGACACATGAGGAATTATGGATATGTTGCCAATCACAGTCCAGGGGTAGATGAGTTTTTTGGGCCTCAACTCTCTAGCCTACCCATATAAGAGAACTTTCTAGGGCATCTAATCTGGCCATTATTTCTTTATCAATGTTTTCTTGTGTTTGTAATTCTTCTGTGCTATTAGTTAAAGCTTGTCCCACAGTATGGGCAGTTTGAATGGAATTAGTTATGGCAGTGACAGCCACAGAGGCTGTGGTTGATATTATTATGGCAGAAACAACAACAAAGATTAACCAACCCAGAAATTTGGGAACTCATTTCTTACTCTTTTAGATTTCCTCTTGAACTATTCGAGCCAATTGTGATAGATCATCCTGTCCTTCCCATGCCTGAGTAAGGTTTAGAGGTACACAAATTTCAGATTTTCTTTTAAATGGAAAGACAGAATAATTATGCATATCTCCATAGGTTATACACGATTTAAAAACAAAAGAATTTAAAAAAAAAAAAAAACCAACAAACCAACCATTTCTATATTCTACCAAGAAATCATTAGCTAAAGCAAAAACAGACAGGTGTGAAGTACAAGTCATTAGCAATTGTTCCCCTTGCAGGGTTCAAGTAGCAATTGTAGCACTCTTATCCAATTTTACTTGGTATATCCCATTGCCAAAAGCAGGTAACAACATTTTCCCAAGCAGTTTGTGCACATGGGATTGGTTATTACCTAAATAACACTGAGTTAATGATCCAGCCATTCCACCACCATGCCAAACAATACTGTGGTTGGCCTTTTGGGATGGGAGAATGGTTATGTTGGTCCCTCTTTCTTTACAGAGACCATGTGGTCCCCAATCAATTACTCTCCCATACTGTAAGAATTGTTGCTGTGGCTGCTGTCCTATACATGATGTCCATTCCAAATGCCATATATTGGAGATGGGTGTAAAATGTTTCAGGAAACGAGGTGGGGTGGCATCCACAGATTTGTTAGAGGTAGACAGAATGGCTAACAATGTAGCAGCAGTCCATTTTCTTACATTATCTGAGTGTGCACATATTAAATGCAATTGCATAGAAAAGTTAGCACAAGGTAAAGGTACTTTTTTGATACCTTTTTTGAAGGTATCAATGTTTGATTCCATGTTAAGCAGGTATTGGTGGTAAATCAGTAACAAAAGCAGTGTTAATACTGTATGTATCTACAATATCCTGATCCAGGGGAGGAGGCCAAGTTCCTCCCACCCATTCTGTTCCATTGCAGCCGAGGGGAGGCTCTGGGTCCCACCAGGTCACAGGCTGAAATAGCAGAGGTTGAATGATGTGGGCCCAGGAGATTCTCCCATCATTTGATGGCAGTACAGCAGAAGAAAGATGTCATTGTTGTCATCCTTGGCCGGGTTTGATATATTTTGCTGGAAGCCAGTATGGTCCTGTAGGTAAAGAAACACAGCCACAGCCTCTTCAAGCTAACCATGGAACTAAATCTTTCCACTGACCACTGTGTACATCCCCATATTTAACTTCTGGGTGAGCTCCTTCTCCACCAGTGGTCTTACCAAAAAGCATTTTATGTGCAGCTAAATAATTTTCTAATGGAGGGATTAAAAAATTTAAAACATAGGTTGCTTTGTCAAGCTGCTCTTGAGGGAGCATGCCTATTGGATTTCCCCTCTTTTGTTTTTGTAGCATGTTTTCCAATGTGAAATGTGCCCTTTCAACTATTGCTTGCCCTGTTGGGGAATGGGCAGTGCCTGTGATGTATTTGATGCCCCAAGTGTGGGAGAATTCTTGTGTTTTATGAGATGTATATGTGGGTCCACTTTCTGTTTTTATCTGTTGAGGGACACCCACTGTGCTGAAGGCTGAGTCTATTTATTGCAGAGTTAAGACATTACTTATACACTGAGTCTGAGAATCTTTGTTCAGCCCTTTGCACACAGCCTGGTTTCAGACCAGTAATAAATCCATCAGCCTGACAGTCTGTTAGTCTCCTCAAGGCTTTCAGGTTTCCTCAAGGCTTTCAGGATGCCTTTCCTGTTCCCAGATAGCGTGTAATCTACTTTCTCTCGTGCTCCCCAGGAATTTTCTGCAGTGCTTGCTTTGCTGTTTCCTTTCAGTAGGTCATCTAGCCATGAGCAAGGACACCTTCAACTAGATCAGAGCCTCATTCAACCTGGACTTGACATCCAGAAGAATCAACTATGCCCATGAGCTAAGACAGCACTAGGGACAGTGTCTGTCCCAGAAACTAAACTCCATAAGGTGAGATTCTTGTAATATTTGAAAAAAATTTATTTCATCCCCTATATACCTCTTACACCTCAATACTTATAACCTAAATGTTTACATGAAGATGCAAGCTCCAGGAACACAACACAAGCCGTGTTCCTACATGGACTTGTTCTATATCTTGTTAAGAAGCACCCATCAGCTCTCAAAATAGCACAGAAAATTACATGCCACACAAAATAAAGTGACTTACTTAAACACAGGTACAGAGAAAAACAAGGGTAGAGCCAGAAAAACATCAAGTCAGGAAAAGGAGTGGGATTCTTAACTTGTGCTGACTCCACTCCTTGCCCTGAGCAGGCAGAACAAATTTTTCTATCCACAAACCTCTGCAAGGCCAAGTGAGGGAGATAACCCCTCAGTAAATTAGAAGTTTGTATCAGTATCAAAGGAGATAAAAACAATGGTTTGTCCTATTTTGGTAGTCTGAGGAAAAAGAATAGTCCTTCAGCACCAAAACCAGTAAGTATCGGTGGCAGTGTGCAAACATGCAGAGTGATGGGAATGCAAGTGTTTATTCCTCTAATAGAGAAGACAACTGTCTGTTTCAAAGTGGGGGGGGATTGATGCACATGGATGTGATCTGGGGAAATATTTCAAGGTAATCTAATCTAGAACTAATTCTAAAACACCACCACCAAAAAACCCCTCACCACCAAGAAAAAAGGTTGTGGGTGGGTCATCACAGGAGTGCAGCAGCAAACATTTCCTTTCCTGCAGGGTCTCTGCTGAAGCACTCAGAGACACTGGAGGTGATAAATCATGGTCTTGCTTCAAAGAGGAGTGAGGCTCAGCAGGACAGTCTCTGTGCATACGGTGCTCAGTGAACACAGCAGCAAAGATGATCTGGGTAGAAGAGACAATACCACAACTTCCCAATTCTTTTTCACTTGTAGGGTCCCAAGTGTCTCCCTGAGCAATAGGTATTTAGGCAGGCCCACACTCTAAGCTAAGCACACACATAAAGGTCAGTGTGATACATGAAGAGATGAGACCCAGCAGCAGAGAGAGAGAGAGAGAGAGTTATTCTGGGTGAATCTCAGTGAATCTAAGGCTGATTCGGAAGAATCAGTAAATATATCTTTACTCCTAAAAGCTTTTTTGGTTACAGCTTAGAGATGTGATCACAGTCCTACAATAAATCTGTCTTCTTGCCATTTTCCACTGTTCTCTCCAAAGCCATGGTAAAGGAATGTGAAGAGTGTGCATGAGGAGTGTGCATCTATGGTGATTTGGAAGTGGAAACTTGTTTAGTTCTGTCTCAGGTCCGTGCTGTGTCAGAGAGACCTGCTGCTGGTGCTGCTGCTGTCATGCTCTGTCTAACTGCTTTCTTACACTGACACCTGTTGACCCCCCAGGTTGGGAATTAGGCTGCACACTTTTCTCAGCATTGAGTTCTGGATTTCAACTCGCCACTTGTGCTTTATTTCATCTCACCACCTCTGCTTTTATCTTCTTTGCTCTCAGCTCACTGCAGCAGTGAATGCAAAGATCAAAATGACATTGCAACTTCAGTCATTAGTTGTATATAGTGATAAGTCTAAAAATTTGATAAAATTCTGGTGGGTCTTGTGATGTGAAAGCTTCTCTTTATCAGATCCAAGTCTTGTGTGACACTAGCAGTGCTTTCACAGCCTGAAGGGCTGCCACAAAATCACTCATCTACATTAAAAGCCATACCCATCTAATAGCCATTCCCATCTAAAATCCATTCCCATCTTTGACATAATGTTTTCTTTCTGTCTGATTTTTCATCAAGCAAAAAGCATAACCATGATCTGTTAGAAATACAGAATTCAGTTTAGTTCAGATCTGGTGCTTAAACTTAATTCACTTCAGAAGAACCTGCTTGTTCTGGTTAAGTGCTCCAATTTGAAAAGAGAATAAATTCTTTCTGTCTGAGGCAAATGAGAAAATCTCATGCTCTGTCTGAGAAAAAAGGGTCGTGAATTTCCTCACCCCTCAGATGAGATTGCACGAACACATATTACACTGCTAACATATTAATTGCATAATTACATATTAATCTGCTAACTTTGTAATATATTATAGAACATTCAGAAATTAAGAAGGATTTTCTTATTTAGCAAAAGAAATTGGTATGTCTGTGCAGTGAATGAAACAAGAAAGAGCAATATTGTTGCTTTTTATTTCATAATATAAAGAAGTTTGTGCTAATTTAAAGCACTTGCTTGGATTTAAACCCTCAGAACACTGACTTTCTGAAGGGTGGGCCAGATCCATAGAGAAAGAGATTATTTACAGGCAAAAATTCTATTTCATTATTGTTGGTAAATACAAATATAAAATAATTTTCCAGGTCCATTCAATACTGCCTCTTTAAATTTTAAAGAGCTGCTCTTCATGGCAGACTTTCAAAAGGAAGGAAATAGGCTGGATCAGCAAGTTTGCTGTACAGGCATTCTGTAACTATATATGGATTTGGAAAGAAACTTAAGCCAAATGAAGTTTGAATAGCAATATTTCACAGCTAGGAATTAGCAAGAACTAATAGAGATTCTTTCTATGAAATGATACAACCAGAAATTCAAGAATTGATTTATTTGAGAGGAAACTGAATGTGAGCCAGGTGCCCCAGTTGCCCCTTGTCCAGGCACATGGGGCTTGTGCTGCTCCCAAAATCTCAGCATTAAAGATCAAAGAGCCCTACTTGGGAACAGTGCTTATTTTTCTGATCAACTCTGCCCAGCACTGAAAAGGCATTTTAAAAGTAATACTTTGAAAAAGAAAAACTATTGCTTTCTACAAATGCTGAAGGCTGTTTAGACATGTAATTATTGTGATCTTGAACTTATGGAAATTTGGCCTTTCTGCCTGGGATGGATTTGGCTAAGGGTGTGTTCCTTCTGCCTTTTGTTTTTAAGAAACAAATGGGTTGTTTTTTATTGCTGAGTGAAATGGCAAGCACTATTAATATCGTAGTGCTGACAAAGAAAGCCTTTTCCCAGTTTGCTCTTCTTTTTTTCTCTTTCTGTGGAAATTCCTGTTCTCTTTCCATAAACAGAAGCAAACAGACTAAACATTTCCTGCAAAATATGGCAGTGAGCAAAAGTAGCACTAGCAGGGTTATCTTGCTGATCAAAAGATGTATTTTATTGTATGTCTGCACTGTCAAAGTACAAAATTTCACCAATATGAGAAGTTTTGTGTAAGGGTGTTTGTCTGAAGCCAGTTTTAAGCTGTGCTGCATAAATATGGAAGGTGTTCAGGTGCAAACTGATGAAGCAGAAGGATTTTTTCACTCCCATCTTCTCAGCTACACCACATAATGCCATTCTTTGCCCTGAGACTCACAGCTACAAACCTCTTTTGTAAATATGGGTTGCTGTGATGCTGCCCTGCCCTGCCCAGAGAGCCACAGCCCTGTAGGAGATGAGGATGCTCTTTGGTGGCCTCAACAAGATGAAGGAACCTTCACACACCAAAACTGCTAAACTTGTTAAGCCTAAGAAAAAAATAAGAGTTTGGAGATTTATATACTAGAAGGTTCTCTGAGCCTTCAGATATTCAGCAGACTCACACTATCCTCAGCATTGCAAACACTGCACACCAAATCTTGGGGCAAAACTGAGTTTATGTCCCTGAAACAGCTGACCTTTGAAGCAAAAATGCTTTGCAATCCCTGACTAGTGAAAGCTGCCACCACCAAGGCAGAGACAGGCTGGGAAAACTAAACATGAGCACTGCTCACTGCTATGAGAAGAATGATATGACCTCAACCTGATACTTTTTGTGCTGAATGTTTACTGAAGCTCTGTCTTTTGCAGTTGATGATTTAAACATAAGATTATGTTGCCTAGAGGTCTATTTTCCCTGATATTAAAAGTATGGCAAATACTCTAGTCTTTACTCCTTCAGTTTATCCCTGCTTCCTGTCCCAGCAGCACTGGAACTGTGAAACTGCCAGCATCTGCTAGAGTTGGTCAAATATAGGGATGACAATAACTGCAAAGAAAAAGGGAAGGAAATAGTAGTGCTGCCATAAGCTTGTATGTCTATAGGGAATTTTATTATGCAGCTAGAGATCTCCAGCTTTATTTCCTGGTGTCGTGACCTGCTTGATAGAGAGCATGGTGCTCATTATAAATTCTTGTCAGGTTGAGCAAACACACCAGTCCATGTGTCAGGGAATCTTCTGCTTTACTGTAGAATTGTTTTAACTCTGGCAACTAGCCCACTACCTTGTCCCAAAAGCCTTGGCTCACAAGCCCCTAATTTTTACAATACATTTCAGCAACTCCCAACTCCCACAAACAAACTTCTTATAGAATAATGGGTATAACATGATAGCCACACTTTTCCAAGACAAAGCAAGATGGGAGAGAAATAACTGCAGGAGAGAGAGAAAGGGAAGAAAGCAAATCACCATGTCTTAGATCCTGTGTTGGTCCTGCTGCATGGGTGGTCCAGATCTGGGATAGTGAGACAGAGAAAGGGAGGAAAAAGAGAGGGGGACTGATCTACTTCCTTTTATAGTTAACCTGGTGCATGCTTCCCATACAAACGAGATTTTTCATGCTATTTGGCCCACATCAGCCATCTAAAGCTCTCCAGGAACTGAGCTGCGGTGGGGGGAGCTGATGCAGGTGCAATGAGCAGAAGTCTCAAGGCAGAAAAAAAGTTGGATCAGCATAGTGCTGCCCTTGCTCTGGGGGACCTCTTGTTCAATCACAACCTTCCAGTCACAACTGTCAGTCGGAATGTTAGAGAAAAAACATTTTTATATGCTTGTGCCTGGTCTTCCACATCTGGACACATGAGCCTGAAGCTGTGGCACAGTAATTCAAAACATTGATTGGATGTAAGAAATACAGGAAAGAGTCATTTGAGTAAATACAATAGTTTAAAGTTTAAGCGAGATAAAGAAAGTAGTAGTTTCCTGAAAAAAAAAGCCAAAGCAAACAAACAAAACAAAATAATCAAACCCTGATGTACTGGAAAAAATCCAAGGAAGTCCCTTCCACACATCATGCTGCTGATACTGGAGTGAGTTGTGCTGATCACACAGCAAGCTTGAATTGGAAAACCCGACTGCCCAGGGATCCTGGAATTCATCACAAACTGGCCTGAAGGCGAAAATTTCAGACTGCTGCCATCACCATCAGAAGAAAAAGGTGACATGCTAGGGAGGCCCCACCACGTAATCAGCTACCAGAAGATGAATAGTGAAGCACTCACCTCACTGGTGTTTCCAGACATACTCTAGGAATACATGAAAAAAAGGAAACTTCTACATGGAGACCTGCACAGCGAGTGACAGAAGCTTTTGAGGGACAAGGTGGATCAAGTCAGGCTGCAGATCTGAAGGCTGTACAGCTGGTTTTGGATATTGCTGAACAAGAGAAATGTCCAGCACTTTACCTCTGCACTGACCCGTGGATGGTAGGAAATGCTCTATGGGCTTGTCTCCCACAGGAAACAGTCATCCACAAACTTCTGCAATGTGAGTCCATCCCACAGGCAGCAGTTCCCCATGAACTGCTGGGATGTGGTCACTATTCCATGGGGTGCAGTCCTTCAAGAACAGCCTGCTCCAGCACAGGTTTCCCACGGGTTCAAAGCCCTCTTTTGGGCATCCACCTGCTCTGGCATGGGCTCCTCCATGGATGCAGGTGGATCTCTGCATCTCTTTGCCCTCCATTAGGCTGTGGGGGCACAGCAGCTTCACCCTCATCTGCACCACAGGCTGTAGGGGAGCCTCAGCTCTGGCACCTGGAGCACCCTCATGTCCTCTTTCCCCACTGACCCTGATGCCTGCATAGTTGTTCCTGTCACTTATTCTCTCTCCATTCTTCTCTGGCTGCAGTTATATCCACAAAATAACTTATTTTATTTTATTTTATTTTTTTTTTTACTTCTCTTAAATGTGAGACAAGTACTTCTTTTTACTTTATTCTTCTTAAATGTGTTATTATCAAGGTGTTGCCCCCATTCTGATTGGCCCAGCCAACAGCCAGCTACACCTTGGCTGTAGCTATGGGAGAAACCTGAATTCTGTCCTTGTAGCTGTGCTGGTTTTGTCTAGGGTAGAGTCAGTTCTCTTTGTAGTAGTTGACATGGGCTATGTTTTGGTTTTGTGCTGAGAACACGGTGTCTTGGTTTAGGGCAAATTTGGGAGAAAACCCCCAAAGTGGTTCCTCCACAAAGCAGACTCAAGCAGCCCCTCCCCAACTAGTTCAGGAAAAGACTTCCTTGGAGGAAAGTGGAAAAAACTGTTTATTTAAAGGCAGAGCACTCCCCAGCACAAAAATGAACAGTACTAAACAACAAAACCTCTCGCTGCTGTGAGGAGATGGCAAATTCAGCAGAGTCCCTTCTGTGGGTTGCAGCCCTGCTCACTCAGGCTGTTCTCAGTCCCTCAGGGCTGGGAAATGCCAGGCAGGGCCCTGCTGGGCCACAGGTGTGAGCTCCTGGGTTTTCAGTCCAGAGCAGGTTCAAACAATTCCAAGAAAAAGGAAAAAAACCACAGTCCCGGGAACTTGTCTGCCTCAGCCAGTCAAAAACAAACTAAAAGCAAGGGAGAGCTCTGTCCTGCATCCACTGCAGCCAGCACAGTCTGTGTGAAGGGTGCAGAGGGCAAGTGCAGTCTCTGATAAACTCTGCACCTCTTCTCTCCCCCCTCACTCTCAGAACCAGTCCTAAAGCTGCAGAACTTTCAAACATCAGGGAATGATGCCTTTAAAATAAGCATAAGTTAATGGTTTAAATATTTCATAGTGATGTCATGGTAGGAAGTTAAGTCCTGTTCTTCTTCAGGTTTAAACTTAATGGAAAAGGCAAAAAATATATCTTTTGTATAGCTACTACTGTGCCTCCAAGTGATGTGCTGCAGGGAGCAGCTGTGTCCCTGCATGTGCTGTGCATCCAGTGTACACCCCCCTGCAGCTGTGGTGCAGAAATCACAGTTATGAGAAATTACATTGCCATGATCCATTCCTAAATATGTCCCACGGAAGTCAGTGTATACCTAAATGAAGCTCCCAAATAATGCTTGCAAAATCCAGTAAGGTAAAATCATATCTTCTGATCTATGCGAGTGTGGGAGTCTGAACTCACATCCAGGTGTGCCTTGGGATCCAGCAAGGCTTTCAGGAAGGATTTGATACTTTATTTTTCATGTTTGAGTGGTTCAAGTAGCAGCAACAGTGGATACTGGGTTTTTAGTTACTGAGGTTACTGAAAGGCAATATTTTGATTATGCTAAATAGCTGCCAGCCTCAGATGTCCAAGAATTTGAACTGTTGATCTTTTACATGGATTTTTTTCCTGACTAAAAATATTTAGTTAACACTATCCATCACACAAATTTCAAAGATACATTTTCCTGACACTTTCTCACTGATCTTTACTAATTTGCAAGCACATCTGTCCATACTTGTCTTTCTCACCTTCACAGTCATTGTGAGAAAACACCTTTTTCATTTCTTTCTGGCTTATACTTGTTTCTATTTTTTATATTTGTTTTATACATATATATATATATTTATATTGTTTCTGATACAGTCAGCTTCCAGTATTACATATTTTTAAATAGGTAAGACAGAAATTGTACAATTATTTTGTTGCTTACCCCTTACAGTTTCGGAAGCACACAACAATTAGTGGGAAAAGGGCTGAGATGCCTCAAAGGGACATGTTGTGGGTCAATCCATTTTGCCAAGCTCCCCCCAGGAGATCTCCCATGATGTTTGAAACTTGCTGGTTTACCTGGTGACTCACTAGTGGAGATGTCTGTACAGAAAACATCCGCTTCCTGCCTTGTCTTCTGAGGACAGCATGTGCTCTGCCTTGTGGATGTAACTAGGTTTGGTAGGAGACAAACACAGTTAAATATAGACAGGAATGTTTCCTTCAGCCTTGATTTGTCCAAAAGCACAGATGGAAATGGACTCGAGTTGCATTAGGGCAGGGTTAGATTGGATATAGAAAGTTTTTCTCCAAAAGGTGTCAAGCACTGGAACAGGCTGCCCAGGGCAGTGGTGGAGTCACCCACCATCCCTGGGGCTGTTGAACAGCCATGCCAATGGCACTATTCTGCCTGTTGAGATTTTCTCTGCCACTCTCTTTTTTCAAGATGCAGCTGTCTTGATGGTTTTCATTGCCTTGGCTGACACACAGATGATGAGTGCTGAAGAACTGCTGTTTTGGGCTTGTTAGAGTGTCACAGAAACATGTGCTGGCTGCTCTCAGAAGTTCTGCTGGTTAAGGCTGCATACTTTCAAATCCCTCACCAGCTCTGACATGTACCAGCTTTCTCCAAAGACTGATCTTCAAGATCCTGAGCTGCTCCTAATCAAATCATACTGTTAATTCTTTGAGAATGTTTGATAACCAACATCATTAATAAATGCCAACACTTCTGCACACCTCATCAGAATCAAACCTCTGTTGAAAACTTGTATCAGAAGGATTCTTTGCTATGATGATTTTTCTCATGCAACAACTTTGTCCCAAGCTACCATCAAATGCCAATAATTAGCTGGTGGTCAGAGGAAACTGTTAGAAAGCACTAACAGTGCATTAACAGAACACTACAACAAAAACTAACAGAACATTAGCACTAACTAAATTGATTAACAACTTCATTTTCTAAATAATCTAGAATTAACAAAATGAACAATTGAGGAATTACAACTCATATCTGAAAATGCCTAACGTTTCTGGAAAATTATGTTAGCAGAAAATAAAAGAATGTTTCCTGTATTATTCATTGTGCTAATTCACAGATTACTTACAGGGCCCCCAACAAAAAGAAAAGGAAAATATAAAAGGCTACTGTTTGCAAGTAATTTGCAAGGAAGCCAAGTGCAAACAAGCCAGTTACAGTATAGAGCAAATTATTTCCAAGATCCATGTTTGACATTGCCCCATCAAATGCATGAGTGATGTACCCATCACTTTCAACAAGAGCTAGGGAGTGGTAGTTTAGAAAATGCAGTCCTTGGTATCTCCTTTCTAAGAGTATTACTTAATAAAGTAGTTAGTTTCTCCATTAATGCTGAACCATCACCAGACTCCTAATCCTTTTTTTGTCACTGCAGCAGAAGCAATGGCAGCAAATGTCTAGATGCCATTCTCAGAGCCATGCTCACATTCTTGGCAGTGAATTAAGAGTAAAAAAGAGTCAGCTCCTGCTATTCCCTGTGTTAGGCCACCTGCAGATTTAATATTGGAAATTCAGTTACACAGGGTGTTCTGTGGGAGAAAAGCAGGAGGGGAAGGTGAGGCAACCCTGTAGTTGCAGACAGGCTCCCTTTGTTCTCAAGGGAAGTTGTTCAGCCTGGAAAAGAGAAGGCTCTGGGACCTTAGAGCCCCTCCACTGCCCAAAGGGGGCTACAAGAAAGATGGGGCCCTACTTTCTAGCAAGGTCTGTTGTAATAGGACAAGAGATAATGGTTTTAAACTAAAAGAGGGTGTGTTTAGAATAGATATAAGGTAGAAATTTTTCACAAGAGTAGTGAAAGACTGGCAGAAGTTGCCCAGAGAGGTGATGGATGCCTCATCCCTGAAATATTAAAATCCCGTTTGGTTTGAGCTCCATTCTTGCTCATTACAGGGAGGTTGGACTAAATGACCTTTAAAGGTCCCTTCCAACCCAAACTACTGTGTGATAGAGGGCACATGTTGCAGCCATTTAACCCACACAGGTATACTCTGGGCTGCTCTTGTGGAGGGGATGGGCTGTCCTGTCCTGCCTTCCAGATACCACTTCTTTTTGAGTATACCCTCTTTGGTTTCACACAGTTGTTACAGCATTGTTTTGGTTTTGCTGAACCTTCTCAGGGCTCTGAACAGGGAATTGTTTAAACCCCTCCAAAGCCATTTGATGTGAAACAGGCATTTATTCTGTTACTAGAGAGAATCTGTTTTCCTGTGTGCTTCTGTGGGTTTGGGCACTGAGATCCTTTTGCACATTGACACTCAGGCATCACCTATCTGATCCTGAGGGAAACCCTTACAAAATTTGCCAAGGCACTACAGCACTGCTGGCTCAGACTTTCCAGCACCCAGAAAAGACACTGCCTAAGGAAAGCTTGCACAGGTTGTCCAGCTGGCACAACCTCTGGGATCATAAACCACAGTGGGACTAAAGAACCCAAACAAACTGATATGTTAGACCAAACATGATGTTCAGAGGCTGTGAGTGACACCAAATGGGGTTTTCTCATCCAAGGCAACCAAGCTGCAAGAGCTGCAACATTTCCTAAATCTAAACTAATTCCTAAGCCTAAACTAGCCCCCAGACTTTGAAGTCAATCAGAGGTCTTTGCTTCTTGACCATAAATGTGGAAGCAGGCAGGTGATGTTGCTGCAGCTCTGAGAAGCACCCCACACTGTGGTTCTGAGTCAGGCAAACATCCATGCTGGGGCTCCTGCTCAAGCTGCAGAGGCGAATTTCACCAGCATCCATTGCATCCTCTGCAGGAGGGTCTGCAGATCCACAAGGAAATAACCTTGAATGCCAATTCCTAAGCCATGCCAGTCCAAATAAAAGTCATAAATTGTAGTAGGAGGTATAAATTCCATAGTGACATTCTGCACCAGCCTCAAGCATGCGAGAATAACGCACTATTCAGGCTGCTGAATGAGTGCTCTGTGTGCACTGAGTCATTAAAAACCTGTGGAATATTCAACCATGGCTGCACAAAAATAAATATACAGCTGACTGTAAGTAATTCCTTCACCTGCTTTTTCAATTAGTATTTTATAAAAATGTTTGTTAAAGGGAATGTTGTTTTTTGTTGGGTTTTTTTGTGGTTTTTTTTTTTTTTTTGGTTGGTTTTTTGGTTTTTTTTTTTTAGCACAGAGATTTTGGTATATTTGAATTGAAACCATATGTCTGGGTTTAT
>JAOTQP010000251.1:399489-410000 GCA_026413545.1 Cichladusa arquata
CTGTCTAACAGTGCTCACTAACCTGTCTAACAGCGCTCACTAACCTGTCTAACAGCGCTCACTGACCTGTCTAACAGGGCTCACTAACCTGTCTAACAGCGCTCACTAACCTGTCTAACAGCGCTCACTGACCTGTCTAACAGTGCTCACTAACCTGTCTAACAGCGCTCACTGACCTGTCTAACAGCGCTCACTGACCTGTCTAACAGCGCTCACTGACCTGTCTAACAGGGCTCACTAACCTGTCTAACAGTGCTCACTAACCTGTCTAACAGCGCTCACTAACCTGTCTAACAGCGCTCACTGACCTGTCTAACAGCGCTCACTAACCTGTCTAACAGTGCTCACTAACCTGTCTAACAGTGCTCACTAATCTAACAGTGCTCACTGACCTGTCTAACAGCGCTCACTGACCTGTCTAACAGGGCTCACTGACCTGTCTAACAGTGCTCACTAACCTGTCTAACAGCGCTCACTAACCTAACAGTGCTCACTGACCTGTCTAACAGCGCTCACTAACCTGAAACCGAGACTATTCCACCTTGTACTCTGACCGCAGCTTGCAAACCTTGCCTTACCTTTCAGGAAGAATCACAGAGCTCAGATCTTTGCACCTGCATATGAAACTTTGCTTTATAGTTCTGTTATGCAGAGGCTGCATAAACCCAGGCTTCAACTTCTCTAATATAATAATGCTTTTAAAAATTTTACCGTATGCTTCATCACTAGTTGTTGAAAATACAGACATCTCTTACACCCTTAATTACACTCACACTTTTTACTCTCTTTATTCTTTAAGTAAATGGCTTGAAAATCTGAAAAACAAATGGCAAAATGGTGATGACCTCAATCCATAACAAAAATCAGTTTATTAGTAAGTTTTCAATGTAAAATAAACTTCATCTTAGAGTGAACACTCAAACCAAAGTTGAATCCAATAATCAGAATTGGACTAATGTCTGTATCCCTGTCTACTTATCTACATTAACATTTCTTTCTGAATAATGGAAGGTTATTAAGCAGGAGAGGATTGGAGCTGCCCTCCTTATGAATTTCAATCTTTTCTGATAGATAAAAACTTAATACATTATTTAGATTTTTTATCTTTTATTAAAAGCAGTACATGGCTCCTTTGGCAATCTCATTTCCTTCACTGTATACTCAAAGATGTTTTAAACATATTGAATATGCAGCAGTCAATCCTAGGTCAATGGGGCAGCCTTGCAGTTTGCAGAGGCTGGCTCGTGTGAGTGTCTCAGCCACAGGGTCTCTGGTGAGGAATTCTGGCCTCCCAAGGTGATTGTAGACAAAATTAATGCAATGTGAATTCATTATTTGATTAGGCAAATTAGGAGTCATCTGCTTCCACTTAGAACCTGATGGAAGCACGGCACTAGTGCTAAAATGATACTGACAGTGTTCTACCCTCATGTGAATGAGCAGAGTCATGTGAATTGTGAATTGATACCTGCTCATCCACCTTAAAAATTCAGTTGGAGGTCTGTGCTGGACTGAGCTCTTTCAGTTCCTGACAAGCAAAGCCATGTGCTTTCTTTCCATGTTTTCTTTAATTGAAAAACCCAACTTTTTAAAAACTTATTTGATAGAGGGAAGACTTCAAAAGTAGGAGACAGATTTCTCTCCTAGCACAAGGTCCTTGTCTGTCTCATTCTTTTTCTCTTCTCACAACTCACAACCGTCAGTGTTTTGCAAGATATTTTTCTCTTCAGAGTTGGTGTGAAGTGCTCTCCCCAGTGATATGTGCCAGTTTTTACAATTCCCTTCTCTCTGCTAAGTGCAGCTCCCACAGTAGAAACAGTCCACACAAACCAGCAAATTATGTCAGAGGTTGTAATGAAAATGAACATTTACAAGAAGTGTCAGAATTTGGTTGGTGCTCAGGTTGGATTTTCATTTTGCTACCATGCTTCAGGGAAAGTTTCACTCTGATATTCTTGATCTAAGTATTACAACTTCTGCCATTTCTAAGGGGTTTTGTTCTAGACGATGTTTTTCAAATATTTTTTTCTAAACTCACTTTTTCCTTTGTGTTGAAAGATCTCCATCACATGGTCTGATGAACACACAAGTGAGTATGAAGCTGAGTGGCTGAAAGAACGATGCTTCTCTGAAGAAGCCAGAGCTGTAATGCGGGCAGATTTGTTTTTACCAGGTAGGAATTAAATCTCTGTCTGCCATGCTTGTGTCAGATGCAAGGGGTTTGACACTGACAGTCCTGGCTAGAGGTGCCTGACCAGGTGTACCCAGCTTATCTTTTCCCTCTTCTACTTCCTATACCTCAGAGAAGTACAACTAATTGGGCTGAATTTACTTTCCTGAAAGCCTTTTCTTTCCAGAAAATGTTAGTAGGTCTCACAAATGAGCCATGGACCAGCAGTGGTCTGTGACTATGCAAGTGTGTGAGTGCTGTTCAAAGTATTTTCTAAATTTTTCTAAAAAGAAAGGTTATTTGGAATTGCAAGGGAATTACAACTGAAATATTTTTTCCCCTTTTCATGGCCTTCTTCTTAAAAAGTAACTGTGTAGCATAGCAGTGTTTAGTGCTGAAGTTCAGGTTGTGTTTGCTTTGCTTCCCGGGCATATTTTAGTGGTAGACTCTCTTTTGATGACAAAGTATTTGTACAATTGTCCTTGTAACATTTACCCTGTACAAATCACTTACCCTTTAAAGTGAAGGCTTATAAAGCCACTAGGTTTGGCATGATGCATATCATTATTACTTTGGCAGCCTTTCAGACTGAGCATGCAAGTGTGAAAGCTTCCAAGATGCCTGTGGTTGCTCTTGACAGTGTTCCTGTGAGATCTGCTGTCACAGAATCTGTGCATCTGTATTCAGAGCCAAGACAGAACCTGTTAAAATAGGACATTGCTGATTTAAAACTTCAATGATGAGAAATATTTCCATTCATTTCAGTGGATACTACAATAGACTCTCCATAGTTCAGAATGGAACTATTTTCCCCTGATAATATAAAAATGTATATCTACTTTAATTTTGGCAAAAATAAACTGTTTTGATTACTATTTTGAAGGGTTTGGCAAGCTTCCAGAGTGAATATGGTGAAGATACAAACCTATTCAGGGAAACTAGACTTGATTTTTCAGGTGGTAAGAACTTTTATTTGTGAAAATGAATATGCTACGAAAGGTAGCAGGATGTTTTGTAGCCTTTGAAGGGAACATAAATTGAACATTTCTTTAATTAATACCTAGACAAGATAATCTAGATCTCAGGTTGTGTTCATTGGCAAAGGTATTAATGATGAGATTTCAAGAATTCAGATGTCATGCTACTTTTTTTCACCTATTATGAAGTCTTAGCTGGTTGTGCTTTGCCTTCACATCCGTGCATTTGCACAGTGATTGCTCTTGAATACAGTGCATGGTTTGTTCTCTGCTCTGCCATTGCTCTTCTCCATTGGAGTCATCTAGGTGAAAATATTCACCAAGGATCTGTTTCATTCTTTGGGCAATGCTTTTTCAAGTTCTGTTTCACATGGTCTGTCTGAAGAAATTGAGTGTATAAACATTACACCAATTAACTGGCTTTTTTTAGTGGTGTCAATCAGCTCTTCCTCATATTCTCAGACAAGCCCTGGCTCATTATGATTGCCACCTTCTTGCAGTTTTCCCCAGGTTTCAGTTGCAAAAAAAGGCTGCAGCCTGTGAGTTTGCTTGCTGGCTGCTTGAGATCTGTTTTCTGTTGTGTATTGTGGTAAGTTCAGATACATTTCCTTGTGGTGAGTGGAGATGCACACTGCAAATTACATGTCCTTAAGTAGCTAATCATATCCCAGCAGTATAATGTTACAGACAGTGATACAAAATGCCAGCCCTGCATGCTGATTCAACAAAGAGAAACACAAACTCACCAGGCTGCTGTAGTTAAAGGCTGACCTTCACTGCTGACATTACTGCAGCTGTGGCTTTCTTCCTTTTGCAAGGGGTTATTTGCTCTCAGTGCTGCTTTTTAAAAAAAATGTTTTCCCATCATAGTTTCTGATTCAGAAAACGTAGATGCCAGACATTGTGTGAAACCCAAAAAGAAGAGTAGGTCAGATTTTCAGTGCATGATGAAGTGACTATAAATAACTCTATGGCAGTATGTCAAGATTTCCCTTTTAAAACATTGCCAGATCCTCTCCATACAATATGCAAAATCAAAATCTGCTGTTTGTGTAGATCAAGGCCAATTTCAGCCCAGCTTACTGCTGCTCCCAAAAGAACAGCAAAAGAGTCATATTCTACTTCTACAGCTGTGGTGTCTCAAAGATACTCTCTTTTTTCTTTCTGTTTACTCGAGTTCTACCCAGCAGATGTCACAGGAATGATTTAGCATGTCTGTAATTCACATGCTGGGTGTAGCAGACAATTGTGAGAGACACTAAGGAAGCCAGTATTCCACATTAATTTCATTTGCTGAGGCTCATTTTCCAACATGCTGGCATACCACCATCAGGATGGGACTTGGGGGTTTGGGGAGGTGGGGGTGGAAATTAGATAACATCTAATATGACATTTTCCTACTGGATGAAAGAGAAGATTCTGCAGAGCTAGTCTGTAGTGGTACTTAATTTTTTTAACCTTAGGTTAGGTTAGGGTTTTAACAGCAGTTTAAAGGTTTCAGATTATGATAGCTCTTTAAAGTGTGATTATATGATGCTGGATAAATATATCCAGCTCCACAAAATTTGAATTGGGAAGTTAACAGCAAAAATAGTGTTTTCAGTTTCTCTGCTAGGTCCTGAGAGATGGTAACTTTAGGAGGATGAAGTTAAAAGTAGTTTTTTACTTTTAAAGTTTGGTCATTTGAATTTATCCTGCAGTAATAACTAATAAGAGTGTAATGACATGAGTTAGGCTGCCATATACATAACTCACAATACACTTGACTTTCAACAAACATTAAAATACATGCTGTAGACAAAATAATTTTAGATGAAGTAATTTACTCTAGTGATGTCTAGACTTTCCTACATTACTTCAGAATATTTTGATCAGCATTTTCCCAACTTGTGTAGTAGATGCTGGGTAAGTCCTAGTGCTGGTTCATGCACACCATCTGCAGGTACTGAGCAAAGGCATCTTCTCATTTTATGCAAACTCTAATGTAGTTAGGGCTAACCTGGTATGATCAAGAAATGGGATTTTTGTTTCCTCTTTCCTTTTTCCCTTGTGGCTTACCAGTACAGACAGAAAAATGAATACACACATTTCTGATGCTCTGTTAACAAAAAATATTCCTTTCAAACTGTCCTTTCATTCAACTTCTGACCTAAAATTCTGATATTGCAGTGTCTTGCTGAATTTCATCATAAGTCTTCTTGTCATCTGTGCAAACTCAGGGACCCCATTCCAGATGGTTTGCAGGATAGAGGAATATTCACAAATACATAGAAATCCCACTAACTTCCTGCTTTGACTGTGTCCTGAGTTTTGGTGCTAAAACAGCTGAGAACTTGTTTCTCTGTTTCTTCCCTTTCAGAACGCCAGTACTGGGGCTCAGACCTTCAGCTTCCCAAAATACCTTTTGAAGAAATCATGTACAGTGATGAAAGTGCATACAAGTGGTTGTGTACACTAAAGAAAGTAGGAATTGTTCTACTGACAGGAGCTGCTGCAAGGCAGGGAGAATTGATTAGACTTGGCCACAGGATTGGGTTCCTGCGTCTCACATTTTATGGGTGAGTTTGTTCTATATCATCTTTGTTTTGCCAGTGTTGGAATCACCTCTAATGTTCTTCATCTAAGCTTGCTGTATCTGTTTTGTGGATTAATATATTAAAGCAAGGTGTATGATTTTTTTCTCTCTATATTAGAAAATTTGGCATCAAGTTTATGTAGTGTACAAGAGAATTGCTTTGCTGTCACAGGTGGGGTATGGAAAGAAGAGCAGCAATAACATTAACTGATGAGAGAAGGAAAAGTGCCTGAAAACAAATATTGTCAAATACAGGGTAACAGTGAGATAGACTTACTTATCTATGCCGTGAAACAAAACCAAAAATCCCTCATCCATCCTGTTCTGAACAGGGGAAGTCATCTGTTTGTAGCTAATACTTATAGTAATTTTCACCTCTGAAGCAGAAGTTCATTTCTTACTGGCATCCAGTTCTAGGGTGGCTTTTAGAAATCTAATAAAATAATAACTTTGGGTAATTTCCTTGCTATTTCACTGTAAGCCAAATACGTAACCTACAAAATATGATAAATAAAAGGATAAACTTGGAATTGGAAAACTTGCCAAATTAAACATTACTTCAACAGAATCCTGAATTTTAAATGTAACAGCAATATAATATATTTCTATATTATATAGAATATAATTCTAACACATGAAAGAGAAAAGCCTTTCTTCTTGTCTAGATGTCTGCTTGGTGTGGCCCCCATTAAATTGTCCTTACTGTAAAGAGTGAAAACCTTCTCTCTATCAGCCATATAACAACATCAAGAGTTTCCACCTTTTTTAATTAACCTTTTCCTTTCCATTATGGAGGCCCAAATGAATGAAATGAAGTCTCCAGTCGTACCACAATTTCTTCTCCAGCTTCTCATGCCCTAGACCTTTTGTAAGTGCTGTGTTCTGAAGCCTTGTGCAGTGCATGGAGTGGTGTGAAGGTTTCCCTTCAGGGCTCCAGCACTGCCCTGAACACAGCCAATCCATCAGTGTCCCCTGGAGGTCTTCAGCAGGAGAAGGACAGGTGTCCCAGATCTCATATCTGTGAGACACAGATTTTAATGGAGTGTAAGACCAAATGGTTCAAGTGCAGTTCAGCTCCTAGAGCTGTACTCTTGCAGGACTAGGGATGTAACAGCTTTTCTACTGGTGAAGACTGAACCCGTGTTGCTATCTAATGCCAAAAAATTGCTCCACCTGCCTGGTGCCAATCTTCCTACTCTGTTAAACAGCCTGAACAACAGCCTTTGAAATCTGACCCTAATTATTAAACCATAAAGATTCCAACCCACTCTGCTCTCCTTAATATCCAAGGGTCCTCTGACACACCCTTACTACCTGTGCACCCAGCATGGCCAAGGTGAGGCTTCAGCTCAGCTGAGACTTAGGCAAAGTAAGGTTGATTTTTCCATATTCAGTGCTGAGCTCCCTGTTAGCATCTTTGACTTCAAGTCAGTAGCTTGGGCTTTGACCAAAATTCCCTGTGTGGAAGGAAAGCTACTGCAGAGCAGCTTCCCTTACAAATCCTGATAGCACAAAAGCAATGACTGATTTTACAAAAGCTTATGATGACTCTATTACGTGTTACCACTCCAGAAATTTTATATATTTCATATAAATGAGACAATTAAAATGTGTTAAATTGTTTTAAAACCATCAAGTGACTCCATAGCCTATTAAAGATGGAGCAAATCTAGCTGCCTTCAGCACTAATTATAGGAATTATATGAAGGGGCTATTTTTTGGCTGTCAAACTGTGGAAGTGTGGTTGAAATTATCATACTTGAGTACTGAGGTCATGTGATGATGAATATGTGCAGTTACTCAAGTAATGTACTGATGAGTATGTGCTATACCAAATAATAAAAGCTATTTCTCCTAGGCAGTTAAACATGTTTGCAAATATTCAAGGGGGTTTTCCCTCTGGCAGTTGCAGAAATCTAATTTTAGCATTTTGCATAATTTCTATAGTAAATACAACTCCTATAACAAAAGCATTTATATACTGTATATAAATACTTTTTTCTGCATGTTCTTTAGCCTATTTTCTTTTTAAACCATTATTAAGAAGTAAAGCTAGGCACACACCATCTGGAACATACTTGGTCTATAATATTCCACAAGGGAAAATGAGTTTCATCATTTCTTTTCAGTCAGTGTGTGCAATTATATGGACCCTGTATGGTAAATTACACTTTTCCAGACAAACATCTGGATCTATAACATGCATCTGCTAAGGACTGTCTTCAATCATGTGAACTTTGTATAAACAAAATCTGTGGTTCTTGGTCTCAAATTCTCCTGCATGGTGTGTCACTCAAAACACATTTTGTCTGTGCAGCAGCATAAGATATATGTCTTTGTCATATGGCTGTGGCTTACTTTTTTCACAGCAGTTGTCAGAAAAGTTTTTACTGAATTGTGCCAAATTCTAAGACAGAAGCTATGTAATAAAATAAACAGAGCTAGTTCTCAAAAAGTGTGTCATAGAAAGGGAAGAAGTTTCAAAGTCTTTCATCCAGACATTTTTCTCCAGTAGCAAGTCTTCAACTTACAGGAAAGATCCCCCTGTAAAGGATACTCTCTATTTTCTTAGATTATAATAAAATAAATATTAAAAATAACTTTAAAAATAACTTCATGGGAAAGCTACAAATTTTGTATTTCATTGATAATGTGCTCGAGGTGGCAGAGGGAAAATGGAAAGTTGCTAAAAAGAAATGGGCCAGCTTCTACTTGCTTATTTCTGAAGCATCAGTACTGAGATGATTTCTACTGGCAGAAGCATCTTGGTATTGTCTTCACTTCAGCAAAGTGCCACCACTGGAAAGCTGTCATTCTTCTAGGTACCACCCTGGTGCCAGATGTCCCTTGACACTCTGAAGTTTATCCAGGACTGCTGAAATAACTGTTGGGGTGGAGGGACACTGCTGAATCCTTATTTCCTCATAATGTTACGATATTTTCATGTCCAAAGATGAAATTTCTCTTGCAATGTGATTTCACAGTTTCAATGTGTACTGTCTGGCATGCTGGCTACATGTTCTAACACGTTTTCTCTTTTCCCTTTGGTTATAAAGACCAACTTGGCAAGTGCAAGACAAAGCAGATGCTAACAATATAGCTTATACTACTGGGAGACTCTGTTTTCACACTGATTATCCTGTTCTGCAGCATCCACCTGGGGTAAGTTGAATTTACTGACTTTTTCACCCCACAAAAGGGGAAAGAGAAATGTTCCTATAGTGTCAAATATGGTTAGTGATCAGTGGTTCTGAATTTTGTCTGAAAAGAGCAATGTAAAAATACCAATATAATAATCTGCATATGATAATCTATATACACATGACTATGCAATCTTTACAGCATGATGTAAATTCAGCATAAGTCTCCCAAATATCCCATAATTTTTAAATTAAACTCACAAAGTATTGAAAATATTTCCATATGAGAAAACTTTAGGGTCCTTTATACGCTGTTCTCATTATTTCACAGAAGTTAGGTGTCTAAATGCTATAGTCAGGTTGTGACATTTTGGACTCATCTCTTAAGCTCTGGAGGGGAACAGAGAAAGAAATACAATTAAGAGGGTATATTCTGTTTTCTGTGAATTGGTACAAGATAAACACTTGTTTGCCCTTCCATAACAGACAGAAAACCAGGGTCTTTCTGTAAAACTGGACAACCACAGAAAATATGTTTTCACCCAGCCCTTGCCATATCAAAGTGTAATCTACATAATTCACATAATTCCAGAGAACTGGAAAGTAGTATGAACAGGTACAAAGGAACACAGATAACCCTGAAAAGTCTGCACTATGAAACCTCCCTTCTGTTGCTGAGAGTACTCTGTTGTTTCTGTATTTAAACAAAAAGCTAATGTGATTTACCCATAGGGAAGTACCAAATACTTCACAGTAAGATTATCTTTTCATCATTTAGATACTGTTCATTAATGTGGAGAAAGAATGGAATAGGGCTTCATTAACAGAGAACAGATGTGAATTAGCTCACTGTCCTGGCTGTGCCAAAGCTCACACTCTGCTATGAAACACTAGACAAAGAGCATAACCTTTCTCATTCAAATGTGCTTGTAGACAATAAAACTACTAAAGTACATTGAACCGCTTTTGAACATTGTCCTGAATGTGCTGTTTTCTTTATGTAACTAATTACACAATATTTGAATTCTTAAGTTGTACATAAGCCACAACAACCCCCTGCAGTGTTACAGGCTGGGGACAGAGTGGCTGGACAGTGCCCAGGCAGGAAGGGACTGGGAGTACTGGTCAACAGCCAAGTGAACATGAGCCAGCAGTGTGCCCTGGTGGCCAAGAAGGCCAGTGGCCCCTGGCCTGTGTCAGGAATGGCGTGGCCAGCAGGAGCAGGGAGGTCATTCTGCCCCTGTGCCCAGCACTGGTGAGGCCACACCTCGAATGCTGTGTCCAGTTCTGTCCCCCCAGTTCAGGGAGGACATTGAGACACTTGAGCACATCCAGAGGAGAACAACAAGGCTGGTGAGGGGCCTGGAACACAAACCCTGTGAGGATGGGCTGAGGGAGCTGGGGGTGTTCAGCCTGGAGAAAAGGAGACTCAGGGGTGACCTGATCACTCTGTGCAGCTCCCAGAATGGTGGCTGTGCTCAGGTGGGTGTTGGTCTTTTCCTTGACGGCAACCAACAGAACGAGATGACACAGGCTTAAGCTGTGCCAAGGGAAATATAGGTTGGATATTACGAAACAGTTTTTACTGAAAGAGTGATCCAGTACTGGAATTGTCTGCCCAGGGAGGTGGTGGAGTCACCATCCCTGGA
>JAOTQP010000251.1:410429-454291 GCA_026413545.1 Cichladusa arquata
TCAGTGCCATGGTCTAGTTGAGGTGTTAGGGCATGGCTTGGACTTGATG
The DNA here is from genome assembly GCA_026413545.1 of Cichladusa arquata. Taxonomy (NCBI): domain Eukaryota; kingdom Metazoa; phylum Chordata; class Aves; order Passeriformes; family Muscicapidae; genus Cichladusa; species Cichladusa arquata. The sequence continues at coordinate 410,479 of JAOTQP010000251.1, forward strand.
ATCTTGAAGGTCTCTTCCAACCCAGTGATTCTGTGTTTCTGTGATTTATTACAAATATTTAGACATGTTCTTAAGGGATGGTGATTAATTTCAGAGCTGTCCCATTTAGGGGAAATCCCCTTAGGATTTCCTAGGACCATAACATTACATTACTGCAGCCCTCCTTGGCTGGGCCAAGCTGTGCTTACCTTGCACAAGGCCAGCTGTGGCCACAAAAAATATGAACTTGCTGCCTTGTGCTCCCTTCAATGGGCCCTTTGCCCTGCCCAGCTTCAGTTCCCCCTTCATTGCCATCACCAAGGTCTGCAGCTCCAACTGGCAAGGAAAACAAACCCTGTTCCAGCCCTCTTTTCCATCCTGAGGGGGCTTTGGTTTGGGTTGAGTTTTTGGTTGGTGAGTTGTTTGGCCTTTTGGTTTTGTTGTTTATTTGTTTGAGCTTCTTGTGTTTGTGGGGTGTTTTTTGTTAAGGTCTTTGTTGCTGTTGATTTGGGGATTTTGTTTTGGGGATTTTGTTTGTTTTGGTTTGGTTGGGGAGTTTTTGTGGGTTTGTTTGTTTGTTTGTTTGTTTGGAGGGTTGTGTGGGGTTTTTTGGTTGGTTGGGTTTTTTGCCGTTTTGTTCTTTTGTTTGCTTGTTTTGGTTGTTGTTGTTGGAGTTTTTTGGGGTTTTTTTGTTTGGTTAGTTATTTTATTCTCCTAGTCATCCCAGAAATTCATGGAAGGGCCAAGTGACAAAGATAACATCTGATATGGCAAGTGTATTTTGTGTCATTTGCAGGATGAGCAATTAGTTTGTGTGCTATCTAGACCCACAGGGAGTTTTACTGCTTGTGACAGCAGCTCAGATTTAGACTAGTGCAGCCTAGAGCCCAGCTTAAGCTTTTTGTCCATCTTACAGCTTGGCAAATTCATTCTAAAGTGAAATGAAACTGTCTTAATGATATTTTATCACAGAGACAGGCCTTCTCTAATTGCCACTTCTTCCCTTCTATGAGTGGATAATTCACATCAGGTTTTGTTTCTGCAGGACAGAGCTAATATGCTTTGTTAAGATATGACTGAAATGCATTTAAAATTATGTCACTGCAAAAAGAGAGACTCAAAGGAAAAAGCAAGACCTCTTTGTCACTGACTCACAGGTTGCAAGCATTAGGAGATATCCCAAATGGGATGGATTTTTGAACGTGCTATTTTAATTTTCTGCCTTTGTGATACTGGTAGCAGAGTGCTGTGAAGCTGCAGTAAATGAGAACTCAGTCTGTCACTGGGAAAAAAAACCCCCAAACAACTAGAATAAAAGAACCACAGATGTGAGAGAACTGCTACTAATAAACTGTTAAATATGCAAGCTAATTATTTTTGTTAAAGAGCTGTTAATTCATTCCAGGTTCAATTTCTTCACTGCATAAAGCAAACAGCTGCAGGAGGTGAAAGTGAAGTTGTAGATGGATTTCATGTATCCAACAAGCTGAAGGAACAAAATCCTGAGGCATATCAGATCCTGACCTCTACTGCTGTAAACTATGCTGATGTTGGGGTGGATTACTGTGATTTTGCTGTACACTGTAAACAAAGGATTATAGAGTGAGTAGTTTCAACACCTAAAAAGAAAATCCCTGTCATCTGGTAGATTACATGCTGGTAGGAGAAGGTCTGCTCCTGCCACCTCGTGGAAAAACACTGGTTTAACTTGGTCTGAGGTTCCAGTGGGGTTTTTGGTTTGGTTGGTTGGTTGGGGCCTTTGATCTGTTTTTTTGGGGAATGTGTGACTTATTCTGTGAATTGTCACACTTAATTGGTTTTGCCACACGCAGACAAGAAATGGTGGTAATTGGAGTAACTCCCAGGCACAGACACGGGTTAGCAACAGCCAGATCTGTTACTAAATGCCAGTCAATGTACATATATATCATGCCAAGGAGAGGTCATAATTTGAAACATTTAGATTAAGAATTATATACTATCAAAAGATGAAATGCAAATAATCATATTCTTTTCTGATTTAAAAAAAAGTTTACAATTAACGAGTGTATAATACCGATTTTTGAGCAAATTGAGAGCCTACACTTTCTCCTGATTATCCCTTTTCCTAGTTAAGATTAATTAGAAAAGTCCAATCCAATATCAATCTGAATTTTACTATAGAAACATACTGATATTCTAGCAGAATTCAGTAATTGTTTATTCATCTTGAGCTGTTCAGTAGCAATACATTAGTTTTTCTCTTTTCCTTTCCTTTTTTTCCCTTTCCTTTGTTTCACAGTGTGGATTCCAGAGGCCAAGAAATTCGCATCAATTATAATAATGCAACGAGAGACACAGTGTTTGATATACCAGCTGAAGAAGTGAGGCCATTTTATGCAGCTCTGAAGCAATTTGATGATTTGTTAAACAGTGCAGAGCACAAGTTTACTTTCATGCTGAAACCAGGTCAGTAAGTTGCTTCTCCTCACAACAATTTTTCACATGTTTTTCTGACAGTCAAAATACTTGAACACTGCTAGCACTAGGACTGAGAGGAACTTTGAGTCTTTCTATCATCTATTTTATTTCATAAATATTATGCATTCTTACATTCATCTCATAGATTTATTTTGCCATTGTTACTATAAAGAAGAAAACATGGCAGGGGGGAATAGTCTGCCTATAGATCAGTTGCATATATACTAAATAGATATATATATTTATACTATATATATACTAATACTTTATACTAAGTATATATATATATATACACACTTTGTATAAATATATACTTTATACTAAATCCAAAACAGCATTTTATGCTACATGCCATATTGGAAATTGATGTACCAATAGCACATAGATGGGAAATACCATGTGCGATATCATGTGTGGCCTTAATCTCTGTTCTTTTATTCCCCAGCATTAAAATAAAGATATGAAACTCTCAGGAGATATTAAAAAAGTAAATTTATTATTATTATTTATTTAAAGTATACCTGAAAGCCTCATATACTATGTGTCTAAAAAGTCTGTGAGGAAACTGATCTCTCTCCATTGGAAACACGCAATAAAATAATGTGTAAGATCACATTAATGGAAAAACAAAGTGCTTTACATTATATTAGTGACATCCATTTTATTGATTAATGCATTGAAATGGTGGTAGAAGGAATGGGGAGAAGATAAGAAAGACTGAGTTTATTTAATTCAAGATTTACCATAATGGTGGCACACAAGGGAGAAAAATTAAGTTGGTACTCTAGCATTAATTATGTGATTTCCTAATTTTCAATGTCTTGACTTTGTTCTAATGAAATTCTCTTAACAGGGATAGTATGTACGTGTATAGTAGAAATAGTACTGGACTGAACTAATAAAAAGTATCCTAGTGGCTTTCACACATTTCATTCATTTCACCTCTATGGATTTACTGTAGTTGCCTTTCTCCTCAAGGCTTGATTTTCTCAGTATGGACTCCTCTACCACCCTGCTTTTTAACTCCTCATTACACAGAAAATGAAAGAAATGTCAAAAAGGAACTGGCCTGTGGTTGAGAAAGTGTGTTGCTGCTGTGTATCTCCACCGGGCTCCTTGAAATGATTGCTCCCTGCCCGTTGATGTGAATGTGCCTCTGTGTGCCTCTGAAGGTCATGCATGTTAACGCTGAGGCTGCAGCACTGACCTTGGCCGTTCCCTGCAGGAGACATCCTGACCTTTGACAACTGGCGGGTGCTGCACGGCCGCCAGGGTTTCCCCGCCAGCCCCGGGCTGACGCGGCACCTGGAAGGCGCCTACGCGGACTGGGACGTGCTCATGTCCAGGCTCCGGCTCCTGAGGAAACGGCTCCTCAACAGGGACTGACTGCTGCTGACTACAGTCAGCAAAATGTACATTGGCTAACCTCGGTGACAGCAGCAGCATTAAAAAAGTGAGTCTTCATTTCAGAAACGAACATCACTTCTGACAAGGGCTTGTAGAACCAAGGTAAGGGCTTTAAACTGACAGAGGGTAGGCTTGGATTAGGTTTTAGGAAGGCATTCTTTACTGTCAGGCTGCTCAGAGAAGCTGTGGCTGCCCAGTTCCTGGAAGTGTTCAAGGCCAGGCTGGGCCTGGAACAACCTGGGGTAGTGAAAGGTGTCCTTGCTAATGGCACGGGGGGTGGAATGAGATGGTCTTTAAGGTCCAACCCAAACCACTCTATGAGTCTACCATAAATACATTTTTGATTTCTATAAGCTAAGAAACATTTTGTTCATGACAATTTAAGATTCATCTGTGCCCTGTAAGTTCATGTGCTTTTGTAAAATCAGTGTGCAAAGTGGCTTGAAAGATTATCACTTTACAGGACTGACTGGGGATGACAGGGCCTTCCTTTGCCTCTACTTATCTGCCTACCCTCCCTAGAAAGCCTGAAAGGCAAAATGAAAGAAGTGTTATTAACTACATTTTGTTATGAGTGTCACCTTCTTCTATTTTCAGAGAAGTATTCTTTATTGCATAAATCATAACTAAAATCCACTATCAAAATAAAAAAAAAATTTGTGGTGTTATTTTTAAATACACACCTTTCTAAGTAGGACTCTGCTGTAATACATGATGTCATTGAACAGAGACTGTATTCTCTGTATCCCACTGTACATGTTTTGACTATCACAGCCACAAATAATTTTCCTTATATTTCCAAGTCCATAAGCTCAGAAACCATAAACTTACCAATGATGCTTGGTGGCTAGAAACTACAAAGCAGAAGTGGCTATTGACTTTGCATGTGACAGAAAAGTGGCAACTGAACCCAAATCCATTTTTGTTACACCTCCAGTAAGTCTTTAGGATGTTTTCATCTACTCTTGATTCTGAATAAAAATGATGCTATCTAGAAATTACTGCAGCCAGTAAGTAGTGGAGTTCTTTCCCTATATTCAGATGCCAAATGGAAAGAGAAAGAATTTCAAAGCACTTGTTTTCATACTCAACAACACGTCCACTGAGTTTGTTTTTCACTGTTCTTATAGCTGCAGAGTTAAATGATGCCACTCACCATGCCATGAGCTGGACAAAATAATCACTCTTCCACCCTCAAATCATTCTGTTCAACTGTGTGTTTTCAAACTGTTCCTTCCAAGTCAAATAAATCCTAGTCTCTTCTTAGTAGGGTCACAGAACAGAACCACATCTACAGAATTAAATAACCATAGAATTAAACTAAGGCCAGGTTAGATGGAGCCTTGAGCAACCCGATTTAGTGGACGGTGCCCATGGCAGGGGGACTGGAACCAGATGATCTTTAAGGTCCCTTCAACCCAGACCACTCTGTGATTCTATAACCAAAAATCAGTTTGCAAACACTTCCATAGCTTCTACTCATCATTTAACAACAGGTATCAGCTGTATAATCAGATAAAACTCAATTTTAGGCCTTTTTGTCATAGGGCAGTTTGAATCTAGTCCTCTTTATTAAATAGTGAAATGTTATTGTCAAAGTTATGACCAAAGTTATGAAATAGTCTAACAAAATTGGGGTTTGGGGGTAATTAAATCTTTCAGTGCCTCCTTTAATAATTCTAGAAACATGAGGAAAATCTTGTACTGTCTTTGCTATAAAAGCAGGAAAAGCTGAGAAAGATTAATACCTATATTCATGTATTCCAGCAATGCTCTGCATTAAATGTGATATTTTCCATATAAAAATGGAGTGAATGTTGCAATTTATAACTATTAAGACATCTTGTGATTTATACCAGTCATTAATAGGGAAGAGATATTTTCCACTTCTTGTATTCTGTACTTTTCTGAACACTTTCATTCAAATTTCTTTTTATTAAAAACTCTTATGGAACTGATTGCTGGTTTGGACTTGTATCTAACTCACACATAACATCTTGCACACAGATATGAAGTCATTATTGTTAGTTACAAATATTTGTAGATATTATTAGCCCTGGATTCATTCACGTTTGTCCTGTATACTTAACATATAGTTAAAATATAACTAAACCCATAGCTTTGAACAGAATGGAGTACAAATAATGGTAAAAACTGATCATCAGTGGAAATATGAAGTCCTGCAGAAGTAAAAAAATCTAATTCCTGTAATGCCTCAAGGAGCAGAACATCCAGTTAAACTGGAAAATGATCAGACTACCCACACAAACTGAATGCAAATAAAAACTTAATGCTTGTGCCTGAAAACCCTCTGCTCAGCTTCTAGGATCCAGCTACTATCTATATCAGAGATTTTAATTCTAAATTCCTTTGCCTGATACTTTAGTTGTACTGGAAAAAGAGAGTATTTCTGTAACTACCTGCAAATTAGATCTTCTGATGACTATTGATACCTGGCTAAATAATAAAGGAAGCCCCATTGTAAAGGGACACACAAAAGTTGGCTTTACTGTAAAAAGAAAGTAAAAAATATATCTATATTCCACCAGAATATCAACTTTTTTATATCTCATTTCCATCTGATACTGTAATGAGAAAAGCCAGAGTTATAACAGTAGATGTATTGCATCATCTCTGTAGTGCTTTTCTCTGGAGCAGAACTGTACTCTAGAAATTTTAAGATTGGCACACAGAAAAAATACCAAGGAAGTGAGATGTCCTAAAAAACTTATGTTAACTTAGGTAAACTTTGATCATCACGCACCCAAACTCCTGCAAGTATGATAAATCCACCTTACCAAATGAATGCATTCTTTAATCAAAGTTTAATTTGAATTGGAGTAACAGTAACCAAAGAGGAGAGTTTTGTGAAAAAGATGGGCAAACCTCAGCTTTTTCTATTTTCATGCATATTTAAACAAAATTAGTTGCCAAAAGAGTAACTAAGTTAAGAATACACCTTTCCTATAGCAGGAGCAACAAGGACATGTAGGAGACAGTGGAGAGGGATCCTCCCTAAAGCCTTATTCTGTAGCTTCTCACTATTTCAGTCTTCCCTTGACCTTGGGAGTGCATCCTCTGAGACACAAACCAAAACCGACTACCAGAGTTGTGACTGCAGCACCAAACCAGTGCTGAGCAGTTTATTTGCAGAGTCTGAAAAGTTTAATTACATCCTGTCACACTCACCAGCGTTTCAGGCCTGCACATCCACAGCTCCTTGAACAGTTGCATATTCTCTGCATTCACTTATAGAGCACTATGCTCTATGACTTGCAAGAGTTCAGCACACACTGCCTCAGGTCTCCCTTGCCTTCTAATGTTTCTGCATCAGTAGCCTGAGTTTATACCAGTTCACAGCTACACAAAATGTACTGCTTTCATTCTGGCATTTCATTCTATTTTCAAAAACACTTCTAGGAATGAGTTCAAGAAAAATAAATTTTCTCAAATATTGAGCAGTTTCTGATTTTGGAGATCTTACCACGTTATTGAGATGGCCATCTATGAGCCCCTAGGCAAATTTTCAGTACTGTGAAACAAGGGAGACACACACTCCTTTCAGCACCACCAGCATTTGATCATTTAAACAGCCATATACATTATGAAATTAAGTCCTTGAAATTTTTACTCTATCCTCAGGCACTCTTTAAACAAAGGGTGCCTACATTTACTGAGTGAAAAGATGTTAGGAAAAACTTCTTGCAGTGAAAACCGCAGAAACAAGAAAAACACCAGTTTAAATTTTGAGCCACAGCTGGCAATCAAAAAGGTGCTGGTCAGCATCTTCAGCAGAAAGGAATCCCTCTTCTGCTCCTTATATTGTTTATCAAATTAATTACTGGACTTTGCTTAAACAAGAGTACCTTTCTCCACTTTGGGTTTGGTTTGCCTCTAAATTCTGAGTAGTTTAGCAGCAGCTGGCCTAAGCAAGAAAGTTACTAAGGGCTATTATGACCCTAAATGCCTCTATTTTCTTTGTGGCTCTTTTACCCAACGACCAACACCAAGCCCATAACTCACACTATATTTAGATTAAGCAATCCCAGTCCTTGGAACAAGATGCTTAGGTCGTTTCAATTACTCCAGTCTAAAAGCAATCACTGTCCTCAGTCTTTGTGAACGTTACAACTTGTTGGATTTTTCTTGAAATGTGTGCATTCTTAAGAGCCAAACCCATGGAAAAAGAACTGAAACCAAATAACACGAGAGTCTGAAAATAACAGGAGAGATACTGTGGCAGTGTGTGACCTTCTGAACCGTGCACATGGACTGAAGCACAACTCTCCTAATCACATCCTAAATGGTGCATACTACAGTTTGCGTGTAGTTCAAAAGATCTCTTTACACAGCCATGATTTTAAATCCTCATGGACTTGCTTTGGATGCCAGAAACTACTGTACATCTGGAACAAGCTTTAAAAAGGTCACAGTTGAAACTTTATTATTATTGAATCTCGATTATTATTTTATTTTTATATGGTCAAAACCAGTTAAGCAGGCAGTTTCAATGGCTGCAGACATTATCTCCTACCATGTTTCCACCTCAAAAAGGAAGGTGCATGAGTGGATTTTCTGTTTCTGTTTTCTCTCTAAATATGGAGTTACTCAGGCTGACCTGAAATTAGCAGTTCAAAAAATTTTTATTTAAAGTATGCTGGCAACACAAATTCAACAAGCATCTTATAGAGATGTTATCAGCTTGTTCAGATCTGCATCCAGCCTTTAACTCAAATAATGTCTGCCAGTTACACTCTGATCATCCCTGTAGAAACTGAGCACTTGTAGTCAGAACAACCAAAAACACAGATGATGTTGCTGCTGACAAAGACATCAAAGCCCTTTATTCAGATCCATACACACAAAGCATTATGTCACCAGTATACTTACTAACAAGAAATCGTAATTTTTGTGACAATGAAGACCCTGTGACGTCAATAAACTGTAACTTCAGGCAACAAAGCTTTGGCAGTGTTGGGTAGCAGCCCCTTGCACAACTCTCCAAGTTACATGTACAGTCACTCAGGATGTTCAGTAGCTGTTACTGCTTTGAGCTGAGCTAAAACTCTACAAATTATTGGTATAAATGCCACCCTCAATCCAATCTAAATACTTGAGATGACCAGATACAAAATCAAACTGCAAACATGCCACCTACAATCCAGACAAAGTATATTCAGGCTTGCTCAGGAAATAATAGAGGTATTTCCTGGGAAAGGTTTTTAACAGGCTGTGCAACTGTGACACCAGGAAAGGAAAAAAAACCAACAAAACCAGGGTGAAGAAAATCCTGATTCCCTCGTAGCTGAAAGTTCTTCTACAGCTGGCAGCAACCCAGACCAGATTTTCTTCATGAACAGGCTTTTACTTAACTAAAAAGTTTCATTGGAATAAAGAGAGAAGCATTACAAGAACAATGTATGGTAGTTTCCTCTCTCACTCCTGCTAGGTGTACAGACATACTTGTATGCCTGTCCTTACAGGTCTCCTGTAGCAGGAGCTGCCAAAGATCTTGGCAAAGGTGGCCAAATCAATAGGTAAAAATTACTAAAACTGCAATTTGCCATTCTCTACTGGATAAATAGTTATCTGAAATACCCAGTTTTTTGAAAAAAACACAGTTATTATAATAAAGTGAGATATGGCAGCCAGACCACAAAGAACAGTAAAATGTCAAACGTGCAAATAAAGGAAACTCTTGTACACAGACAGGATAGAATGGCCAGAGGATGAACTGCTACAACAGTTGATTTTGGCATGGAATCATACTTCACTGTACTACTTCCTCCAGGTAAACTTCTGCCAGAAATACTGCTGGCCAGAACCCAAACTTTCATCTGACCAGACTCACTGAGCAGAGACCATGCAAACTGAGATGGAAAGAAGTATATTAAAAATATGAACCACCACTTCTTCCAGGCCTCACAAAACAGAATCAAGATGTACTTTCTTTGTTGGACCTTATTCCAAATCCATGGAAGTCAGTAAAGTGGATGTTTCTAACTGTAAGCAGGGATACTTCTGTGTATGTTGTTTGAGGTTTTATTATCATCCATCCAGAACACAAGATTTTTTTCTCTGTTTGTTACAACCATAAGAGAGAAGATGAACACATGGAACTAAGAGTGGTTCACAGAGTAGGTATAGGGCTGACCCCAGGTGCATCCAGCTTGTACCAATACACTCTTTCACCATCCTGTACTGTATCTTCTGTTGGCAGTATTCATAATGTTCTCACTACAACTCTGCAAAATGTTATTTTGCAGAAATGTAACTCTGTAGGCAGAAAAAAAGAACAGTTGCTGCAGTCTTTCTTCTAAAGTATTAAATTATAATGAAAACTCCAATCATTTAATATGATCAGGACAGAAATTTTCAGCTCTGGCACTTACCCACTCCTATGATATGATGGATAATCCTGATATTTAAAAAAAAAATCTGCTCATCTGTCTCCTCTCCCACCCCATCAAACCACCAAGTTATTCACAAACACTTGTATAAACTGGAAGAGGAAACTGAGCCAAGACCAACATGCTCAGCTTCAAAAATGATGTCATTCCCTTGTGTTGTATCACTTGCTCCCTTTTGAATCCTCATGAAGTACAAAATATAACAACATGCATAAACTTTGCTTAGCCTCAGTTTGTAACATTCAGGTTTAATTCAGGGCTTGAGCTAAAGGGCCTTACTTCAGAACATTGAATTTGAGAATCTCCAAGGTTGGAAAAGTCCTTTAAGATCAAGTTTAAATGTCAACCTACCACCATCACTGTAACTTCTAACCCTCTAAGCCATATCACCCAGCAATTTTTACCTCCACAAGATTTTAAGTGTTGTCATTTCTGATTTCAACAAAATATTTTAACTCCTCTGTATACTGTGCCCCCTTTCTAAATATAGCCTGAGTTTCCTGTCTGAAAAATTGGTCTGGCTTCAGATGCTGAAATAGGATAATTCAGAAAATTTTTCCTCCAGTCATCTGATACTTTGACAAGTGCTAGAGGGCAACAAATAATAGTGCTACTCTTCATAATAATTCTGATTACAGCTATATCCTGTGAAGTATAAATTAACAAAAATGCAGATCAGTCGTACAATGACTTTATTAACAAAAAAATAATTGATACCTTTATACATGTTTAGTGATGTTCTATGCTGGACAAGATGATTCAGGGAAGGAAAAAGCACTCAGGTTTAGCCTCAGCAAGAAACATTTATGAAAATGGTCACAGTTATGCTTTTCCCTAAAAGATACATCACTCCTCAGATCAGAAATGCATGATACCGTGTTAATATCTGGCTTTGTTAACTGCGTTTGAAGACAACTTGTGACTACAGAAACTACCTTGGAATAAGGTGGAATACTGGCTTATGCACTCAACAGTATCTCAGTCCTCCCCTTTTACAACTGCCTTTCTCTTGCCCTGTGAGTGTGCTTGGTTTCTGTGCATTAGTAAAATTGTCTGGCTGTTCAGACCCAAATCACCTGAAATTATTTCCTGCCTGCAGCATCTTAATTACAATCTAAAATAGGTTTGAATGTAAAGAGTCTTGTTCCAATTCCTCCAGCCATGGGCAGGAACACCTTTCACTAAACCAGGCTGCTCAGAGCTCCATCCAACCTGGGAAACTTTCAGGGATGGGGCATCCACAGCTTCTCCAGGCAACCTACTCCAGTGCCTCATTCCCCTCTGAGTAAAGAACTTCTTCTTAATATCCAATCTATATCTATCACATTTCATTTAGAAGCCATTCTCACTTGTTCTGTCACTATATGCCCTTGCAAAAAGTCTGTAGGAAAAATCAGCTTGTCAAGAATGGGGCCAAGTGGGAACCTGCAACTCAGAAGTCCATTGCAAAGGTTCCATAAAATGAAAAATGACAGGGCAGCCTCCCAAAATCTTTTATATGAATCTCTCTTTTGCTGAGGTACTTCGATCTCAACAATCCCTGCAGATATCAGATATAAAATGTGCTGACAGCATAGATGTCAAAGACAACATACCTTCCTTTCACTCTGACAATTTATCTTTTTAGTAATAACAAGTTCTTTCCATGGATTTTCGTGCCTAACTCGTGACAAGAGCTGGAAAACAGAGTGAAATAAGCACAAAGGCAAGCCACAAGAAATGCTGTGGGCTGGCAGCATCCCAACAATTTGGGGAGCAGAATAAAGGGCTGCCTGCTTGCAGCTTCCTCCTGCTTGTTCTATCAAGTAAACAAGAATCCAAAGAACATTTTAAAAATGTTTTTCCATTAACTTGGCTTTCCAGAGCTTTGCCACCATTGAGCTCTTCCAGGAAGTGACAAGATATACATTCACATACACAGTATATATATGTATACAAGTATATATATATATATATATATATGTAGCTGTGTTAGCAGAGGATGTCACAGAGAAGGATTGCTATCTCAGTCTCCAAAGGAAGGAAAAAACCACCCTTCTTGCCTAAGCTAGCAAAAAATGCTAGCTAGCTAAGCAAAAAAACATAAAACACCCAGTCCACACAGCATGAGAGACAGGGAGGGAGGCTATGAAGGACCTGCAGAAGTGCCCCAGAGCTCCCCTAGACCCACCTTAATGCTACAGCAACCATTTTGGGCATAGAGCAGATGATCAGGGACTAGCAAACCACCCCAAGACAATTAATGCCTGCATTGATGGGTTCAACTTAAAAAAAAAATGGAGTTGAATATTTGTAGTCTAATGACACATGTAAAAATATAGAATTATATAAGAATATAATTTCTTGTATTTCACATGTGTATTGATATAGAAAATACAGTCAGTTCCTTTGCCAGACGTTGAACTGCTCTCCTCAGCTGCTTTTAATTTTTGGAACCTCTTTAAAATGTGCAGATTAGCTCTTTTGTAAATATTTTAGCCAGTCATAAATATTCAGCAATATAAAGAACAGTAAGGTCAAATACTTTCTTTCCATAGCAGTTTAGTCTTTCCACAACATTTTATGAAATATTTTGTGAAAATCAAGCCTCTAACAATGTAATTAAATATAGGCTCTCTTTCTGCTTGTATTAGAATTAAAACACACAGATTGAGATTTAAGCAACTGGTGAAAGGCACCCTCTGCAGTGTTTAAAAGTTGCCTCCTCAATCTGAAGAAACTTGGAAAAGTTTTTTAAAGTACATATACAACAAAAAACTTTATAATATTATATATTATATCGTATATAAACTTTATAATACCTACTTCCCTGAAACAGGAATCAAAAGGAAGCCCACAGAAGTATTATATACACAGCAGGTTATATATGTAGTTAAGACCATGCCAAACTAGTTGATATCTCAGAATTGACTGGACATTAATTGTTGCACCCCTCCCTTATATTGGTCTAGTGACACAAGGATAAAAATCCTTTTATTCCCTTAACTTCCTGTAACCTGCCTTTCAAAACCTACCTGGAGGAGGAGAAATAGGAGATAAACAAAATATTAATAGGAGGTTAAGAAGCCAGCTCCAGGACAGAAGGCCTGGAAGATGAGGTGTGTTGTATCCCAGACATGAAACATTTGCATTCCAAAGCACTGGAGGAGAATGAGCTTCCAAATAACAAAAGAACCTTGAGATGCATCACTCCCAGAATTCATCTAAACGAAAGAAAAATCTCATTCATTGCTATCATAATTTTCATCTAAACAGAATAGATTGAAAATGTCTTCACAGCCAAACTCCTTGCCATCTGCCTAATGCACTGATTAAATGATATTTTCTCTCAATTATTTGCTTCACAGTATTTTTATTATTTAAATCAAGTTGAACAATTTCATATTGTACAAAACTAAGGCTAATGGGAACATTAACATTACTGAGTCAATAACTGGACAAACAACACAGAGCTTTAATTGATGCTAGGATTGTTTTGTTTGACATAATTGTTTTCAGATACAAAAATGCCCATCCCTTCTAAAAAAGAAAAATTAGTGCTAGAGAGTATAATTATATCCTCACCACAGAAGGCAACAAGGAATGCACATTTTAGATATCTAAATCCAGAGAAGGTTCTTAAATGTAGGAGTGGAGGAATTGGAGGTTTGCTAATTATGATTTCAAAAGTATTGAAGAATCCAGTTAATGTCATGTCTCCAGTTCTTTTTCAAGACTCAGCTTACCAAGAATCATACCATGTCTAGAATATTACAGAGCACTAGGACATCTAGTGAGTGAAAAATATATTGCAAGTAGAATTACTGTATGCTATGTAAACTAAGCAGTGCTGGGTTTAGTTATGAGAGTAAGAAGTCTATGGGATCATTGCTGCAGGTTAATTATTACCACATGACTTTTTCCACTGTACATTTACAATTCTTACAGTTCCCAGGGAAAGAAATGACTCTGCACCAAAACCTACCTGGCATGGGATCCCATTGCAATGCTCTGGTCCTTCATCAGGTTCTTGCTTTAGTAAAGACCTAGAACAACAGGAACTCAGAGAATCATGTTTACATGGTGCAGATCTGGCATTAAGTCCTACCCATTAAACAGAAACCTGACATACTTATCACTAGAGACCATGAGTATTTAAATTACAATTCAGAAATTGGGATGAATCACATGGCACAGGATGTCTAAACCATCCTTTCAAAAGGAAACACAAGCTTTCCACAACTTTGTTTACATAAAGTACAACAAAAACCCGGAATTACTTAATTCCTGATTAATAAAAAGATGAAACTAATTATTTTCCCTAATGCCTTGGCAAACACAAAAATTTGTTCAAAATTTGTTTCAATTTGCTAAAAAAATAGTTTCAAAAAATTTGCCATCATCAGCTTCAAATACATCAGAACTGCTTCTTAGGTCTCACAAAATAAAGAACATTAGTTCAGAGCAGATCCCTTCATGTTCTGCCAGGAAAACATGGAAAAATACATAGGAAAGATGTAACACCAACACAAGAATAGCTTTGAGAAACAGAAATGTACTCCTTGAAACTGAAGTTGAAATTATCAAATGATCACAACAAAAAATTGGAGGGTTAGAAGAAATTAATCAATGTATTGTAACAGGTTCATTATAAGTTGCATGGTTTAGAAATCATAAGAAATGTTCAAATTCCTTGAAATTGAAAACTGAGGTCAAATTCCCGGATTTTTGTAATTTTCCTTATCAATTTATCCTTTTTCAACCTAAAAAAATAGTATTCACTTTTTTACACAATAAATAGCATATACTGTATATACACCACATCTATATTTCTTTCCCTATCTTTCACTAAGAAAAATATATTCTTTATAACAGGAGCAATAGTACAAGGATTTATCTTTTTCCTTCAAAGAACTTCAGGGGAAAAACATGTACTTTCCCTGTCTGCTGACATGTAGGTAGATCTTACATTACCCTGGTTGGCCAGACATTCTTGGTTTAGGACCCTGCTTAGGTTTTAATTGCTTACGTTTAACCTGGTATTTTCAGATTTCTTGGTATGCAAACTTTACTTTTTGTGATGTTGTGTGAAAATTTTGGATTGAAAAGCATGGAAATCCCATAAATCTTGACTTCAGACTGACTTCAGTTACCTAAGAGACTTTTCTTCCTCACATTGATTAGGATTCCATCATTAGTTATTTTTACATATCAAAATACTTTTTTACAAATCTCTTGTATAATCCAGCCAGAAACTCCTCAACCAGAATTTCTCAGAAATTTCTAAACATTTCACTAGTTGCAACATGTCTGTATTTTAAAAGGTGTTTGCACAGCTTTTGGAAGGCAGAAGAAAAGGGAATTAGGTAAGCTAGAAGCATAGTAAACACAAAATCAAAGGTTATATACTGGGTATTTCACTGTAATGAAAGAATATATTTTTAAAGCACATCAATTGGATTTAATTTAGAAGATTCTGTTTTTTTCACATACCACAATCTCCAATACTGAAATATCATTACAACACTGTACTCTGAAAATTTATGCGTATCATCACCTACCTACCTCATCATTGCCTCAACTGCACAAGCTTCAGAAGTCTCATACAGGTTTCTTCACAAAAATCATCTCCCAGACCATTTGCAGGGAGTTTAATTTAACAGAGTAAAAATTTAGGATTATTATTTTTAGCTTTTCTTTGTTATGATACTTTCAGCACAACAGACAATGATGCTAGGGACCAGCTGCACAACCCACACTGTCCATTGATTTGTGATTCATTTTGGTGCTGCTTAAGTGATTCTGGAAACTCCCCAAGAACTAAGGATATTCATGCTCCTAGTGACTCTTCTGTCCTACCCAAAACCTACATAACCACACAGACAAAATCTGTCTTTTTAAGTTCTAAGACTTGCTTCTCAGTTTTCTCCATCTGACTGTGAATTAACTATGAGACACTAACAACTAAAATCTGACAGACAGGGCCAACTTATGTCTGGGAGGAACTGGAACCCAAACAAATAGAAATTTAGTTTTGATTGGCCAGTAGTGTTGCTTACCAAAAAGCACAACATGCATGAGTTGATTCTCAGTAAATTGCTGGAACATTAGTTTACAAATCAACAACAAACTTCCTTAACTTTCACAGCATCTTGAGATTTTGTTGTTTGCTTGTTTTTCATGAAAGTGGGACGCAACCCAGGTTTGTAAGGAAAAAATACCAAACATAAGAGTCAGAATAAAGTTGTACCAGTGACTAGTAATAGACACAGCTTATCTCAAGACACAGCTCACGCTAGAGAAGCTGTGGGCTGAAAAGGCATGGGTTGGACATGCAGATCTGATGAAGCAGCAGATCCCTGTACAGTAGATTCTCTCCAAAAGAGTATTTGCACACCATGGAAAAAACCCACACACTTCTACAGTATAATCTGCCTTTCTCAAAGACCATTGCTGCACTCTGAGCACGCCAATATAGAACATAATATAAATAAAAACATAATATAAAAAGATATAAAACAACATAGTGGGAGTAGTTTAGAAGGCAGGGGTCTGAAGTTAGATGAGATCAAAGCAAACACAAGTAACTTTCATTTTTCCTTTGCCTCCAATTACTTGAGAGAAATTTTAGGAAAGGCTTATCAGATTTACACTGCTGAGAAATTTCTCAAAAACCTCCCTGCTTGGACACATATCATAAACTTATTACCTGAGAAAAAAACCAGCCTTTAAAACCACTCTTGGAAGTACAGAGCACTGCAACCAGTGCTTGATGCTACACATCAAGCTACATTTGAAATCTATGACACAGACTCTCATCTCTACCCTCCCTCCTCCAGCAACAGGGAGAACTCGTTTATCCAGAAAGCTGGATTATAAACTGTGCCTCAAGCTGCAGTGAGTCAAGGTTTCATATTAGATTGGTTGAGCTGCTGTTGCTTTTGTCTTACAGTAGTTTTTTTTTATTCCCCTAAAAAACTACTGACGGAATCTACTACTGCCCAGCTACCAAGGAGTGGACTTAAAGTGCAGAAAAGTAATCTAAAAGTTATCTTTTATAACTGGGAAGAGAGAGGAAAACTTTAACTAAGTAATAACTTCTCTGTACATAGTATTTATTTGTGTGGTATTGCACACACATAATTAGTTATAATTTACTGCCAAGGTTTTCCTGGGGTTTTGTTTTTCAAAGGGCAATCACTTCTGCCTTTTAATGTTAGTTCCAGACATTGTTTGAACTTGGTTTATGCTCTACCAGTAAGTTCTTACTGTATTATTTTTAAAAGTTCACATTTCCAAAGTGGATTTAGTTGCCTAGAAGAGCATGCCTTTAATCACAATCAACAACATGGCAACAAAGTAAGAAACAAAATTAAAGCCATGGAAAACATGTCATGATCTGGTTTCTAGATAATATTTAATTGCATTTGCTTGAGACAGTGCCTTTTATAGTGATGTATCACTGGTGCAGTTCAAGTACTCCTTTACATGCCAGCCATTACCAAAAACCCAGATAATTGGAAGTCTCCAATATCACCCAGCTATGCAGTGTAACCCAGCCTCCTGCACCCTGTTTCCTGTATGTGTTTTTCACTTGGCAATAAAAGTGCTAATTTATGAAAGCTAGCACCTTTCAGACATGCTATAACTTTGGCAGAGAGAAGTTGCTTAACATGTCCTTGATCTACCAAAGATTCGGATACATAACTTGTGAATTTTAAATGAAGTTCTTTGATTTCATTACAAGGCAACATTTTTGACCCATTATATATTGTCTCAATGTTAATTAAAGAGCATACTGTGTAATTCTATACACAGCTAGACAAGAATTCTTTTTTGAGAACATGATTCAAAAGCTCATGATTATTCAATTTACTTCCCTTTTGTGTTAAGAAACTGAAGCAATGCTAAAGCTTAGCCAAATGTTTTTCATATATTTCAAAACACACATATATATTAAGACTATGAGAGAAGTATATATGAAATCTTTATGCAAATAAAAATATAATTTCATATATGTTTCTACTCATGAAAAAGTCCCAAGATAAAACAGAACGAAAATGCTTCATAGTACTACAAGCCAATTCCCAGACAGACTTTGTAGATCCCATCATTAGCTCATGAGGTGTGTCTTTCGCTTACAGTGATATGGTCTAGAAAGTCTGGATTGCAAATCCTTCTTGGATATGACACAAAATGACAATTGAATACATACAAAATTAAAAGGAAACAGTAGCACAGTATTGCAATATCTGTAAAGTCAAAATGCCAATTAAATGTTTCTCTTCCTAGCCAGCCTCTTGTTGAGTAGACAGGGAAACACAAGTTGCAGTGCACAAACATGAGTTACCATCCACACATTCATATCCTGCCAGCCAGCTGTGTGCAGCAAAAGCTTAACTCAGACACTAATGGCCACAGTTGTAAAAATAAAAAGGGTTTTAGCATCAGTAGAGGAAGTACATTTTCCCACCTCAGTCCTTTCCCTGAAATACCACTCAAACTGCATCCAAACCCAACCTAAAACTTGCCACAGAGAGCAAAAGACTAAAATATTGTTCACTCAGCATTTAACATACAATTTTTTAAAATCATAAATACGATTAAAAGATTTTTCATAGAATTTCTGGAAAAAAAAACAGAACACTATTTCTCAATAGCCAACTTGCTATTTTCATTCATTTCTCCCATGGGTACTTAGGTGAGAGAATATATTACTCTGTTTAATCCTTCTGCTGAAAGCATTTTACTGTGCATATGTAAGTAAAAGTCCTTGGATTAGAGACTGAAACTCACATATCATATTTTCTAGGCCACTGGCTCTGGAATTACTATTACCTGTAAGCTATTTTAGAAAAAAACACAACCATTTCAAGAGGAATGTCAAATGTTTAAAGAGGAGAGAGGTCAAATTCTGTAAATTGATTGATAAGGACAGTAAATGAACAACAAATCACTGGTCTAACATAACTAGGCATGAAGTAGATTAACATTTTCAGTGACTGTACCAACCATTTGAACTGCTTTACAAGATAATTATGCTTTAAAAGTCTCAAAGGCTTAAAGGTAAGTGGCAACGTTCAATAGTTTTAAAAGGCATAAATTTGAAGCTTATTGTCCTTACTCCTGTTTAAGCCTTTTAATCCTGAAATTTTATACCTCCGAAGCAGTCTTAGAAGAACCCTAACAATTTCATGTATGAACAACACACCCAGACCACCTGAAATAACAAAAAAGTATGGAGATTTTTTTCCAAGATATGTTTGTGTTGGAATCTCATGAAACAGGATCAGTACATCCTTTCATTCAGGAGATTGTATAAAATACTTTAATTTTTAAAGCTGTTCAGCTTAACATGAAAGCAAAAATAGTTCCCTGGTCAGCATTTAAACATGGACTGTATAAATAAATCAATAATAACAACAGCCTAAAAATCCAGTTAACAAAAAGAAAAAAAAAAGAAAAAAATCATCAGCAGCACCTAAATTCTAGAGTTTCTTCAATTTACATTTTCTGTAACATTTTGTATTGCTACCTGATTAAACCAGTATTCCTTGCTAAGTTCGTTGGGGTTATATTACCCCTACACCAAGAATGCTGTCAGTTTTACCCTCCCACTTTCCTTCCTGAGAAGGAAAAGAATTTGGCTATGAAACAAAACTAAAGTCTGAAAGCCATTTGAGTTTGAAGTACTACAAGGAAGTTTCATACAGCTTATGTCAACTGCAACGGGCTGGAACATTACAAACGAGTGCCAGCCAAAAGCTTTAATGTTCAACCCTGTATCAGTGCAGCAGCTTTGGTACTTAGCTTAACAAATATCACTGTCCAGATTCTACTGATGAGGCAGGCATACCACAGCCATCTTGCTTTCCTCCTGGGTACTGACATTCTACACATCTTTCAGGAACTGATAGGTAAGGATGGATGTGCTAACGTAAAGAGGAAATTAAAGAGTTTCCCCTGATCAACATTTACCAAAAAGGATCTACACATTATAAATTTCACACCTGTACAACCACATATGGTGGTATTGTACAATAAAACCTGCAGGGGTTTTTGTTGTTTTAGTCAGACTCAAAGAGAAAACATTCTAGCATCTATTAACATCTTGGCATTGGTGGATGACTCACCAACTTGTTGCCTTAATCCCAAAACAAAACCTTGCACTGTTTAAATAAATTACCTGTGAAAGTCAATGACCTATTTTCCAAAGGACCTACACACAGAAGCAATTATTTTCATATGTATCCAGCTGAGTTTAAGTACTTTCCATTACTTAGTGCTAGAGATAATTTTAGTAGTAAGTCCTGTGAAAGAAACCAAGGTCTGAGTCCTTTGTAACGATATCATTAGCACCAACATAACTGAAACATAATTGAATGCAACCTTGCATCTGTCCACAGCATAGTTCAATAGGTTTTATGAGCTTCTGGTATACCACTTTCCAAATTGCCCTGATCTTTTTCTGTAAATCCATATTTGTGCGTGAATTAAATACTTGCAATTCATGTTTCAGTCAGTGTAAGCTGGGCCAACCAAATATTGAAGTCCATACAATTAAGAAAATACCTTCACATTTTCCAAAAATTTGCCCCACTTAACTACAGCTTTAGAGAATTGTCTAATACACCACTGTAAAATGAGCTACACATATATAAACAGGGATATCACCTTACATATGAAATGGAGGCTTTGGTAACTGAACAAGCTTTAGGTCAGAGGCCTCAAATTCCAGATGGCATGACTGCTTTAGGCCTTCTTTATCAATGATCTCCTTAACACATTTCAAGTTAACCAAGTATTCATATGCTTTACTAGATCAGAGTGATCAGATTTCCTTTTTGGTATTGAATTTAAACATAGCTCCTGATGTTGCCCCTGTATTTTAATTTGCACTCACTGCCTCTTCTCTCACTGGGCACTACTGGGAAGGGTCTGCTCTCTCTCTCCATCCATCAGGTATTTACAGACATTGCTCAGACATTACTGAACTTTCTCCCCCTCATGCTGAGCAGTCACAGCTCTCCCAGCTTCTGCCTGTCTGATGCTGCAATCCTTTAATCTTCCTTGTGGTCCTTCACTGAGCCTGCTCCAGAACATCAGTGTCAGTCTTTATTGGCATGCCCAGGAATGGGCACAGCACTCCAAACGTGCTCTCAAGCAGTTATGGTACAAGGGACAGCCTGCTTCCCTTTGCTGGGCAATGCTCTTCTTCCTGCAGCCCAGCAGGCTGCAGGCTGCACTTGCCACATTCATCATCTGGTAGGGCTGAGGTGAGGCTGACTACTGGCCTGTAGCTCTGCATATACACTCCTCTTGAAGCCTGGGTGGACATTCACTTTATTCTAGTTCTCAGAACCTCCCCTTATCACCAAACCTCTCAAAGATAGTTGAGAGTATCCTTACAATATTTTCCACTTCCTCAGCATTCTCAGGTGCAACCTACCAAATCTGACAGAGTCACATATGTCATTACTAGCCCCAAACTTCACACCCCTGACCAGTTCTCCCTGGTTTGTACATATCAGGTCCAGCAAAGAGCCTGTGTTTCCCCAAAGAGCCTGCACCCATTTGTTGCAGTACTCCAGCCACGTAAGCTACCCCTCTGTATCTCTGTAATCCCAGTGACATGATAACCCCGGAACTGATGTTGGCCTTGAATTCCTTCTGCACTAAGCCAATAATTGTTTTAAAATTTGCTACAAATGGCATCTTTAAAATAACCTAGTTAATACTGCTGTCCAAAAGAATAATTACATTACAATATATACAAAAGAAATTCAACAACGAGAGAGGAAAGGTAGAAACAATCTTGTGCATTTTATTGGTATTGAGGTACAGTCCCATTACAATTTATCTTTTCCTTTTTTTCACTAAAATGCAATATAGAAAAAACGTAGAAAACCTGATTGGTCAACGAGCAGTAAACACAAAAACCTGCTTATAACAATGGAAAAAAAAAAAAAGAAAGGCACAAAGCAATTTGCTTTGGACCTTTAACTACACAGAACTTTACCTTTATGGACTATAACTTCTTTCTGCACAGAGATCCAACACAAGGGTTAATCTTGGGCTTAGAAAGGACCATTGGTAAAGATGCATGTGGCTGACAGGATACAGGTCTCTTACTCTTCTTCATGGTAAGAACACTGTCTTCCTGTGGGGGAGGCACATGTACCGGTTTCCAAGGAATGGGGTTACAATATGCTGGAGCTGGATACAAATTTCTATCAGCACTCCCTAAAACATTCAGAAAATAAATATAACTAAGAAGGAATATTTACACTACAAGTTTGCCAATGCAAGCAGTCATAATAATTATCTGGATTAAATACAATACGTCTTCAGAGAAAGACAGCACAGGCATACCACTAAATTTAAGTGATCCAAAATAATAAATATCCCACCTTTTGGTTTTTTAAACAGTAACTGGCATATTCTTCACCTCTACTTAAAATAATAACCAGGTTGAATGCTCAGTCCTTTTTGTTCTTAAAAACTGTAAATGTCTACAAATTGGCTATTTTGTTTTACCCAACGACATGATGTATACATTTCAAAGTTTCTAACATGTTATACTGAATGACACAAGTGAGTAGACAAATATTTTTCAAAAATCATTTAAAGAAATGATTGCAACTGTCAGTACACAATGCAGGCCCAACCAAAACATGAAGGCAAGGTATATCACTATTTACAAAGAATAAAGGTTGTTCACCTGCTTTATACATGTTTCTTATTCAGAGACCAGAATTTTGGTCTCAAAACTACTTCTGTTGCAAAGTCAAATGGAAGGAATTATTTTAGTTGCATAGAAAAATAACATGTTTTCAAACAAAAAAAGGACTAGGATTACAGAAACCACGGAAGTGCAATTCAGGTGAAAAGCAAAACAGAAAGGAAATTTTAGCTCAGAATACAGGTTGATGCCCCTGTCCCCTTTCTCACACAGGACTTCTGTCAGCTTCTAGTTGTTCTTGTGCCTCAAAACCCCACCTCTTTTCTAAGGGGGATTCAGGTGTGCTAAGGTGACACACACCTTCTCTAACAATGAAAACTAACTTTACAAGGATGCTGACATAAACAATTTGCTTCACTGGACCCAGTGATTTGCTCTAGTGATTCCTATGCCTGGTAAGAAAAAATCAGATAAAATCATAATTTGGTATGCCACATAATTATCTCAAATAATGTAATTTTCCTCCCAAATATGTCTCAATCTGTTTCCCTGACTTATACCATAGTATAAGTAATAATTCCTATGTCCCAAAATTAGACATTAGATGAATGTCTTAAGCAGCCTTCATTCCACATTAAAATATTAAAAAGAAGGAACCTCAACCCAAAGTCACTACATATTTGTGTACTATATGTACAAACCTGTAGACTTCCCATGTGGGAAACCATAACCATTTAAAGCAGGTTGTGGTTTATTCCTAGCATTTTGCAGCCATTCCTTAAAGATTTTCTCTGATCTTGTTCTCTTCTCCTGTAGCTCAGCCTCCCGTTCTCTTTCTTTTTCCTTAAAACAAAAGAAAATTAAGGTACTCCTAGAAAAGCTCAAGTCTGAAAAAACCCCAACCAACCCCAACCTCCATGTTACTCCAGTGTTTCCCTGAGAAAAGATCAAAGGCTGGTAAGAAAAATGTGTTAATATGCATCTTACTTTGCTGACCATACCACGGTGTCTTTAATGCACTAACAGTGCAACTCTTGAAAGATTTTTCTTCATGCACAACACTGCCATTTGATGTCAATATATTCAATATAAGATTTGAATAGATCAAATCTTAATATGTAATAAGTTACAGATTAGGTAACAATCAGTTCATTAATACCTTCTCCTTTTTCTTCTTTTCTGCCTCTTCAGCTCTCTTCTTCTTTAACCACTCTTTATACTTTATGTCAGCCTTTTCTTGTAACTGCATTTTTTCTAGTTCCCTTGTGGCTTTTTCTGCCATTTCTTTGCTCACCTCTCGTTTTCTTTCTCTTCTTTCCTACGTGAAACATATCAAAGAAACAGAATAGAAATTTTTTAGCATATTTCAATGAGTGATTCTTCTGAGGAATACAGTTAATTCTAACACACAATTACAAACAGAATTATCATAAACCTGAAAAAATATGTGATACTGTAAGCTCTCTGAAGTCAGAACCTATAAATCACTAGATTTCCAGGTATAATAGACAAATGAATTTGTCAAAAAAGACAATAAAAATTTCACTTTCAGGTCTCTGCGAGTTTACTACTCTGTTTTATTTATTCAGATTTTTTTAAAACACTTTAGACACATCTCAGTATTTCTGGGAATGAAATACATGTTGCAATTCTCAACAACGGTGTGTCAGCTTTACTTGTAGTGAATCTAGAGCAAACTACAGTTCCAAATGGAAGCCAGGTAAACTGCCTCCTTCTAAGAGTCACTGAGAGATGCAGATTGTTCAGCACACTTAAGCATAAATTCACAGGAAAAAGAAAGTTCACATAAAAACCCAGTTCATGTTTTATGGTATTCTCTCAAGTTTTTTGTACTCTTCAGTTTATTCACATAGGGACCATTTCAAAAAATCAATCTGCACATTTCTCCTGTTCAAATTATGGAAGGGAAAATGAGAAAACACCTTCTAGGGTAGGCAAAATGGCAACTTGAGTATGAAGTGAAACTGCTGCCTGTATGATTTGGAAGACAGAATACACCAGAGGTATCATTCACTTCTACATCTTTTCAGTGTGTGTGTGTATCAAACAACAATGTTCTGAGGATCTTTATCTAAGCAAATAACCATGTATTCATTGTCCATTTCTTGATCTGAAGAGGGAGGCATCTTCAACTGAAGAGTAACAATAGCTCTCATTTCTGTTCCTTGTAACCTTTCTGAAGTGTCTGGAATCTGCTGATGTGATACTATTGCTGCTTAACTCAGCTCTGAAGCAACTGCATACACATGCAGAAGCAAAAATCTACCAGACAAGCTGTGCACAGGACTTGGATGAGAGGCACAACACTAAGACCAGTTTCCTCTTAATAGAAAAGAGTTGTTGAAAAAATACATTATTTTTCTTTTAAGGAATCTTCTACTTATACACTTCCCTGCACACTCCTCTTGAACAAAGGAGATATGTAATTTAGCAGGAACTTATACTGACTCAGAATTATTACAGTTGGCAGTATGGGTATCAAATGCCTAGAACTCCAGCTGCAAAGTATAATAAATAAATGAAATATAGGAAAAAAACACATTCTCAAGAAAACCAGAAATAAATTCCCATTCCCATTTTACCATTATATGTTACCATTTTTCCCATTAAAAGAACAAAAAGAGAGAAAACTAGAGCTCTCCCTGTGTGTCCCTTCCCCATCTTTCTCCCAGGTTTACTGCACTTATGGAAAATCCAATTATGCATAATGAAGCAGAAGCCATGATACTGCAGCTGGGGACCACCACAATTCCTTCAGCCTGGTCTAAATAGGATACCTGCTTGTCTCCCCATACCAAAACTACCAACAATCCAATAAAGTAGCACACAGAGAATAAACACTTCAGCTTACATTGCCCTGCATCACACTTACCTCACTTCTGCCAGGAAAGTAGCCAGTTTACAGAACTGCTTGAGTTGGTGTGCCCTGTTCTGTTAGCCAACACCAGAAACATTTACTACAATTTTAACATCAGCAGCTTTACAATGCACTGTGGGAATTCCCCCCACAGCACCCCACTCATCTTTTACACAGCTTTTACAAGCTGTGCTTTATTAGCTCTATCTACCATAATCTCCAAGGTGGATGCTCCTTCACATAAAATCATAAGGATACTTTCAGTAGTACTGCTCTGGTATACTCTTGTCAAATATTCTTGTTTGACAACAAAGACTTCTTTGTGTACACAATGCACACAATTTCACAAAACCATTAGAATTTGCTTTTTATCTCTATTTTCTCCTTGATTTTTTGTTGTTTGGTGGGATTTTTTCAACTTCACTTCTAATATATTCTAGCAAACATCAGCATAATCTGTTTTGAAGTGTAGGGAAAATGGTCAACTATGAATACACTCCAATTTCAATGCACATTCCAGAATGTAAAACTACCTGAATTATAAAACAATTGGTCTCATTAATATGACTTCACAACACTGAGGTCTGTACATGTGATAAAACTATTTACAACTAACACTCATGAAAAAATGCAGTTCATTCTGGGAACTAAAAAAAGTTGAGATTCTGAAACGTTTTTATGCTAATGAAGCATGGAAACAAGATCTTTCTTAACATGAAACAAACACTTCCATATTTTAAAATGTTGAAAAGAAAAATTAACATATTTTTGGCAAATTATTCAAACATCACCTTCCTGAAAAAAAGCAAATAACCAATTGTCTAAGCTTTCCCTCCATCTGCATCTAAAATTCATCTCAACCTCTTTTATTCAGAGCTGTTTCTCTGTCTCTTCATTACTAAATACTCCACCAATTCACCAACAACTCCAGCTTTGAGACAGTGTGACTGGGACACATAAAAAGCATTAATGTAGCTGAGAGATACATGTGAGATCTGAGTTAAACTATGGGAGAAGGTGGCTTACAAATATTTCACACATTTTGTTGTTCACTGACTTACTTCTGATGTACACGAAAGTAAGTTACAAAACCGAGGATCATCCAAAATTACAGTCTTTAACTAAGGATCGTATTGTATAAAAGACATGAAAATAAATATAGGAGAAAACTGAAAAAAACTGGGCTGCTTCCATACCTAGGGGAATGATTCCATAATGGAAAACCATTATAAGCAGAAAATGGACTAAAAATCTTTCTAAATACTATAAAAGAAAGGCAGGAAAGCTTCTTAAATTATGTATCTTAAATCCCAAGACTTAGATGAGTTCAGCTACTATCTAGGCTGATTCAAAGTTAAATTAGGTCCTATGTAAACAATAATATGCCATACACACTACCATGAAAGCCACAACTATTGCTAAGTTTTACTTCCAGTGAGACATTCTTAAGACAGGGAGACTCCCTGCAGAATTGCAGACTTTACACTGCCCAGAAATTTTTCTGCAGACAAATCAGAAATGCTTCCTCCTTCTCTCACAATCAAAACACTTTTTCCTTCATAAAGTTAGTGTACACTAACTTTAACAGCTGCTTTAGTAGCCTGTTTTATATCAAGCTTCTGTCACCCTGACCAGCTTTCCCAGATTTTTCCCATCCTCATTGTAAAAGTCTATCAAAAAGGCTATGAATGTGCCTATTAATTAGATGTTCTTCACTCCTTCTTTTACTTGCCTTCCATATACATGTGAGGGAAGAAATTATTTGTTTATGCTTGGTGTTGTTTAGATTGGGTTTTAAAAATTCTCTTTGATTTTGTGTTCAAAACAGTCACAATCTATTCACTAAACCACTAGTAAATTTACATACACTCAAATATGATTGTGGGTATTACATAAATTAAGGTATTGACTGTAAAACATCCATTCACTCATTGCAAGAAAGGCTTGCTCTCCTGCCACCCTACCCAAGCACATAATTAAGGAGAAGGGATACAAATCTACCCTGAAGGTTCACTGCTCTGTGCTGTGATTCCATCAAGTCTCAGAACCTAATGTAGTCTGAGGCAGGTTGGTACTTGGAAATCCCCCACCCAACACAAATCCATGTGTCCCACAAAGCAGTGATGGTGACTGTTCACAGCATGTGTCTTACTCAGTCAGTACTAACTACTAACTTTTCAGGAAAAATCAGACCTACTGGATATGGTGAATGGGCAAAGGATTTTAAAATTTAAAGAAGTGTCCCACTTCCTTCTTGACAGAAGGTAGAAATATTAAATAATTTTCCACTCAGGGAAAATAAAAGCCTAATTGCTTCTGAAACAGGCATTATATCCAACTGGAAGAAAACTAATAAAATATGTATCTCTATATTTTCACATCAATGACTGGCTGGAATGTGTAAAGTGCAGAGAGGCTGGAATGTGTAAAGTGCAGAAGTGCTCTCTGCTCTGCACTTTCTATGTAGACTGTCACTGAGTAGAAATATTTCCAGAAACTAATGATGCAATTGATATTTTCCAGATACTTCTCAAAGCAATCCTTTCCACCTTATGGTCTGCAGAACAACATGTGACAACAGTTTTCTTTTCACAGGTAGTGCTCTACATCACAGCTGTTTGCTGACATCTTACCTAGCATATTCTAGCATCAGTTAATGCTGAGTGATGGCAAAATACAGGAAAAGCTCACATTGCCAACATCAGAACACACATCAATGCACTTGTTTATCCTCATAATAGTCGTGGACATCAACCACTATTAGTGGCCTTGGAAATCTGGGTCATTCAGACAACTGTAACTGTATTTCCAATTTTGCCCTATAACACAACTCAGTGACCAAGCCCAGCCCACACAAATACTTATTTAATCTCTCCAGAATTTCCAGGTGAAAACAAAGAGAGGCTAGAAAGGAGGTCAACAAAGGTCTGAGCTGCAGATGTCTCTTGACAAGCTGGTTTGTGTCAATTTACTGCTGAAGTTCACACAGTCAGTGCAGACCCCACTGAAGTCTGGGAACTGGATCTTTCTCCCAAATGGTGTTCATTTCATGTGGGGACTCAATGTATGTGACAAGCATAAAGTTTTAGTGTACTTTGTTCCTGGAACACTCTTGTGATCTTCAGAAGAATCTGAACCTGAAGAATCTGAATTCCTCTTCCACAACTCTGTCTAAAACTCATTCTAACACTCACCATGAGAAATTAGTTCATTCTACTTACAGAAATCTAAAGGTAATTAAGATTCAGGTACAACCTAAAATTATAACCATGGCATGGATCATGCATGACATCACAGAAAAATTCTGTGTAAAGACTTTTCAGGTCCAGGGAGTAAAAGACCCACAATATGAAAAAAAAAAAAAAAAAAATCCTTAAGAAATTAAGCCCAGACTCACAAAAAATTTAGATATGTAAAGACAGATTTAGGTATGTAAACAGAATATTTTAATTCTTAAATACAGTTAGTTCTCATGATTGGAAAGCATTTCTACTAGAAGCTTCCCTCACAAATACACTTCTTGAAACGGCTCAATCTTAACAAAAGTTGACATCTTAGCATCTCTTTCAAGTCTAAACTGCCAGCAAAAACCACAGTACATCAGGCTCTACATTAGCAACCAGAGCTTTGACTCAACAACAGTTCAGCTGTAAGAACATTAATCTAAGCCAGGGAAGATCTGGATTTCACTACATTTCTGCCAGAGGAGATTCCAACTAACATGTCCCCAAGCTGCAGGCTGTGATGACAGGATTCTCCACTTCTTCTGTGGCAGTGGTACTATTCCTCACAAATTAATTAACAACTCATTGCATGAAAGAAAGAGAGCATGAGCAAGCATAGCTTTTGAACTTAAAAGTCATGCTCAAGCTGTTGAACAACCTGCACTCTGTATTAACCATGCTGAGACAAAATACACATTAAATAAAAAGTCTTTGGTGTAAGAGTTGGCATCTAGGTGTCTTTTCTGGGAGGAATTAGCACACCAAAAAGAGAAGTCTGCTCCAAGAACGCTGCCATCCATTACTACACAGTGTGTTGGTTCTAGGCTTTCATATACTTCTTACTGCTTTTTGCTTCTCTAAAGGCTGTCAGCCAACAGCACAGTAAATGGTAAGAGCAACATTTTCAATGAAAAAGCATTCAAACAGAACTTTTCCATCCTGTACCTAGTTTCCATTAAATATTATGGTTTTCAGTAACTAAAGGGGACTTCTTGAAAAGAAAAGAACAATACAAGCCATTGAACATCCAAATTCGACTTTTAATGCCTGCTTGGTCATACTAACTTTTAAGGAAAAAAAAAAGAAGTGTTACCTCCTTCTCTATTCAACAATGCAGAAAGTAGAAATGTTACAGTCAGTTTTAGATTGGTATTAGAATAATTGTTTTTTCCAATGGAAAACTGTAACTTTACTACTTGTGCTGTTACAACTTTGCTAGGCATCACATTACTACAGCATAAAGAATTACATGCAAAGACTAAATACAAGGATGTTAACAAAATAAGTTTCAGAATTACAGTTATTTTGGAATGCAAGTATTCCTCTTTGGGGATTTCTGTTACTGTTGCAAACATATGCATAACACATGTAGTGGGTTTTGGCTTGGATGGAGTTAATTTTCTTCATAGCAGCTCCTGTTGTGCTGTGTTTGGATTTGTGAACAAAATAGTGTTTGTTGATAACACAACAAGTTCTCACTAGGCAGTGCTTACAAAGCTGCAAGATCTTTTCTGGTTCTCACCCCATCCCACCAGTGTATAGTGTGGGGGTGCACAAAGAGTTGGGAGGGGGCACAGCCAGAACGACTGAGCCAACCAAGCTCAGTAATAAAAGCTGGTGGGAGCAAGTGGGGTCTCAGCTGCCTCCTGGGGCTAACCCACAACAATATATAATATAAACACTTACATGTACACACACATAAACATTTAAATTGAATACTCTAAATGTTTTTAAGTTCATGTTCTACTGACATTGTAAAAATGAAGCAGCTTTGCAGAGTCAGTAAAGGTGGATTAAATGTGATTTGAAGATACCATATTAGATTGTAGAAGGTAGAGTGCACTGCAACAGAGTTGATTTTTTAATATGTGATCAAAAAGCTGTTGTCGTCAGGCCTGACCTTTAATCCCAATATTTTATTCAGCAATAATTCCTAAGACATTCTGACTGTGATGACAATGATTAAGAATTAAACAGTCATGGCAGTTTACAGGCTCTTCACTGTTTATGCATTCACAATGCATTTCTCAAAAGCTTCTCATACTTTGATTTGATCAGTAATTCCACTATTACAGGTACCTTACCAAAGTGTTCAATCCCACGATGATAGGAATCAAAGAGACTTCATTACAGGATCAGAAATTCACATAAAGCAGGGACTGAGCTCCAAACTTACTTGGTCAGCATTTATAACCATAGCCACTTCATTTTTATCAATGAATCTAACAGTAACTCAGAAATAAAAGGTTTAGTTACATTAAAATCATATTATGTTCATTTTTTCTTCTGGAATCAAAAGCATGCTTAGAGTTATTTTAGAGTTAAAATACTTCAATTGATACTTGCTAAAAAGTCAACAGACAATTTACTGTTTGCCCACAAAGAGAGAGAGAGAGAGAGTAAGACTATTTTTGTCCAGGAGTGATCCAGCATCTTACTGAAAATTGTAAAGGCATTATTAGGTCCAAGATAGTGCCTAAAAACTGATTTTATTAAGCTTTTAATTCCTAGTGAGCTGAAAAATTTTGCCATGAACAAATATTTATATAAACATATTTCATGGCTTAGAATGTTCTTTGATGGCTCACAATGCTCTTTGATGGCTCACATTTCAAAATATTACTTCTAGCTCATTTACAACCTTGAAAAACCACAAAAGTGATTTACATAGAAGAATACTAAATAGCTAGGATTCCTTTACTTTCAAAAATAGTTTCTGTAAAATGAAGAGAAGCACATAGTTCCTTCTATGGGGAAATGAAGTTTTTAGTGAAGGCGATACATACACACTCCCCAAGAAAATGATATCAACTGTCAGTGCTCATGACTCTTACCTTAAATGCAGGTGAAATCTTGATACAACTTTAAACACCTCAGTCTCTGAACTGACAGATTTATCCTTTAGTCTGTGTCCAGATCCACAAATAATCTTGTGGAAACTTGAAGTGGGACAGTCTATGCAGCACAAATGTTAATATTCTATGGACAGCTAAGCTTTTAAGTTCAGTTTATCCTTGATTTGAGTGAGGTACATAGAAAAGACTAGCCAATGACTCATCTGATTTAAATGAAAATCAGCTTACTTTTCTAAACATTTGGGACATGCTCTAAGGATAACCCTATGCTTCCAAAACATAATGTGATTAAGTCCAGACAAAAGCATGTTTTTTCTCCTGTCCTCTGGACTCGTGTGATTACTATAAAAATGGCCTCCTAATCCCACTGACAACAGAATATAAACTGCTAATCAATAAATCCACAAAGTTCCAAGGAAAATCCAAATAATTAGAAATTTAAGGAAGTTGAAGGAGGTGGTAGGGGTAGTGAGGAGGACACAAAAGGAAAACTTCTGGTTTTGAACTGGAACTATTTTAAGAGGCAGACCAACTCCTTCAAGCCAATGAATAGTTAAAGACAGAATTTAATTTTCATTTAAATTTCATTTTGGAAGAGGAAAATGGAATTGCATGTGCTGAATAATAAATCTACTTTTTCTTGTGTACTTTAATTAGGAATAGAAATCATAATAAATTAATAGAGCAGGATCGGTTCTGCAGTGGGTTTCTGCCAAATATCCAACCAGCATTAAGACTAAGATTAACTAGGTTCAACCCAAATATATGTTATTCTTGTGGTTCTAGGCTGAATCTCAGGGAGTTCTAAAATTATGAAAACAAATGTATGAGGTCTGCACATCCAACCCAGCCAGTTCATCACTGACTGAAGGAATTCCCAATCACTAACTGTGGTCTACTGAGAATTGCCCCAATTATCCCTTCCAAACCATATCCTATGGTAAATACTCTTTGCCTGTCCATGGTGATATTTAACTAAATCCTTCCTCTGGCTCCACTTGGTGTACAAAACATTGTGCACAGTCAAGACGTACACTTAACCAAAAATACTTGGGCACTGAACCTGGGAATGGGTACATCAAAGGCCAAAACCTCAGCTATAATCAGCAGAGAGCTACTGCACAAGATGTACACCAATTGTCAGTTATCTGACTACTCAGAAAATAAACCCCTTTGTACTTTACAGAGAACAAAATCAGTTTTGAAAAAATGTGTAGCTGCTTTGGCATGTTTTTATAATTTTCAATTAAAGCAGCCACTTACTCAGCAAACTGAAAACATGGATGTCCAAACAGACTGAGTAAATTTTACATAGGCTTCCTCAAGCATGACATGTACTACAGCATTTCCAGTCAAAGCAATATTTACCTCTTCTCTTTTTCTTTGGACCCATTCCTTGTGTTTCTCTTCAGCTATCTTTTTTCTTCTTTCATATTCTTGATTTTCCTTCATTTTCTGAAGCTCTTTATTCATTTCCTAATTACAGAAAAAGCATACATTTCAAATCAGTGGTGACCATTTACAGCAATACTGGCAACAGTGCAGCAGTAAAACAATGTTAGTATTACATTTTCCTTCATATTTATCATATCATACATATTTTTCTTTCATTAAGATTTTGGAGAAGAAGAATGGCAGTCAACACAGAAATACACAAAAACACATGAAATACAATCAATGAAAATGTATAAATTTTAGGATATTACCTGGAAATACACATTTTAATTAGGCTTTGGAAGCAATTAAATGTATCAAATCACTCCTCAGTTTATTGAAATGCCTTTTTAGTCAGCAGACTCTTAATTTGCAGCAGTACTTTCCTACAATATTTAAAATTTACATTGTGTACTGCTCTGCACTGTGGAAGGTATCAAAAGCTAAGTGAAATATTCACTGGTGTTTTTAGTACCACAACCACTAGAACTTTAGGGCTTAACCCAAGGCTTACTAAAGCCAAAATTATTGCAGATTCTAGCAGATTTTGAAACAGGTGTTTTATTTTGAAGATGAGAGAAGAAAATTCAAAGTATACTTATATGGCATACAGTATATATGCAATAATTTATATCTCTCCAGTGAAGCTAATAAAAGAAAAAACATAACTAAGGAGACAATTTGAGATGTCTAGCTTTTCCTACAGTAGCATTAACACAAAGTGCTAATTTTCAATGAAAATACCTTCAAACACAGACAGATGGAATTATTTCCATGAAACTGATTTTATGGTCCCTACACTGCAGTCAGTTTCACAGAGAGCCCCCTTTTTTAGGACATTGAATTTCAGTTTAGCAGGACAGCAACAGAAGCTTATAGAAAGCTCAAACACCCACAATACACACATAGTTTGAAAATACAGGTGTTGCTGTATTGAGGCAAAGTTACAGCAAATAACATCTCTTGAGTTCCAAGATATCTCTATTGCAGGGATCTTGGCATCTGTAAAAGCTGAAGGCACTCTAAGCACCTTAGAAGACCCAACCTAATTCCACTCCAAATGTTTATCCACATTTTTAACATTCAGGGCAGACTTGGTACTAATATCAGCAAAAGAACTGGGACTGTACAGCTGTTTCTCAGGATATCAGTTTA
This sequence comes from Cichladusa arquata, assembly GCA_026413545.1. Classification (NCBI taxonomy): domain Eukaryota; kingdom Metazoa; phylum Chordata; class Aves; order Passeriformes; family Muscicapidae; genus Cichladusa; species Cichladusa arquata. The sequence goes on from JAOTQP010000251.1 coordinate 444,942, forward strand.
GAACACTTTTAATATGTAAATGTAGCAGTGATTGTTTATATAAGTATCACATATTTCATTCTCTTTTGGCATCTTACAAAAATGTTGATTATATTTCCCCCCTAAATATAAGCTTTTCACACTGTCTTGCTGCAGTTTAACATCTAATGTTCTCAAAATCTTACAAACTAAGAATATTTACCTATATGACTATTTTCTACACAGCTTGAAGTAATGCTTGTTCTATGACTGCTCTTAATACTTAGTTGAGAGATATCTGCCAGCTTACATTTCCATTACCAATCCAGAATATAAATGGGAAGTCACAAAATGTTTGGTGGATGGGGATTAACGGATCAAAGCATATTCCTCAAATTTAACAAACTACTTTGGTGTACTGCTGACCTGTAAAATTCTGTTCCTGAACCTTCTACTGGTAGGTGTTTTATAAACAACATGAAGTAGCCCACATAAAACAGCTGTATGCTATATGCACTTTACAGATAATCATAGAAAAGCTAGGAAAACATTCAAGGTCAAATAGTTAATCAGTAACTAAAGCGAGAAATTATCTAATTTTCATGTGATTGTTCTAATCACTACCCAATACTTCCCATTTGATTTTCAACAACAGTATAATTTAACCAAACTGCAACTACAAACAGAGTAATCAAGAAAAGACAGAGTCTCCTCACTTAATTGTATGCCAGCCCCAGTTCTCAAGAACTGTTCATCTGCAAGGGGGCAAGAGATAGAATGAGGGGGAAAAAATGCTGTAACAGGGATCCCTATCCTGGAAAAGGACACCACACAGCTGTAAAGCTACGTGCTAAGTGGGTAACAGCACTGTGCCTCAAAACTAACCAAGCAGCCTGGCATACTTACAACCAGCACACCCCATTTTCTTCTACAGCCTACATGCAGCAGTACATACCCATGATGAAAATCAAGGTAGTAATTATATAAATTTTAATTTTCTAACATCGAACCATTACCTGACAGCTGGATAAACAAAATATTATACAGCACCAGTTCAATGAAGCATAACATGTAGCAAAAGAAAATGCACATACCATGAATCATGCCAGCACTGACAAACACAAACACTAGAGAGGCCTAAGACACTAAAAAAACCAAAAAAACCCCACAACTACTCGTGTTTCTACAACCAAGGAAAAGAAAATCCTGCATTTGTTATCTTTTATTAGACTTAGAATCAAAATAACTGGATGCAGTCACCTCTGCAGCTCTAGCTTGTAAGCGGGCACGCAACTCCTTCTCTTTGCTAATGAACCATTCTTCCCATGGTGAAAGGTTATCTTTCAAAAATGACACTCTTCTTCCCCCTGCTGTTTCAGAATGTTCAGCCCTCCTGAATTAAAAACAAGAAACATTAGAGAATATTATCTATAATGTAGTTGACTGAAAAGTTAAACCATATTTAACAGTGTTACTGTCTTGACAAAGTACTTTTTTATTATGGCATAATGTGACAACACTGACACAATTTTTTGACATGCTCACTAATCTCCCCAATGGATAAATAGTATTTATAATACACCTCTGACCATCCCCCTTACAGTCTACATTTTACTTACTAAATACTAGCTTGTTAGTGATTCTAAACCGTGGAACACATTCAAACATTACCTTTTAGGATCTAAATAAAAAGAATACTCCTAACATCAAAGTGTCACTTTCCTTCTCACACATGGAAGCCAAGGAAAAACAGACTTAATATTGACATCCTATCCTTGGTCACAAGAAACTCCACGTATCAAGCGGTCTTTAGCAAAAGTAAAGCAAAAGCAAGAATGTTATTTTCTTTGTTCAAGTCTTATACAAGTGGATTCACCGTATCAAGCAACCTCAGCATTATGAATCCATTCATTACGAATCCATCCATTCAATCCAGTTTTCCACCTTAAAACACTTCCACAGGAAATGTGCTTAAGAAACACAGCTAGCATACAATACTTGATGGTATTATACAAGGTTCTATTAGACATTTAATAGGATGTCTTACATAAGTCACTCATAGCTTCCTTACTCATGAATAATGCAGCAATCCTAGCCCCAGGTCAGAAATATCTTTTATAATATTCTGTACATGTACTATTTCATAAGTAACACAGCATATTAGGGTCCAAGTCAGCAAAATTTGAAAATGTGCCAAGAGATTTCTTTAAAACATTTCTTCTATCTGCCACAGAATTTTTTCTTGAGAACAAAGCAATGAAACTAGACTTTACTACTTCATATGGATGTACAGGGGCTCTGGAAATACCTACCTACATACTTCACTGCAGTGAGGAATTCTGTTTGCTGAATCTAAGCTACAGAAGAAGCATCCAACAAGCATATTATGCTGATGCTCCAGAAATCAATTTTTAAAATTTAAGATATCTGGATTTTATCAATATAAAAGTACAACACATTCACAGGACACAGCAGCAGTCCAACACTCAATTGCACATTTTCTGTCCCAGTCATCTTTAGAATACATTTCTGTGGCAGAAAGCATTTGGAGACCATGTCAGTGCTATGGAGCTTTGTCCTACTCTTCCCTGCTGTTTTATCCATATGTGCTTGCACTAACTGCTGGTCAAGTCAGGGTGACTGATTTACACAGAAACCTACCTGGAACAGGTTAATTTCCCCAGACAAACCCACTTTCACGGTGTGAAATGCAGAATAACAGAACTGACAGGGACACCCTGACACACAGACAATGTATGGACAGCAGCAGCACAGACCAAACACATTCTGCTGCACTCGAGGGCTTCAATGCTACAGCATTAATAAAGACCAAAAACTTTAACAGAAACAGAAATCCTTTTGCTTTGCATGATTTGCATTATGGCACCTAGTGAAACATGACTGACAAATTAAACCAACCTTAGAAAAAGCACTAGGAGAATTAATAAATTAAGAAAAAATTATTTATTATGTCTTTTTTTCTATCAGTACTCATTAAATTCAAGCTGTAATTCACAGTAATAGATTAAAAACTTACTGTAGGCAGGTAAGAAATAACAGAAAATGAAGTTTAAGCAGAGGAAAAGACAAGCTCAGTATTAAGACCTGTTAGGAGAATCACTTCAGTACTGCACCTAAAGCTCTCTGATTGCACCAGAACCCAGTGATTCTTGATGTGCATCACACCACCCTGGCACACCAACCATGCATTTTAAACCACACAGACCTTGAATTTCACAGGACCATGTTCTGAAATTCTAGCAGTTATAAACTTCTTCAAAATAATTAAAATAACTGACTTCTTAAAATATCCCATTCTCAAGTGTACATTTATTTTTAAGTAAGTACCTTAAATCAAACGAGACACATTTGGCATTAGACCTGAGTCTGATTAATAGAAAACAGTGATTATCATTTGCCATATATTCACTAAGGTCACACCATCAAACATAACACTGCATCCACAACAAAAGCATGAAAATGCCTAAGACCATTAACAAGGCCTTGTTTTTACCTTTCCTCTTTTGCAAATTTTACATTTCCCACACTGAGTATCTGCCTCCAGCTAATTTTTGTGCAGTTTTAAGAGGACACCACCACCACCACCACCAAAAGGATTCTGGGTGCATGCATACATGGGAGGCTACATAAGTAGTGTTTTTGATTATTATACTTCTGAGATCTTGGCAGTCATACACAGAAGCTGCTATATGAACACTTGGTAGGCACCTAGTACAACACAGCAGCAGTGTCTGCAAAGCAGGTATTCTGCCCATGGTTTAATGACTGCCAACTCAGGCCCTAAAAGAGGTTGTCTTCAGCTGCATCTTACTGCAGCCAGAGAACATTGCAGCAACAGGCCCAAGGGTTGGGAGCTGTTTCAAACAGCCTCTCAAGCTGCAAAGACATGTTGTAGCTTGAACAAACTGCAACGGAATTCAAGGTGCAAGAACAAAATTGCTTATTGGGAAGTGGTATACAAAGAGGTAACAGAAAAGCTGAAACAGAAGGGACCATGAACTGGCTCATCTCTTCACTCTGAAGCTTTTGACTACATTTGAACACTCTTACCCTGGACTTTTAGCACCTTTTTCAAGAAATGCTCTTAAGTAAAGTTCAGTGTGGTACATATTCCCTCACTGCACTCCAAGGAAATTTAAAACCTGCACCCATGTGAAGCACTGCTGTCCTTCCTTTACTCCACTGGCACTTTCAGCTTGGTTCAGCCTTGCTAGTTACATTCACCACCAGTTAATGCACAGGTCTGTGAAGTTTCCACCATGAAGTTGTATTCCAGAATAGGATAAGCTCTCTCTGCTCTTCCCCCTTCTGTTTTAAAAAGAATAGGAATTGCTTATTCACCTGTCAAGCCGGCGAGATCCCAAATAAAAAGAATGCATGCTATGTTTGCATATAATTAAAATGCAATAAGATCAAGCCACTGGAGCAGGAGCTGCTCAACGCATACACACAAAACCCGGCTCTGGACCCAGCTACATAAACGATGCAGAACAACCCTTTAGCCTGCATGTAAATTAAGGCAGGAAAGACTGCAGCTTATCAGGCTCAGGTCAACTGCTAACAGACAATTTATGAGCCCATAGAAATACTCAGGGGTCTACTGAGAAAACTTTCCAAGACAAAGTGTTTAAAGTGCTTATCGATGCAAACAAGCCTATACTTATGTAACACAATCTTGTGTCCCCACGGTGTGCAGCGGAGGGAATTGAGCGCAGGGGCCCCGCTGGAGGCCGGCCCCGCCGCAGGGTTACCTATGGCCTGGCGGGCTCCGAGCGGCCGCCGCCCGCTCCTCTTCCTCACAGCCCGGCGAGCTGCAGCGGGACGCGGGGGAGAGCGGCGAGCCTTCGGCGGGGCTGGGGGAGCGCTCGCCCTCGGCGGGCGGCGGCCTGAGGAGCCCGAGACCCATCCCGGCGCCGCTCATGGCGCGGGGCCCGCGGGAGGCGGCGGCGGTTACGGGCAGGGCCCGGCGATCCCGCCTCCCTCACGGCCGGGCCCGGCGATCCCGCCTCCCTCCCTTACGGCCCGGCCCGAGGCGATCCCGCCTCTCTCGGCCGCCCTCCCTCCATTACGGCCCGGCCCGAGGCGATCCCACCTCCCTCACGGCAGGGCCGGGGCGATCCCGCCTCCCTCGCGGCCGGGCCCAGCAATCCCGCCTCTCTCGCCGCCCTCCCTGACTGCAGCGGCCGGGGCCGGGGCCGGGGCCGTGCCTGCGGACAGACTCCGGGAACAGACGCGTCGGACCCGGCGGCCCCCGGTGCCTCACTGCCAACAGCGTGAGTCCTCCCAGGCGGCGTCTGACGGACACACCCCGGCCCAGGAGAGGCCGCAGGCCCGGGACCGCCTGCCGGGCCCGCGGCACCTCCGGGGCATCACTGATGCGTATCATCTATAGCAGCTCTTCACATTGCACTCGTCGCATTGCACTCGTCACATTTCACTCGTTGCATTTCCCTCGTCGCATTTCCCTCGTCACACTGCACGTGCTCTTCCTCAACGTTTCTGCACGCGTACCAGTCCAATAAACAGGAACCAGCAGCCCCGTCTGCAGGTGACAATCCCAACACATCAGAGCCAAAGGCATCTTAACATTTTCAAACGGCCAAGTGAAAATTTGTAATCCGTATTTGCGTTAAATTGCGCAATCCCATTTCAGTCCTCACGGTTACTATCTTGTTTCTGATTCAAAGTTCTAAAGACTTGGTTTCCATATACCTCTGCTAGGAAAAGGGTGTCCTTTGTCTTCTCCATCACTTAATTCTCCGCTGAGTCTACAACTATCTGTAACAAATAGGTCAGATTATATATCTATATATCTCTGCCCTTGCGTGCCACTACATTCTTTGTCAGCTTTATTGGGGTTCCAAATCCCAGGAACAGTCCCCCTTCATTGCTTATGCTTGGGACACCCTGACCCCCCTCCTCTTTTACCAAATCTTAAGCAGGATCAACAACAAACATTTGCATTTCCATAGCTTTTCCTTACCTTCAAATTTCATCAACCAAGGAGATAACTGCTGATCAGTGGTTGGTAAACTTTTAGAAAACTGAATAATTTTGCTGTGGCTGACTAAGCAGAAGCATTAGAGGAATTAACATGAGATACAGAAGTTTGAAAATTATTGTAAATTTGGCTGCTATATTAATTGTTCTTGTGAAGATTCTTTAGGTGACTTTAACAAGAAATGTATTTTTAATTGGATAGGCAAGTTGAAAAATAAGAAATTATTTAAAATGTTTTGTCTTAACCAGGAAAGTCAATTGTGACATCTGAGGCAATTGATTTGCCATAAAAATCGAATTTCAGTAGCTGAATGATACAAAAAGGTCATCAAATCCATACCATTATGTACACCTAGTCACCTCCTGTGAGGCAGGAGACATCTCAATGCCATCATTAACAGTCCTAAAAGATGCCTAAAATGATCATATTTGAACATTTTAAGAAGGGATGTTTGATGCTTGGGCTGCAGACTGACAGGCACCCACATCTGTAATTTCTCTGACAAACAGGCTGCATCTCTGTCTCTCAAGAGCACATACTTCTCCTTGCCTCCTGCTCACTGGACCCAAAAAACCTTACTAAAGTGGTTGGAAAATATTTGGCCAAACAACTTGTGATCTGAGCAAGCTAAAGCTCAGGGATGTATCAAAGAACTTGTGAGGCCAAAACCAGACAAATGACAGGAATACACAGGCACAAACTCAGAGGGAGAGGCAGAGGTGAGCTGTATAGGATTTGGGATTTCCCCCTTTCAGCGGTGGAGCTCCTGCATTTCTTACCATTTCACAAGGAACTGCAGTTTTGACAGGTTGGAGAAACAACATTATGGTTCCTGTAAGAAAAAAACAAATGTTACTGCATCGCTGACCACCAGATACTCATACAGAACTGTTTTCCAGCAAGCTGAAAAACACAAAAAAGGGCCTGAATACATCTCTGCTCTAAGCACCCCCAGAATATTGAACACATCACTATGCACCAAATTGATGCTCATGATGCTTAAATAACTCCATCCAGTTGTGGTAGATTGTCGAGCTGATTATCTTAAAATAATCAAGTATGATTAGCCACAGTATCTAACAAACAAGTTACATCTGTTGAAATAATTGAAGTTGATGAATCAAGTATTGGAGACAACAGAGTATCACTACAATCTAAATTTCATGCCAAGTGAAGTTACAATAAGAAGAAAATTTCAAATTGGTCTGAATTCTTAGGATACAATCCAATGCCTCAACTTTGTTCAACATAAACCACCTATGGTTTTACAGGAACTTTTGTATATGTGCTGCATTCAGCTAAGAAATAAAAGCAGCATAAAAAGTTGTTCACTCCATGGTACCCAAGCAGTGTGAGCAAAGCTCCATGTCATGGCAAGCAGGAAAACTTCAAGTATTTCAACAAGCTGCAGACCAAGGTAATTTCAAAACATCTCAGGAAGGTTTGAAAACCTTCCCTGACCTTAAAGATCATCTTATAGTGAAGACTGGCAACAGTCATAAATGAATAGTAAAAATTAAAAGCCCCATGTTGTCTCAGAAAATTGAGGAATTCTGGAATTCCCTGCACTGGGCATCTCTCACTTCTAATGGAGGCCTACATCACCTGGAATGGCCAGAAACTATGAAATGGATGTCTCAAGGTGAGGTAGCAGCAATTCTGCCTAACACAAACATTTGAGCTAGTCTATTCCCTCCCTACCCTATTATACAGAATATGAGAATTTCTCTGGATGCAGGAGCAGATATTGGGCTAATAACTTATATTAACAAACCTTAGCATTGGCAAAGCTAGTAGAGTTTATGCATCAAGACTGCCCATAGAGGGGGTGGCAAAAGCCAGTTCACCCTTTGGGAAATTAAAACATTGCTGCTGGAATGGCAGAAGCATTCCAACTCTGAAGAGATGTGAAAACATGAAATAATACTGTTACTATCCCTCTGACCATTCTGCCCAACTTCTGAAGCCAGCTCCACAGCCACTGTGCCCTAGTTAACACAGGAAAGGTATGGGCCCAAATAATGCAATTTTGTAAAAAACCATTGTAACAACAATCCTGCAGGTTCAGGTACGCAACTTCTATGGCTGCAGAAGGACTGACAAGGTAAGTGGCATGTTGCAAGGATAGCAAAACCTTAATTCTGTGAACTGAATGCCAGAAGCAGCTGCCCTGGCAAGAATTACATGCAAACACTGCTAAAACCCATAGGCAAAATCAGACTGCCACAATGAAGCACAGAAGTTTGCAAACAGCTTAATGTAGTGGATAAATATATACACACACCCCTATGGTTGATACCAGTGTGAAAAATCATCCTGATTTCTCACTAAAGAAACTACAAAAACTAAATTCAGTCTTTCAGTGCTAGCTCACTGTCACAGACTATCGAACAAGCACTTAGACCTATCTAGCAACAGAGAGAAAAATTCAGAGTAAAAATAGCATGATGTGTTCACAGACCTATAGTTTCTGTTTGCATGGTCACGCCAATCAGCATGTCTGAACAACCAAATGCTCATGACAAGTTTCTCAGAAGTATTCCCTACAGTATTTAAAAAAACCTTTTCCACATAAAATATCAAGAAAGCAATTCCTTAGGTAATGGACACAGAAAAGATTTATATTCTAGACACAAATCAACTACTCTGAATCACTAATCACCTTGATTTGCCAACTCTTGTTTATGAAAGTGTTCAGTTTTAGAAATTCAACTGTAACTTGATGAACTCAGTCACTGAAAACACAGAGCCAGCAGAAGGAAACTTCTCAGTTCAACTTGATGAACACTAGCCAGATTTAATGAAAAGAATGAGATCAGATTGCTCGCAGATGTCATGTCTAATTCCCCACTACACATTAAGGAACACAGAAGCATAAAAATAATCACATGGGGGAAAAAATTACTAAATTTTGGGAGAAACAGAGACTTAGACATAAAATTTTAAGCTTGATGACTATTTTACTTGCAACCTTGAAAAAAGTAGAAAATTTGAACCAAATATAGTTGAATTCAAGTCTTCTTAAGTCTTCAGATTTTCCAGCATAAGGAAAAATAGTGTGTCAGGCACAGGAGCGAGGGAGAAAGCTGCTTGACTCCCACTCCATGCCAGAGCTCAAGGAACACTGCCTATGCTTGTCTACTGGTTATTTTTGTGCCTGGATGTCTAGTTCTGCTTGATTAGAGGCTGTGAAACCTGAGAGGTCCCGGTGCTTCACCCTCCTTCACGGTATGATGTACTCTCATCCTTGCATATACTGCACACACTGCTAGTCCCAGCCCAGATTCTGCTGACTGCAGACGTGGAACCATCTGCTTTAAAGGGACAGGGCATTGAGATGAGAATTTCTCTCATCTGGGGAAATGTGCAG